>CM055900.1:11685499-12148790 GCA_029582155.1 Panopea generosa | reverse complement strand
ACGGCGAAATCATCTGAAAAATACGTACCGCCAAGGGGCGCTGTTGACGAGATACTGTGGTATCGTATTAAAAAAACAAGGCTTAAAGGGTACCGCACGTCAGAATATAAATGGCTATTTATCGTTAAATAGACATGTAATAACACAAAAATCAACAAATTTTAATTGTACGAAATTTATCAAATGAGAAAAATGACATTAAATATCATGATTTCAAGCGTTTCCTAAATGCTATGGGCGCCGCCATTTTGTAGCTCTTTTGTGATGGAGGTATTCGGTGACGTCATAACTGCACTTCCGTTCTAGTTATCGCGCAAATTGTATTGTGTCGTTAGTGACTGCTCTCTACTGATACTCTTTTGTATATACACTAATTCACGTAAACAATTGATAGATAGATTAACAGTACATTAGTGAACATCGAAGGAAGACAATTAAACGCGAAAACTATTCTGAATTGAAGGACTTAACCATAAATATTGTTTTTCAGCGGAATAAGTGAGTGGAGTAATGCGATATGTTTTGTGGGCAGCGTTGTTTTTAGTTTTCCTAATATGTGATTTCACATTGCCTCAGTGTCAAGCTTCTGGTGACATCACGCGCAAAACACCTTTATACTTTGGGGTAGGACTTAAGATTGTAGAATGAAGCGTTCCAATGCCTTGGCGTACTACCCAAGGATACAATTTCTGATGATTTCAGTACGAAGATGACCATATGCGACATACATATAAACTTAGTGTATATTATCCAGTGGGAAGCTCTTAAAAATGTGCTAATAACATATAGCTCAGCTGATTTCTAAAATTTAATCTGTAATTTTATATACTCTTCCAAAATATTGCGAAATTGATATAGCAAACTTTCACAATATTATAATTGCAGTCTGTTTGAACAGGTGTGATAATCCAATTAACAATAAAAACAAGAGGTTAATGCCAAAACATAAGGTGTGAAAACGACATGTATCTAAAAGTTATTATTAAAATACAAATTAAGGCCAATTAATTGTGACAGGCCCGATTAGCTCAGTCAGTTACGTGTCTAACTATCAATCCTGGTGTTTCGAGTTCGAATCCCAACCCGGCGACAGTCTCTGTGATGACAACATACAACATTGTGTCTTAAAATCATTTGTCTCTCACGGCTGATTCGAGTGGTAAAATTATCAGTTACTTGCGGTTGTTGGGTGTGCTCGAGTACTGGTTAACTTTTGCAGGAAACAGTGGTTAGGTTAACTGAACATCTGAACAGTAAACCCTCGATGACAAAAAATGATGCTAAATATTCAGTCAACCATTAATTGTTCATAAACTCATTTTATTAATTTTATAATCAATAGGCAATTTAGTTTATTGATATATGGCTTTTTCACAGTCAACTAGGTCATTATTCTTGAATAGACATTTGAACTACCTCAACTTCGCAATGAAAAAAGATAAAGTAAAACCTTTGTTCCTTTATTTATTCATTAATACATGAAAAGTTTTTTTTACTGTTAAAATAGTGTTCTGGTATACAATTTATGAAAAATATTCATAAAATCATATAACTTTATTTTTTTACTTGTAAGTTTGCATTAATATTGAAACCCAATTAACTGAAAATGTTTAAATTAGTAATAAGGCATAATACTGTGTGATATAACATCCTGTCATAAACCCTGGGGTCATTAAACCTGGGGTGATCACGCTTATTAGGGTACAATATGCACAATGTGGCAGGGTATTTCTCATTACCACATGGTGTGAATGTGGTGTTGGTGAATTATGAAAGCTCAGCAGGGTGCCAGTAGCTGGACAGTAACATACACTTTGTGCAATATGCCTGTGGACATTATATTCCATATGACACTCCCTATAAGGAGACACATTCATATATGTTCAGAGAACTGGTAGAATAGATAATCATCATATATCAAATTGGGTAGTAACACCATTTGAATAACCAAAAGACAGTGCCAGTTATGTAAAACAACACAAAAAAAACCCAACTCATTCATGCTTCATCTAAATTTACTAAAAAGGATATGAAATCAAAATTTTATCAGCCATTTCTCAGTACGCAACAATGGCCGCACCAGCTAAACACGATAAGAAAAGAGATATAATATTATTTCTTATTCTCTCTTAGACAGGTAAATATATGTAACAAAACATTTTCCCTTAATTCCATTCTTGGTCTAATTAGTGTTTTTTTTTGATAATGTATTGACTGAGTAGCAAACAGTAAACCCTGATAGTACAGCATGAATGTGCAGGCTCGTCTGGATCTACATCAACACTGACGGCAATAATTACTTTTTTTATCAAGCTAAGGGTAATTTTACTATTTTGAAAAATTCAATCATCAATGTCAGGCTACATGATAAGATGTCAGAGTTGTGATTGATGGGTTTCGGGTTTGATCTCTGGTTCATGATCGGTGTGACTGTTTAACAGTTATCATCTTTTTGGGTGAAAACTTCATAAGACATTGCTGTGACATCTCTGTATTATTTCTGTGATACATTCTAAATCTTCTGAATTTCCAATAGTGTGAAATTGCATCTGCAGCACGTATTTTGGTCAGACGAAAGCATCATTACACTGTTTTTGCAGCTGCAAAAATCTTTCACGTGTGTGATCAACTGTGCCGTCTCACTATTTCTCTCGTCTTCTAATTCATTTAACTCTGCTTCTGAAAATTCTGGTTCAAAGTTGTAGGCAAAAAGTCCTTCTCCGTTACTAAAATCCATTTTATTAGTCTTGCGAGTACTTTTGCCGGTGACTATAATTGCACGTTTCTACATCTGCTGTAGCGTATAAATCAATTATGTTTTAAACCGGAAGTGCAGTTATGACGTCACGCAGGTATCCAATATGGCGACTTCCACCATAAAGTCGATGTGCGAAAATGACCGTTACAAAACGAGCTGATATATCTTTATGGACTCGAATTTATGCATAATAATACTATTAATAGAAAGCTGAACTCATAGCTATTCATATTATCCTGTTTTATACACAGGGTTGCGTTCCCCTTTAAACGAAAGCTGAGACTTAATAGATAAATTGTATAAATATTTGATAGATTACGCCAAGGGTAAAAAATAATAAGATAGAAACGCCGCAAACTACCTTAAATTAGGTACTAAAAATAAATTCTGTCACTAATCGCGTAAGAACGTGAAAACTCGTGCAATTGTTTGGGGATATTTATTCAATACACCAGAATTCTCAATTAGTCCGATTATAACTTACCAAGATATTTATTGTTGAATTATACACACTCGTGTACAGTGGCTATATTTCAATCTCGTTATGAAACGAGAAGAAAAATTAGTAATAAAGGCTTGCATTCAAGCCCGAGTTTCTTTGCAGTTATCGCCAAAAGAGACTTATTCTGATATGAAAGTTTTTATACATGACAGTTCTACCATAACATTAAGAACATTTTTTTTGCTGGGTTAAGAAATTTAAGCAGTGTCGGCTTAGTCTGAAAGAAGATAACCGCCCAGGTACACCCCGTCCAATGTATACGTACATAAACGGCTACTACGTCGCATGTTCGGTGTCAACTACATACAATAAACCGGTACTAAGTCTTCCTGTTGCTGTTTTTTTTGCACGTGGTTGGTTAGTGAGGTAAGACAATCCCATTATTTTCATATTAATATTTCGATACGAGCGGCAATGTATTAAAGTTTCAAGCGGGCATGTTTTGAATGAGAACATGGCCGTTTCCTCAAACATTGGAGAAAAGTGACGGTTTAACCACTTTCAGATTGAAAACACGTCATTTATAGCTCAATTTATTACTTCGGAAGCACTCCTGAACTATTTTATGGGTTTTACATTTGTTTTATGTATGAATAAACCAAATTATGTCTGTGAAACATACAAGCAAGTTGACGTTATACGGGTGCTAAACGCAAAAATTTGCTTAATACATAGCATAAGTAGGTGCCTCGTATAATGAACGCTACATAAGTCGAGTCATTGTGTCAATTAACAGTTTTACAAATAACATGAATTAATAATACTATCAAACTATTTGAGGTTTTTTTATTCAGTTTTTAAGTTACTTTGTTGTTAACACTAAACAAATGCAGTGTTGTTTTTTTTGGTTTTTAGATCATCAATACCCACCTCAGTAGGTTGTACGACATATCGCAGCTGTTTCCGACCCGATGACCATTAGGCTACCTATTCTTCGTGTAATACATGTACACTATTTACATTGTACCATTCGTCCATCGGGCCTCGATGGCAAAAATTGAAGCTAAATATTAAACATTGTTCTATTAATCTTTCCTTTAGCTGTTAAGTCGAAGATTATGAGAAAATATCATACGTTGACTATCCAAGTGGGACAGAAAACAATTTCAGTCAAAGGGACTCTCGATGATGACCGTCATCACAAAATATCCTTTCTTTTTAATGCATGTTTAACGCCCAAGTATGAGAAAATTGACATTCCAAGGCACATACTGAAATAATGTAACAGAAGTTTATCTTTCCACATATTGCCTGTTCAAACAATACACTTTAAATATAATTTTTACTCTGACCCTGTTGTCATAGTGAGTCAAACGTCATGGAAATAATGTTGACGTTATTACTCTGACGTAACAGCTATCTTTATAAAGATGTGTTCGTTGGCGTAGAATAAAAATAGGTAGGCTATGGTTACGAGTCAGTGGATCTGATTAGCACAAACGAGGTCGTTGACCTCGACTAAAACACATACGGTATATTTTCCGAAAATTTAGTATAAAAGTTGATATTTGCAACATACTTTCGTTCAAAAGAATATCCAGCTTACACACACGGCTATCCCTAACCTGCATAAAGCAGCCAGTATACGTACCTTCAGTTTCACTTTCTCCGAACCGGAAGTAAGGTGAACTTGTCTGTGGAGTTTTTGCTATTCCGTCGTTTTCTGGAATGATTCCGCTTTCGAAAAGACATTCAATATAAGAAAGACACCAGCCATTTCCGGTTTGATAGCCGATGCCGGACAACATGATGTGTGCAAGCTGGACATATTTTTCAACTTTGATACGCACATAACTTGCTTTGTCTGTTGACGCTGACTACAGCGGCTTATATTTTTTTGTTTGATCAATATATCCTTGTTCCTTAATACCGCGATATACCTATTACCGCGACTGCCCGTATAATAACAATATCTCAATATACATAGATGACATTTTTAGACTGCGGTAATGGGTATGACCAGTTTACTGCTCCACAGAGGATGTCCGTTATATATATATGCACATGTTTTAATCTGTTTTGTTTGAAAAGACAAATACCACAGAAGAGCAATCTTTGATATACGATATCATATGTCTTTCAACTCCTTGTGGAATAATGATAGTATTTTTGCACGTATGTTTATAGCTTAAAAGAACCGGTTCCACTGTGCCTAAGGCTGAGTGGTCTAAGGTGCCATGCCAAGACCACTTACCTGTCATCGCTGAGGTCGTACGCTCGAGTTCTTCTCAGATTCCTATTTTCGTAAACACACCATTTAGGAGACCAATTAACTATAATGCGTTGCTAAATGAGACCGTTCTATGTGTAATCCCACCATTGATTTGTGTTCTTTATTTATAGTAAATAATAATCCCAATGAAAGAAGTGAAACCTACATTTTACTGCTTGTCAACCTCTGCACTATCAAAATATGATGAGAAAAGTAGGGGTCATGTGTCATATAAGAGATTTTTTTTTCTGCTCAGTGTGTACACTGGTGACAAAATGAAAGTAGACTTCCGAAATCATGTATTCATACCCCAATTTCCAAGCATCATTTTTTTTCTAAATTCACAATTCAAACATGACAATGCTATCAAAATGTTCAAAATGCATCAATAATGCCATTCAAATAAAAAATAAGCATTAAAACAAGGAAAATGCATTTTAAAAGAAGAAGAAATGAGGATTATTTATAACCGCCATCATGCGACTACCCCACCGAAGCACTTCCTTTTTGCAATGGTGGTACTATACCTCTAACTGTGACTGAGTTTGACCAGGATGGAGGGTTTAGACGGAAAGGGTTAACACGTCACGCTATTTACATATGCAATATCATTTTCAAAGTCTCTATAATGAATGACATATTAGTATAATGTGTCCGTCATTTGCACGTTTGTCAATTGTTGACAATTGCATGTTCTTCATTTTTAGGAAACACCAATGTTTATGTCCGACAACATGCCAGTTTCATATGGCATCCGTTTTATCTGATACTCAGGTTTTATCCCATACAATGATAGCATATATACACGCTTACATCCGTGTTAGTAGGAGTGATACATATTGTTATTTACAAGAAGACGAGCTCGGTTCCGGATCGACTTTAGTTATTGAAGTTTTTTAACAAAATATTAATCAGAAAATACAAAAAATGAGTATATATAAAGAAGAGATAAAAAAACTCAAACATGACGACAACGGCAGTATTCATGTAATTGTTATGACAGATTGCACCGACTTAGGTAGCATACTTTACACGAGGCAACTACTTACGTACTCTGCACATTTTGGCGTTTAGCTCCCTTATAACCTCAACTTGTATTTTTTACAGAAAAAATATGGTATATTGGTATATAAAACAAATATAAAACACGAAAAGTAGTCCAAGAAATGCTGAGCTGTAGATGATGTGTTTTTAATCCGAAAGTGGTTCAAACCGTCACTTTTCTCGAATGTTCCCATTCAAAAACACATGCCCGCTGCTTGAAACTTTAATACAATGCCGCTCGTATCGGCTATATCTTTGATTTGTAAGCGAAATATTAATATGAATATAATGGGATTTTCTGACCTCACTGCCCAAGCACGTGCATAAAAACAACAGGAAGTACCGGTTTACTGTGTGTAGCTGACACCGAACATGCGACTGAGTGGCCGTTTATGTAACGTATACGTTGGACGGGGTGAGGTAGACATGTTTTTATCAGCAACAAAGGAAAGCAGTGGTGCTGTTAGAGCTCTGGACGGTGACGAAAGATGGACGGTATACTGTTTCCATTCCAAGATAGCGTATAGTACAGGCATTTCAGAAGGCATCGTACGTCATATTCTGACAATAAAATACGTTTTGTCGTACTCCCCGAATATCATTACAACAGTAATGTGGGTTGTGTCGTACTTCCCGAATATAATCACAACAATAATATACGCTTTGTCGTACTTTCCGAATATCATTACAACAATAAAAACGTTGTGTCGTACCCCGAATATCATTACAACAGTAATATACATTGTGTCGTACTCCCCGAATATCATCACAACAGTAATATACGTTGTGTCGTACTCCCCGAACATCATCACAACAATAAATTACGTTGTGTCGCACTTCCCATACATCATTACAACAGTAATATACGTTGTGTCGTACCTCCCGAATATCATTACAACAGCAATATACATTGTGTCGTAAACCCCGAATATCACCATAACAGTAATATACGCTGTGTCGTACTCCCCAAATATCATCACAGCAATAATATACGCTGTGTCGTACTCCCCGAATACCATTACAGCAATAAAATTCGTTGTGTCGTACTACCCGAATATCATCACAACAGTAATATACATTGTGTGTTACTTCCCGCAACACATTTGCAATTAAAAGCACATGGCCTTTAATATATCTGCCATTTTTCCAAAATGTTTGATTTGTTTAAATATTTAGTATCATTTATGCTTTCGGGTGTTAAAATTTGATCATCTTCAATTGTTCTGCAGAAGAAAATGTTAGCTCTGTTGGAACTGTCTTAGGAAAATGCTTCGGTATCAATGCTTGGTGGGTCAGGATCATATGCATGTTTCCATGTACATACCTGTATGTGAGCTTTTTTTTCATTTCCAACAAAGGTTCAGAATATGTTGTTAGTGGTAAAGTATTTAAAGTATGCATTGTTTTACAATGAACATGTCCTACCAATTTTAGTGACTACTGAAGCCTCATACTTTTTAAGACTATTCCTTTTCCGATAACATAATACCTTGCCACGTTATCGCAACCAGACAGCCCGTGGTTTTATATTTATGCCTACAGTTCCTTAACAGGTGATCCCCTTAGCACAGATTTATTAGGGTTTCCTGAAGATAATGATGAAGATAAAGTACAAATATATCAGTATTATTTGAAATTGCTGTTATGTCTCTGTTTTGTTTATGTGCTGCTATGATCACTTGTGTGAGGATAGTATCTGCCTCCTCGTGTGTGATTTCAATGCCATCCATTTTAATAAAAATATATTTATTTATCTCAACTGGTGTGTCATTTTCTCCGATACATGTAACAAGTTTATGAGCATGTGTATGTCTTTCATGATTGCTATCAGTTGGCTTTCTCTTTGTTACTGTTAGAAGTGTTTTCTCAGCTGGAATTGGCATATTAATGTTGAGTTTGTGTATCCTGCTTGCCTGTTTTTTTTCTTTACTAGAGCATGTGATACTTTTTGTACTAAATGGCGAATATCTGTCGAAAACTAGGCACACATCTTAGTTTCTATGTATTAGACCTAAAAATTCTCAAGATAATCTTTCCAAGTACAATCTATTGGTCATTACAGAACAGCAGACTTGTCTATGAATATACTTAGTTGTCTGTTAGTTGATTTGAGTTCTGTCGCACCAATACTTCTTTGTCTTTTTTTTAATTCAGACGTACTGTGTACGGACCTGTATAAAGTGGTTATGGTTCGTTTGAATTTGTAAATTTAATTTAGATTTTTTTTATTGTAAGAAAGTTCAGTCACACTGATTTCCACAATCGCATATTTGAAAGAATTAATATATTTTTTTGTGTTTAATTCTGTTTTCCTCATAAGTCATACTTTATACGGTTCAGTGTGGGAAAGCCTCTACCACACTAGACCTATTACGAGGAAATAAAAATATTTTTGTTCTTGTTCCAAAGACATTTGATCCGCATCATTCCAATTGGTAAATTTATAAATAATTATTCCAAATTTCTAATCTTTCTTCAGCCTAAAAGTTAAAACTTCTGAAAAGCAACTATCCAGTTTATATTTTATTTTATTTTCGACACTCTCTATACTCCTCAATAAAACCATTTTGAAATAATATTCATCGGCATTATAGAAAGGAAGTAACACAGTTAAGTTTCTTAGGATACCATTTACGGAGAATGACTGATGATACAGGGAATGGAAATAGCGAAGGCAACATTCGATACAAAGGTTATAATTTTTCGCAACTGCAATAGCCGTTGCTTTAGAAAGAATTATTGAACTTTCTAACTAAATCAAAATGTTTAAAATAATATAAGTGAAGAGGGACCCCGAATACCCTGTTTTATAAGCCATTTAGTTCAATAGATAAAACAGTATTCCCGCGCTGAGAGTGTCTCTTTCTAGTAGGTCGTTTAAGTGTGTTAATCATGCCTTTATTTCACTCAGTTCACATATACATGAAATCACGAGGTGCCAAAAACAGGTTTTATAATTTTTTCGTTTAACAAAGCATGTTGATAAATTATTTTATAGTCTATGAAATGCAAATGTTATAGCATTTAACGCCGCTTTTAAAATATTTGGCTCAGATCATCAATAGTGAGTCAATATATTTTATAAAACAAAATGAGATCACTGAAGTGACAATCCAAACTTTGTTGAACCATAAGCACAATTCAAAAATCTGTTAGAAATACCGTTGATCCACTCAGGATATGCATTGTTTCCTTTTCTCTCTATTGTATTTTTCAAGCATTTCTTTAAACGAATAACGAATACCCTTCTTTTATAGTTCATCTAAGATGCGTAACAGAGTTGACACTAGTTAGTTCGGCACTGACTCCACTTGTGTATTCAAATTCAAATCCATTAGTAAAATCAACAAAATATTTGCATTTGGCCGTTACAACAAACGTTACACAAGTATGGCATGGCATGCACAAGCATTGTAAAAGACATACTATACAAGTATAAATAATACAATTACAAAATAACAACGATGGTAACATTTCGAATTACATATTATGCTTCTTTATCAATCTAAAAAATTTAACAATATTTTATTTAGAATACATACGTGAATATCCTTTATGAATTCATGGCCATGTATTATGACCCAACTATTTCTTGCAGAGATCCGAATATCTGGTCCAGCATTATATAAAATTGTATTCTGACTCTACTAGATATTGATTATATACTTTACAAAGTTGATACCATTATATCTTCCAAAACATATTTCCGAAATTTTTTAGAGCATAATCTGAGACATGTCATTTTTCTACGCAGAGTGGTCATTATGTACTATATCTAAATATAATTTGCATAACGAAATGACAAATTAATCTTTCTGTAATAATCAAGTGTTGACATGGTGTCGAGAGGAGAATTTAATTCATAAATTTATTCATCATGTAGTCTAGTTTTTTAAAAGTTGCAAATCATTTATATTATTTTCAAAATTAACAATAACAGTCGAAAACACAACTGTCTAAATCATTGAATATATATGTTTACGCTAGCAAAGTACTGTTTGTGCTATAACATTTGTCATACTACGTTTTGTCTAATGGCAATTCAACATTTGTATGTTTCAACCTGAGCTGAAGCTGATACTTCCTCCAAAATAAGACTTTATCGACGTATGCATTTTTTAAAAATAAATTCTATATTTGTTCTTTTTTTCCCTACAATATACTCATAGTTGCATTCTCGGTAGTAATACTGGTATTTGACATTAAACATGTTTTGTCATCAAAACACCAGTATTCGTTCAACCAACGACATTTTAAATTCGGTTTATTATTACATCTAACGTGTAGGTACATGTACTAATATGGATGGTCCGATTCCTTTAATGTTTATTGAAAATACTATATAAATATTAAAGGAATCATTTATGCGTATATGGATATATATGTATGTAAAGTATATGTATTTAAACTTTAAATTTATGTAAATAATTGCAATTGTATGTAATTCAATTCGTTGTATTATATCATCTTATGCTTGTCACGATATATTACCATATCTTTAATGATGTCCTTATGAGTATATGACCCGCTGTAATTGGAACTAAATCTTGGTCTAATATATTCAAATTCTTTATAAAACACCTCCCTACTTTCCTTTTACCGGCGTGACCTGATATACATGGTGTTTGTGAAAATATCCCTGCACCTGATGCACGTGCTTAAATTGATATAAATAACGCCAAGAATGTAACTCCGACATCAGTGTTAAAATTATTTCCAGCGGAAGGAACACACGACAATCCAGACAAGGTAAGAGTTGATGATATTAATTACAAGTTGAAATAATTTGTAAAAGTATAATTTTCATTCTAAATTCATTGACAATGGTTTTATTTTCTTTTTACTCTAAATATTGTTTCCATAAATGAGCATATCTCTTTTCTTTGTTTCTTTAAATAGCTGTAAAGATACATGAACGTCGACATGAAAGAAAGTTTTTATTTGATAGGGCATATTTATAACTATATTGTGATAGAGTGTCACATTGTCTTGTCTAATGCGGATAGAAACAAACTAAACGCAATAGTAAACAGCTTCATCATATTGTGTCGAGTTGGGTAGTCGCAAATTTAAATTTGCAGCATGACTGGTTATCCGAACACACACAGATTTGCAGAAATTGTAATACTTTCGTATATGGATTGCATAGAAAAAAATCATATATTCACGTTTCGTTGTGAACATTTAACGAGCAACTGTGACTGTGTCGTGTTAACAACCTACCTATTTGTGAACCATTTTGTAAATGCTAAGGAATGGAAATTGCTAATTATCATACTGTCCAACAGTAACGATAATCGATCGATATAATTTCCATCCATGTACTTGGTATGATTGTATGACCCTTAGAACCATGTTTTCACTTATTGTCGTTCAGTATTACATGTATATTGCAACAGTTTACTATAGGGCCATCTTGGATTACCTCGATACACTGGGATCTTCGTCATTAGCTTTGATTTTGTCCGAAGCAGACTTAATTTTGAAAGCTATCTCTGCATTGGCTATGGTTGTTTATTGAGGTTCCGTATACATAGTTGCAATTTTCAGTTTCCAGACTCAATATTCTCGACAAAAACCCGATTTCAAGAAAAATCGCAAGTTTCCCATTAAAAAAACAGTAGTATGTTAAAATGTAACTTCTTATTTTGCAGATGTTCCCGGTTACTCTTTGCAATGGTAGTGCTCTTAGTGGATCGACGGAATATGTGGTGGTGGTGGTGGATCGAGTTTAACATTTGGTAATTAAATAGTTCTTATGAACTAACTGTGCATATGTAAAGTCTGTGGTTAATGTAAATATTAATGGATTTCTATATTGCACTTAATACTGTAGCGCTTCACTTATAAATGTTGTTTGCAGTTTGTCCAATTGTTTGGTACACAATATTTAGTAAACAGCTAGTTTTTCATAGTTAACTAAATTGCTACTCCATTAATAGCTTTTTTATATGTTAAAATCGTAACAATAACCATTGTTTTATTTTTCAGTATGCTACCCAATTCCACCATTATAATCGACAATCCAGACACGTATACACACGTGTTTGTCGAAGAAGAAGTTACTGAAACAATATGCAGCGCCACAATGATAACAAGTGAGCACGCAAGTTGAAGTAACTGGCTGTGATATGGTAACTTTCTGTCTCATTATTCTGATGTCTCTCGTACATCAAACCTCAAAACTACCCATTGTTAAAAGTGTTAAGTCCTAATTGCACTATAGATATATATACACTTATATGTTCACACATTTCTTAATTTTAAAGGCCCCGTCTACAAAATCACTCAATGACACAAAGTTATTTTTCTGAATCAAGTTTTTTTTACAAAGGTATGGTTATTTTGTCGCAAAGCCTTGTTTTATCCAGTTTTCATGAAGTTGTGTTATCATAAAGTTAAGTTCTTATTTTTTTTCGTGAACACACAGTAGTCGCAAAGCCATGTCTTCTATTTCCCATCTCTATTCATACATATAAATGTGTTTATTTAATTAAAGGTGTGAAAATTATCAGGAAAGACTTCCTTCTCGTCAAAGAGTAAGCACACGTGTCAAAGGAGATCTAATATTTAAGAACGATTACATCTTACTTTTAAATAAACTAATGTCCTGCTTTGAAAATAATAAGCTTATTAAAACTAAGCTAATTCGGCGTATTTGAATTTGTAACAAAATGTAAATTAAAGATTTAACATGTTATAATGGTATTAGGTTCACTTTTGCTAATTAAGCAATAAATAGTTACATCACGCACACACATACAGTCGTTTTGATATCTAAAGTAAATATAATATTTTGTAGAAAAAAGTATAGCCACTATTGAATGTATTGTATTTTACGTCATGGTGGTAGTTGTTAACTATTAATGTCTATTAAAAATATATTAACGACTTCTAAAATTAATACTTGAAGCTCCATCACCCGGTGCTCGATAAAACGGCTGACATCAGCCAATGGGTCTGTCAAATAATTCAGTGATGTATATTTGAAAATGTCGACAATACACCCTTATTTCTGATATGTATATGAAATTTATTTTGTTTAAATATCTTATTTTGCAGGATGTATCGATTCTTGTTCATTTCACAAACAGAAGTGTGGACCCTCAAACAGACAAAATTCTTGTTGGACATGCTAACAGTTACAATTACTTAATACTCTGCAATGATATTCCGAGTCCCGGAGTAACGTTTACACCGGACAATGCATTGGCTGTTACGTAAGTATACGATTGTCGGGTGTCGTAAATCGCAGCAATATTACATTTCAGGTATTCCATAATTATATGTTATTATGATAATATGAATGCTTAGTATATTATAAGTTTGGATTCTATGAAAAATTAAGATATTTGAATATTGCAATGTCATTGTTTTGATTTTATTCATTTACTGTGTCAATCTCTGCATGTTTTATGATTACAGCAACATGTATAAATTGAAGAGATGTACTGAAATGTTGGCTGCGAAGTTTTCTAAAAAATTTAAAAAAGCTATTTATTATGAAAAAAACAACATAATTTATTATTCAATATTACTTGAACATATACAGTTCATCGTTGTTTACACAAATATACAGTACATGTCATTATGGATGCCTGCTTTAAATGCTACGTTACCCATTTTGTCATATGTTTATATATTTTACAAACGTTTCTCAATATCTTTAAATGAAACGAGGTCTTCATTGGCAGTGACGATATATCAATTCGCATCACATGCATTACATGTTTGTCAGAATATACTAACGATTTTTTAGGAATGAAAGGGGCTGGTATTATTTTATATTGTCTATATTGCAGTTTGTCGACAGTAACAGAGAAATCTGCCTCGCTTTCGTTTACAATATCGTCGGGCCTCTACCATAATTCTACTTTAGTCACTATAGCTAAGGTTGGAGATATACTGTCATGGGATATTTCAATTCCAGGTGTGTTATTTATATAAAAGTTTTGGGTGCATAAATGTTCCGTCTGTTTCGTTACACAAGCCATAACGCTGAAATGAAACTTAGAAAATACTGTAGGATTTTATTATTTGTGGACTTTGACCAAAATTCCACGGTTGCTACATAAAAAATGTTATCATGATTGTTGTAACCAACTTGAATGTATTGTTGTCTTAATTATGACCGTTTAATAACACGTTGACATTCGCGTTATACAATGACTTTAGATATGATTATCGGGTGTGTTGGTTATGTAAAAACTCGGTAAACGGGTATCACGTTTTATTTTAATGAACTATATAATGTTCAAAGCAGTCAAAATACGAATGAATTGATTTTTTCGGACGGGTATTGTAATTGTTTTCGCTAGTTTCCCGACTGTATCTTATTAGTGCTAGTACTCGTATTCATTAAATATTTTAAAGCTAATTTACTTTCTTAGTAAATTTCTCGCACTGAACTATGGCTAGCCTTGTTTTGGCAAAATTATTTAGTCGAGTTTGTTCACGTGTACTTGCATGAGTTCATTACCATTATTTGGAAGTATCAATCGGGCTTTGGGGCCATACCCCTTCACATATTCAAACCAAACAGTAACATTATTGGAATAGCTTGCTGACTCCCTTTGTCCTTTTAATAAAGAATACAACTTTCGTTTTTGTCTGCAATTTATTATCGTCTTTATAAAAAGCAAGTTATTTTTTAAATATGATTTGTTTTTATCCTAGAGCTGCCATCACTTTTAGGTTCATATTTGTCGACCACATTTAATTGAGGTTTTAAAGTGAAATTGTTGGAATAAAATTGAAAACCTAGGTAAGAAAGCTTTGTATTGGTTTAACATTGATGTCGTACATGTATCTACACATACTTGCGTTTTAAATGCGTTTTTAAGTATAAGTTCTATTATGATGTAGCTTTTTTACACGTTTGCAAAAACGTGCATAAAGTCTATTACATATGCATAATATGTATTATGTGAAACGTTCCCCATCCAGTCTAATTTAGCTAATTGCACTGTTACGTTTACTGTATTTCAGATAATTATTACCTCGACCCACAAAGCTGCACAGCTTATGGAGGAATCGATAAAAGTGCAAGTGAAAGCAAGACAATCATAACAGACGGGTACGTATATAGAAATTCCATCAATTTGAGTTTTTCAACGGTTTTAAAGTGAACTGGACAAGGGATAACTGTTCTTTTGATAACTGTCATGATGGATTTTAAGACGTCAACTCGTCATAAATAATTCCAACGTCACAGCAGGGTAGGACAAAAAGTCTGTGCCCTGTATAAATATACGCGGAAATCATTGTCTGGTATCTATCGTTAGCGGAAGGAATTTTAGTGGGAGTTTTGTATATCGCGTCTTGTTCATTAATTTGGTTGAAAATATGTATTTCCGTATGTCGACGTTTTACGTTCAGTATTCTATTCACACAACTGTGTAGCACAAGGATCGTGAAAAGGAAGTGATCATTGATATGAAATGTATGTTCACGTTCATCGTTCTATGATGCTTGTTATGCTTGCGAATCTCTTTGAATCGAGAGTAGTGTTATAGGTACTCGGTTGGTTCAAATTGCCCAGTGCCACACTTTAAGAAAATATTTTGGGTAAATTTGCAATCACTTTCGCGACACGTAACCAGCAGAGAGATCTGCATATAATATTGCGCTTATTTAAGAATTTAAATGTGTTCTTGATATGTTTATTCATACGCCATTCTAGCGGTAGGTAAGGGTAGAACGTCCGCATCGCATGCGAAGGTTATGGTTCGATCCCCGACTGTGTCATACCAAAGACTTGAAAAATGATATTAGAAGGTTCATCGCTTAGCACCTAGCAATTCCGGTATAGTTTAGGTCTGGTCAACTTGTTTCGGTATGTGACTGGGTGGGGTATCGTACTATGTGTCTGCGGCAAGATACTTCACGGTGGCACCACTCCGAATACTATCTCGAATAGACGCCGATGTGAAAATAGACATACATTGTCATTAGAGGTTTTTTCATCAATATGTTCATTTAGGTTTATACATAGATAGTGAGCCTAGACTCGGGTTTTCCTGATGGCATACTTGCACATTATGTTTTGTTATGCCGTAAAACATCTATACACTCCATTCATTTCTTTCCATTCATGCGTGTTTTAAATTTCTAATATGCATTTGGTTGAAACAAACGTAATACGACAGTATATATTATAGGATTAAATTTGTTTTTTTCGAATCACGCACAAATCAAATAAAGTCCTATGGACTTTATGTAAGATTTGTGTCGCATTCTTTACACATGCATAAAAACCACAAAAAAATTAATTTAATCCTTACAATTCCAATCCTGATGATTATATTTAATTTGAGACTCCTTAAGTGAATGAAAACAACAAAACAATAATAACTATACGCTGCAAATTATCACCTGAACTGGTTGACATTAATTCTCGAGATCTAATATACAATAATATCGTAACGGCTATTGTTTCCATTATCAGATGTTCTCTGTAACATTAGTTGGTTTATTGTAAAATGACGAAATATTTTGCGATGAAAAAAATTAAACACCCGTATTTTATCTCTCGATTTAGACAAATAAAAAATCAATAATTCTAAGAAATACCCACACAGTGTTGACGTCATTGTTTAGTTTCTGTATGCACGCTTGTTTTTAAAAAATGTGTCCATATTTACGAAGGTCATATAAATCCACGCTCATTGATGGAGAATCCAAATTTGGAACGTTTTAAACGACTTTTACGTGCAAGTATTGTGTATTTACGTTGTCTCACGATCGTCTTCTTCTGAATTTCAACTTCATGTTTTTATTTCATTTTTCCTGTAGAAAAAAATTGGTCTGTGGAAATTTGTCAACGACTAGTATTCACGTTCGGTAAAGCAGGGTTTTGTTCAATGGTGGGCTAAACTATACATCTCGAATGTGAACAGTTCATGACCTACTTCATTGTTTCTCAAAACAACTTATGGTCTGGTTGTGATGCCCGGTTTAATCGCTGAACCAAAGAAATCTATAAAACAATAAACCGATGAAAATAGCTATGACTATATGCAACATTTGTTTTTGTTGTATTTTATTATTAAAATAAGCGTGGAACTTAGTGAACGTCATTTAAATTCGTATATTGTTAAACCGTCCATCAAAATGTCGATGCTTCTTTGTTTACGCGAGACACGTAAAAGTAGTACGGTTCCAGGGTTTTATCGAAAAAAAAGTCTTTAAAAATAGACGTTGTCCAATGAGAATGCTTTAAATACATATATGATAATTAGATTGGAGTTATGTCTTGAATAAAATTTTATAAAACTTGGTATTTGGTAGATGTTGTATGCATAAAGAAATTCTTAATAAACATCACGTATATGAGTCTGGTTATCTATTTTCTCAATATATATTGTGAATCCATGAATGGCACGTGCCTCTGTGTTTGAATAAATCTCGATCTGATTTCGTGAAAATATTTTAAAATACATTCAGTATGAGCGCAGTTTGCCAAGTAATTCATCTCATGGGCACATGCAACATTTGATCCGTTCCAAGTTGTTTACTACTGTACAGAGAACAAATGTGTTCTATAAATATTAAAACGTGTTCAAGAGATTTAACCAGCTGACCGTATTGTGTGGACACCTACCGTTATTGCAATATAGATGTCTCTTCAAAATAGTGTTCATATCGTAGATTTATATTGATGTGAATCCGCCAATATTCATTTTCAGGTGTACTGATGACGATAGTTTAGTCCTCAGCTTTGACGAATCTGCTGCTGTATCGTCAGATAACAGAAAGAAGTATTCCACTAGTTTCTACGTGTTCAAGTTTTATAACAGCAATGACATATACATAGTGTGTAATCTGCTAGTTTGTCCAACGGCTACCCCGTGTTCATTTGTAAGTTAAATTTCACAGCTTCAACCTTCAAAGGAAAATAGGATCTATGGCATTATGACATTATCTTCCGCGTCGGATTTGTGTCTTGAATTTCCAACTTATTTAGGTATACTCGTATCCCATTATCCACTTTCCATAAATAAAATGTGTGTGTTGCCTACCATAAAGTGAACTCGAGAGTGGGCAATGGAGACTGCTCAATTTTTGATTGTACGTATAAGTATGGCACATGTTTATATACAATCTCTGTTTTTCACTAAGATCGAATCTTATGTAAATACTGTCCAATACATCAATAGAATATCATATTGTACATCACTGACATAAAAGAGCCCTAAGGATACAAGTTGAACAATGTTTCCTTACTTAAGGTACAATTATAGCCCCATTTATACCCAGAATATAAGTATTAATTCTCGTTAACTGATCGTACATCCGGACCTGGAAAGCTACTTGATCAATACTGCGTTTAGCTATTACAGTCAAACCTGTGTAAGCGGTCATCTCTATTAAGCAGCCAATTGCCTTAAGCAGACACATTTGCTATTTCCCATTGCTATGCTTTAAGAGCAAATTAATTTGTATTTAGCAACCACCTGTCTTAAAGGGCAACGTTTGTTCCTTCCCTTGTTGCGTATCATTGTCGTTCATCTCTTACTGATGATTCCAAGTAAGTAAGTTATCAGTTGCATAAGAGTACTGTTTGACCTTTGTTAGGCAAAAGATATGACGCCAATCATTCGAGATGAAGCGCAATATTTCGACAAAAAAACTGGTCGATTTATTGATGAAGATGTGTTACTAACTGGATTTTATAAACTCACAACGTTATTATATGTTGTAGTGTATGATGACAGTGTCGTGGTAGTCGTTGAGTTAGTACTTTATGATGTATGCTGAATTCTATGATGTATGCTGTATTCAATGATTTATGATCAAGCACACACATATAATTTTCAGACTTGCCCAGCACCTGGTAGAAGGAGAAGAAATTCCGATTATGATGTCAACGATTCATCTAAACACATCCAGATAACAGATCACATTCGTGTTCGATCTTCTCCTCTGAAGGCCCTTCAAGGAAAAGCAGCCAACCAAGGTAAATGCATTTATTCTTTATTATAGAAAGCATATTATAAAAGCTAGTTTACACTGGTTCATGGATTTATACAATGTATAAGATATAACAACAAATCTTTGAGTGCCTCATGGAAGATTCAACACTTGTTCAAATGAATACTCTTGTTAAAAGAAGGTTTTATAATTATTAAGATTAAACTATCGAACACGATTGTTAATATGAAAGTATTTTGCGTTAAACAGTATTGAAATAATAAAAAAACGTAGTTTTCCGATTTTACATTTTATATTTGGGTATTGTTTCAAGTGATTATCCTCCGATATCCAATCACATCCGTCCTTCTGTCCCATCATTCCTTCGAGTGTCGGAAGAAAAAACATAACTAAGGCAGTTTCTCCCAGTTTTGACCCAATTCATTAAATCATGCCGTTGAGCAAGTTCTTGACCTGAACATTTGCATATGATGGTGGGACTCTGAATAAATTAGTTTTATAACACTTTTCATTAGACAAAACAACCTTGCGGACGCAACAGTTCTTACAGTTTTGAGCTGATCGAAATGAAACTTGCTGTACAGTATGTGCATGGCCGGAACAGGAGCCAATGGCCTTGTTCCGAATAGATAGTTTGTTACTGAATGATGGCCCTTAGATCTTTTTAGCCAATAGATATTGAGTTACACCACTTTATTATCTTGAATTTTCTTATGATTCATTACACCATTCCCAGACACCCTGCAGAATTTCCTGCTCATCCGTTTCTCTTTTTGTTTACTTTATTGTTTAACAATTTGTCTTAAATTGTAACATTGCATGTCTCTACTCACTATATTTTTAGCATAAAATTGTTTTCACACAATACAATGTTTCAGAAACCACATCAACAAAGATATAAACATTTATTCTATATTTAGCCCGTCATTTTTGAAAAAAAACGAAGAGCTATTGTCATGGCCCTGGCGTCGGCGTCGTCGTCGTCGTTGTCCGCCTGGTAAAGTTTTATGTTTAGCTTAGTTTTTTCCCAGTTTCTGAATAAACTACTAATGTTATGGTGACTAAACTTCATAAACACATTCATAATAACAATGTATATATAGCTAAGTTAAATATATAGCTAAATCTCCATACTTTGGGCTCTAAAACCTTAGGTTAAAGGTTTTTGTTTAGCTCGTGATGGTTGGGGGGGGGGGGGGGGGGGGGTAAATCAATTTTATTTTACAGTCCTATTTGATTCTGTAAACTGTTCACCATTAACTAAAAAAACAATTACATCACTGAACTTGACCTATTAAATAGAAACTATTTGCTACCTGCCCGAGCCCAACCAAGACCTCCTCCCGCCCCATAACCCCCACCGTGCTGCCCACACCCCCTATTATTAAATAAAATACTCTGCCTTATTTCAACTTTGTAACCAACCCCAAGACCGACCCTCCCCCCTCCCCCCCCCCCCCCCCCCCCCCCCTTCATTTTTTTTAAATATGTTTTTTGTTTTTAATCAAAATACTTTGCCCCATTTCAACTTTGTTACCGACCCAAAGGACAACCCTCCCACCCCCCACCCCCCACCCCCCCCCCCCACCCCCCACCCCCCACCCCCCCCCCCACCCCCCCAAAAAAATAAATAAAATAAGTAACCCAACCCTGGCCTATGTTTATTCCCCCCCCCCCCCCCCCCTATAATAATCCACCGTTCTTCCGTCCGTCTATCTGTCCGTTATTTCGTGTCCGATCTGTTACTTTGTCATGCATAAATGAATACTATAAATACTTGCTACAAATGATCAACATCACATGACGACGTGTCGCGAGTAAAACCCACACCCGTACCTCAAAGGTTAATGTCACACTTGGAGTTTTGTGTGAGATTTTGTAACTTTTGTCATGCATAAATGAATACTATAAATACTTGCTACAAATGATCAACATAACAATTTATCAGCATGACATGACGACGTGTCACGCGTAGACCCATATGCGTATCTCAAAAGTGAAGGTTACACTTTGAGTTTGTTTGACAACACTTTCTATCTGTGTGAGATTTCGTGTCCAGTCGGTTCATTTGTCATCTATGGATAAATTTCAAAAACACTAGGCTCAGTTGACATAATTAAGTGTCGCATGTAAAACCCAGACCTTTCCTTAAAGGTCAAGGTCACACTTTCAATTTGTTTGGTATTGCTTGTCTGGTCTGTAACTTTGTCTTTTAATTTGACTCAGTTGATCAAGATGACATGACGACGTGTCACACGTAAGACCTAGTCCTGTACCTCAAAGGTCAAGGTCACATTTTTAGTCTGTATAACGACACTTTCGAGTCTGTTTGAGATTTCTTCAAGTCCGTCCTGTAACTCTATCATACACGATGGATTTCAAAAACTCTTGGCTCAATTTATCAGTTGATCAACTTGACACGACGACGTGTCACGTTAAGAACCAGAACCTTACATTTTCAGTTTTTGTTTGATATTTCATGTCTGGTGTGTAATTTAGTCTTACATGGAGAGATTTTAAAATAGCTTGATCCAAGTATTCAGCATTTCATGATGATATGTCGCCTGCATTTGTAAAAAATACCCAGACTGTTACTTCAGATGACAAGGTCAAGGTAACATAATGGTCAAGGTCCCGCTTTAATGTGAAAACATGAAATTGCATGTTAAGTCTGAAACGTTAGTCCATTACTCTTGATATTCATGGATACATTGATACTTCTTGTGTTTTTTTTAAATTTTGTTTTATTTTAAATGTAATACTTTTCTGCTCCTTTGTTCCAAACTGCACCTTTTCAACTTTGTAACCAACTACAAGACACCCCCATTCCAATCCCCCCACCCCCCAAAAGATTTAAAAAAAAACATAGTATTAAATATAATACATTTCAACTTAAATACTTAGACATAGTGTATATTCTGCCCTAATAGTCCTACTTGAACATACATCTATCTATTTTGCTAATATGAAAGATGGTTTCATTCATATAAATATGTCCGTTTTTCTTCTAGTATATTATAATATCCTGTCCTCTGACAAGGATAGAATATTCAGCAATCGCCATCATGTTTAAAAAGTTTACTTCACTGACTTTGACCTACTTAATAGATTTGGAAAAAAGACAAGGGTCTGTACCCGCTTGCTGTGCTCTTGTTGTATATGCTTGCGATTATGAACATAATATATGCTAACCTTACTGATACGCACACTCAATAAAACCTATTATATATAGTTGGAACGCTTTTAATTTTTACTATTTATACATTTTCCAGGTCCAGTATTTTTCAACATCGCCGGGTTAGTAAGCATTGCCAACATACTACTTGTTCTCATATACCACTAACGTATTGAAGGCGTCGCCATCTGGAAGAAGTTTCACCATGGATGTCTCGCGTTGTTTAGATAGCTTGACATCAATTTGTCATGAAACTAGTTGTAACAGTTATGGACTTTTCACTGCCAAGCTCTATTTATATGTGACATTGACGTTGGCATAATCAATAAACTATGTTTATCAAAATATATGTTTTATGTTCATCCCATTTGAATACATACTGATTGGATGACATCTGGTTGTATTATTGGAATCAATAGGAGTCTTGCTATCCTTCCATAAGTAACTTGCATACTTGCTACCATGAAAGTTTCCGATCGGGCTAGACTCGAACCTTCTGTATTAGATATCTTCCAATATAGTAATAACTTGTGTATCATACAACTTCATCTCACAGACCACCAAACATAATATACTGAAATCCGTTCCACAAGTAACGTATATTCATACACCAGGCAAAAGGTTGTAATCTCAAATCTGTTAACATCATTATATACATTTAAATTCTTGGACAAGTGCAGTGCACATGCATTGCTTTTTGAAATGCTTCGACCGAAATGTCAAATAAACAATTGTATCGGTATCTGGTACTACCAACATTTTGCAGCGATTACCGTGAGCCACATGGATTTCTACCTTTAACCATTTAAGCATCTGTGAGAATCCAAAGATACAATAAAAAACTCATAATTTAACCAGGTCTGGAATAAAATTGCCAACGTTCACAAACATGTACTGTTAGCTCGACTATTCGGAGAATAAAGAGAGCTATTCTACTCACTCAGGCGTCGGCGTCGCACCTTGGTTAAAGTTTTGCATGCAAGTCCCTATCTCAGTAAACATTGCATGTATTGTCATGAAACTTTGCACAAGCCTTCCCAGTCACAAACTCTACTACAATAACTAAGTTAGATAACTCTTGCACAAATATAATGCAAATTATTGCCCATCTTTTATTTTGGTTAAAATTTTGCATGAAAGTACTGTCAATTCCATGTCATATCAACCGCTCAATGTATTTGATTGAAACTTTACATATAGCTTTGTAGTTATGAAATAAACTAAATTAATCAAGTCGATTAATTCTTGCCAGATTTGTTTGCAAGTTAGGGCCTTTGTTTTACTTAAAAAATTAACTCAGTAGTCACTGCATGTTTTTTATTAAAATTAATACAAAATATTGCAGTTACAACACTTATTCAATTTTGTAAGTTAAACTCTTATTTGCATGGATTTGTCATCGGTCTCGATCAAATTTCTACTTCTGTGACAAATATTCGAATAGCCGAGCGCATTATCCCTCTGACAGCTCTTGATTTTCATAGAGGTCCAGTTGTATCGCTAATGGATACTATTGCAATTGATCTGACCCTAATTGTCAATTGAACAAGTTAAAATCATCGATCGATATTGTTTCAAGTGCCACCATTTTCCTTACACAGCAGGCTTTGTCTTCCACATGTCTAGTGGGCGGAGCGATATTCGTTCTCGCGTTTGGTCAATTCTTCATAACATTGAAAATATAAACATTAGATATACAAATTCACAAGGATAAAATATAAAAATAATGCAGGTGACCGATTAGAACTTTTTCTTATTATATTTAAGGCACAAGTTTCCCACGGTATAAAAAAATAAAATGGACTATATAAAACGAGCCATGTTATCGTTTGTAATGTTTAAAACGATATGCTGACTTGCACACAATAATCCAAATATGAAATATGAAATATGAATATGAAAAATACGTACCGCCAGGGCGGCTGTTGACGAGATACTGTGCTATCATATAAAAAAACAAGGCTTAAACGAAAGCTAAGACTTAATAGATAAATTGTATATATATTTGATAATTACGCCAGATGTAAAAAAAAATCCGATAGAAACGCCGTAGACTACCTTAAATTCGGTACTTAAAATAAATTTTATCACTAATCGCGTAAGAACGTGAAAAACTCGTGCAATTGTTTGGGGATGTTTATTCAATACACCAGAATTCTCAATTTAGTCCGATTATAATTAACCAAGATTATACACACTTGTGTACAGTGGCTATATTTCAATGTCGTAATGAAACGAGAAGAAACATTAGTAATAAAGGCTTGCATTCAAGCCCGAGTTTCTTTGCAGTTATCGCCAAAAGTAATTTATTCTGACATGACAGTTTTTATACATGACAGTTCTACCATAACATTAAGAACCGTTTTTTGCTGGGTTAAGAAATTTAAGGGGTGTCGGCTTAGCCTGCAAGAAGATAACCGCCCAGGTACACCCCGTCCAAAGTATACGTTACATAAACGGCTACTACGTCGCATGTTCGGTGACAACTACACACAATAAACCGGTACTTCCTGTTGTTGTTTTTTTTGCACGTGCTTGGGCAGTGAGGTAAGAAAATCCCATTATTTTCATATAAATATTCCGATACGAGCGGCAATGTATTAAAGTTTCAAGCTGGCATGTTGTTTTGAATGGGAACATGGCCGTTTCTTCAAACATTCGAGAAAAGTGACGGTTTGAACCACTGTCAGATTGAAAACACGTCATTTATAGCTCAATATTTTACTTCGGAAGCATTCCTGGAACTATTTTATGGGTTTTACATTTGTTTTATGTATGAATAAACCAAATTATGTCTGTAAAAACATACAAGTTGACGTTATACAGGTGCTAAACGCCAAAATTTGCATAGTACGTAACATAAGTAGGTGCCTCGTATATTGTACGCTACATAAGTCGAGTCATTGTGTCAATTAGCGGTAACCAAATAACATGAAATAATAATACTATCCAACTAT
Organism: Panopea generosa; assembly: GCA_029582155.1. NCBI lineage: Eukaryota > Metazoa > Mollusca > Bivalvia > Adapedonta > Hiatellidae > Panopea > Panopea generosa. The sequence goes on along the minus strand of CM055900.1, from coordinate 12,123,209 downwards.
TTGAGGGTTTTTTATTCCGTTTTTAAGTTACATTGTTGTTAACACTAAACAAATGAAGCTTTTTTTTTTCGTTTTAGAACATTAATATCCACCTCACTATGTTGTACGATATATCTCAGCTGTTTCAGACCCGATGACCACAAGGCTACCTATTTTTCGTGTAATACATGTACACTACTTACATTGTACATCGGGCCTCGATGGCATAAATTGAAGCTAGATATTAAACATTGTTATATTAATATTTCCTTTAGCTGTTAAGAGTCAAAGATTATGAGAAAATATCATACGTTGACTATCCAAGTGGGACAGAAAACAATTTCAGTCAAAGGGACTCTCGATGATGACCGTCATCACAAAATATCCTTTCTTTTTAATGCATGTTTAACGCCCAAGATATGAGGAAATTGACACTCAAAGGCACATACTGAAATAATGTACCAGAAGTTACAACTGCTTATCTTTCCACATATTGCCTGTTCAAACAATAAACATTAAATATAATTGTTTACCCGTTCAAAAGAATATCCAGCTTATACACACGGCTATTCCTAACCTGCATACAGCAGCCAGTTATCACATTCTCCGAACCGGAAATAGAGTGTCCTTGGAGTTTTGGCTATTCCATCGTCATCCGGATTGATTCCGCTCTCGTAAAGATGTTTGTAAAGAAGTAAGGCACCAGCCATTTCCAGTTTGATAGTCGATTCCGGACAACATGAGGTGTGCAAGCTGGACATATTTTTCAACTTTGATACGCACATAACTTGCTTTGTCTGTTGACGCTGACTACAGCTGGCTTATTTTTTTTTGTTCGTTTGGTCAATATAGCCCTTTTCCTTAATACCGTGTCCGTCTTTTCCACGTTTGTCAATTGTTAACAATTGCCATGCACTTCATTTTTAGGAAACACCAATGTTTATGTCCGACAACATGCCAGTTTTATATGGCATTCGTTTTATCTGATACTCAGGTTTTATCCCATACAATGATAGCATGTATACACGCTTACATCCGTGTTAGTAGGAGTGATACATATTGTTATTTACAAGAAGAACGAAATTGGTTCCAGATAGTCTTTAGTTATTAAAGTTTTTTGAAAAAAATATTAATCAGAAAATACAAATGAAATGAGTATATAGAGAGAATAGAGGTAACATACTCAAACATGACGACATCGGCAGTATTTCATGTAATTTTTATAACACATTGCACCGACTTACGTAGCGTACTATATACGTGGCACCTACTGACATACTATGCAAATTTTGGCGCTTAGCTCTCTTATAAATTCAACTTGTACTTTTTTACAGAAATAAATATGGTCTATTGGTATATAAAACAAATATAAAACACGAAAAATAGTCCCAGAAAATGCTTCCGAAATAATAAATTGAGCTGTAAATGACATGTTTTCAATCTGAGAGCGGTTCAAACCATCACTTTTCTCGAATGTTCGAGGAAACGGCCATGTTCCCATTCAAAAACACATGCCCGCTTGAAACTTAAATACAATGTAGCTCGTATCGGCTATATCTTTGATTTGTAAGCGAAATATTAATATGAAAATAATGGATTTTCTTACCTTACTGCCCAAGCACGTGCATAAAAACAACAGGAAGTACCGGTTTATAGTGTGTAGTTGACACCGAACATGCGACGTAGTAGCCGTTTATGTAACATATACGTTGGACGGGAGGAGGTAGGCCTGTTTTTATAATAGGAAAACGCTGGTGCTGTCAGACCTCTGGACGGTGGACGGAAAATGGACGGTATACTGTTTCCATTCCAAGATAACGTTTCAGAAGGCTGCGTACGTCATATTCTGAAAATAAAATACGTTGTATCGTACTCCCCGAATATCATTCCAACAGTTATATGCGTTGTCTCGTACTTCCCGAATATAATCACAACAATAATATACGTTGTGTCGGACTTCCCGAATATAATCACAACAATAATATACGTTGTATCGGACTTCCCGAATATAATCACAACAATAATATACGTTGTGTCGTACTCCCCGAATATCATTACAACAGTAATATACGCTGTGTCGTACTCCCCGAATATCATTACAACAGTTATATGCGTTGTGTCGTACTTCCCGAATATAATCACAACAATAAAAAACGTTGTTTCGTACTCGCCTATTACCATTACAACAGTAATATACGTTGTGTCGTACCTCCCGAATATCACTACAACATGAATATACGTTGTGTCGTACTCCCCGAACATCATCACAACAGTAATATACGTTGTGTCTTACTCTCTGAATATCATCACAACAATAACAAACGTTGTGTCGTACTTCTCGACTATCATCACAGCAATAAAACACGTTGAGTCGTACTCCCGAATATCACCACAACAGTAATATACGTTGTGTCGTACCTCCCGAATATCATCACAACAATAGTATACGTTGTGTCTTACCTCCCGAATGTCGTACCTCCCGAATATCATCACAACAGTAATATACGTTGTGTCGTACCTCCCGAATATCATCACAACAGTAATATGCGTTGTGTCGTACTCCCGAATATCATCACAACAGTAATATACGTTGTGTCGTACCTTCCGAATATCATCACAACAGTAATATATGTTGTGTCGTACCTCCCGAATATCATCACAACAGTAATATACGTTGTGTCGTACCTCCCGAATGTCGTACCTCCCTATGATCATCACAACAGTAATATACGTTGTGTCGTACCTCCCGAATATCATCACAACAGTAATATACGTTGTGTCGTTCCTCCCGAATATCATCACAACAGTAATATACGTTGTGTCGTACCTCACGAATATCATCACAACAGTTATATATGTTGTGTCGTACCTCCTAAATATCATCACAACAGTAATATACATTGTGTCGTACCTCCCGAATATCATCACAACAGTAATATACGTTGTGTCGTACTTCCCGGATATCATAACAGCAATAAAATACGTTATGTCGTACTCCACGAACATCATTACAGCAATAAAATACGTTGTGTCGTACTCCCCGAATATCATCACAACAGTAATATACGTTGTGTCGTACTTCCCGGATATCATAACAGCAATAAAATACGTTATGTCGTACTCCACGAACATCATTACAGCAATAAAATACGTTGTGTCGTACTCCCCGAATATCATCACAACAGTAATATACGTTGTGTCTTACTTCCCGAATATCATCACAACAGTAATATACGCTGTGTCGTACTCCACGAATATCATCACAACAGTTACATACGTTGTATCGTATCACCGAATATTATCACAACAATAAAACAATAACACATAATATACGTTGTGTCGTACTCTCTGAATATCATCACAACAATAATAAACGTTGTGTCGTACTCTCTGAATATCACCACAACAATAATATACGCTGTGTCGAGCTCTCTGAATATCATCACAACAGTAATAAACGTTGTGTCGTTCTCCCTGAATATCATCACAAAAGTAATATACGCTGTGTCGTACTCCTCGAACATCATCACAACAGTAATATACGTTGTGTCGTACTCCCCGAACATCATCACAACAGTAATATACGTTGTGTCGTACTCCCCGAACATCATCACAACAGTACTGTACGCTGTGTCGTACTGCCCGAACATCATCACAACAGTAATATACGTTGTGTCTTACTACCCGAATATCAACACAACAGTAATATACGTTGTGTCGTACTCTCCAAACATCATCAAAACAGTAATATACGTTGTGTTGCACTCCCCGAATATCATCACAATAGTAATATACGTTATATACGTTGTGTCGTACACCCCGAACATCATCATAACAGTAATATACGTTGTGTCGTACACCCCGAACATCATCACAACAGTAATATACGTTGTGTCGTACTCTCCGAATATCATCACAATAGTAATATACGTTATATACGTTGTGTCGTACTCCCCGAACATCATCACAACAATAATATACGTTGTGTCGTACTCCCCAAACATCATCACAATAGTAATATACGTTATATACGTTGTGTCGTACACCCCGAACATCATCACAACAGCAATATACGTAATATACGTTGTGTCGTACTCTCCGAACATCATCAAAACAATAATATATGTTGTGTCATACTCCCCGAACATCATCACAACAATAATATACGTTGTGTCATACTCCCCGAACATCATCACAACAATAATATACGTTGTGTCGTACTCCCCGAATATCATCACAACAGTAATATACGTTGTGTCGTACTCCTGGAACATCATCAAAACAGTAATAAATGTTATGTCGTACACCCTGTACATAATCACAACAGTAAAGTACGTTGTGTCGTACACCCTGAACATCATCACACCAGTAATATACGTTATGTTGTACACCCTAAACATCATAACAACAGTAAAATACGTTGTGTCGTACACCCTGAACATCATCACAACAGTAAAATACGTTATGTGGTACACCTTGAACATCATCACAACAGTTAAATACGTTGTGTCGTGCACCCTGAACATCATCACAACAGTAATATACGATGTGTCGTACACCCTGAACATCATCACAACAGTAATAAACGTTGTGTCGTACACCCTGAACATCATCACAACAGTAATATACGCTATGTCGTACACCCCGAACATCGTCACAACAGTAATATATGTAATATACGTTGTGTCGTACTCACCGAACATCATCACAACAGTAATATATGTTGTGTCGTACTCCCCAATTATCACCATAGCAGTAATATACGTTGTGTTGTACTCCCCGAACATCATCACAGCAATAAAATACGTTGTGTCGTACACAGCGAATATCATCACAACAGTAGTATACGTAATATACGTTGTGTCGTACTTCCCAAATATCATCACAACAGTAGTATACGTTGTGTCGTACTTCCCAAATATCATCACAACAGTAGTATACGTTGTGTCGTACTTCCCAAATATCATCACAACAGTAGTATACGTTGTGTCGTACTTCTCAAATATCATCACAACAGTATTATACGTAATATACGTTGTGTCGTACTCCTCGAATATCATCACAGCAGTAATATACGTTGTAGTCCGGCAGAACCTTGCATGAGAGTGTATAGTAATTTTTTTTGGCTAAAATGGTAGTCTATATATAGTTCTTTGATTTTATGCCGGATGACATTTTGTCATCATTAAGAATTTTAAAATAACCAGATGACGTCCAATATGGCCGCCAATTAGCTCGAAATGCAATATTTGGATGAGAATTACTATTAGGTATGACATTAAAAGACAATTTTGATGTATTTGATGTTAAAATGACAAACTGAGATGATATTTTGTCATTATTGGACATTTAGAAACAAACAAGATGGTGTTCGAAGGTGCCCCCAATTTACTCGAAATGCAGTATTTTGATAAAAATTAGTATAAGGTATAAAAAATTATACATGAGAGTGTATTGCTAAAATGATAATCTATATTTGGTTCTTTGATTTTGTTTTAAATGACATTTTGCCATCATTGAGTATTTTACAGTAAACAAGATGGTGTTTAAAATGGTCGCGAATTCGCTCGAAAAGCAATTTCAGAGTAAAAATTTATATAAAATATAAAAATATAAAAAAAAATCATATAAAAGGATAATTTTAATGTGTTTGATGTTTAAGTGAAAGACTGGAAGACGTTATGCCATTGAGCATTTTGAAATGAACAAGATGGACGCAACTTCCAAAATGGCCGCCAATTTGCTAGAAATGCAATACTTAGATGGAAATTACTATTAAGTATAAAACTATTCATACGCTTGATGTGTTTGGTGTTAAGATGACAAACACATTTACAATAAAAAGCACATGGCCTTTAATATATCCGCCATTTTTCCACAAAGTTTGATTTGTTTAAATATTTAGCATCATTTTATGCCGTTACATTTGATCATCTTCAATTGTACTGCAGAAGAAAATGTTAGCTCTGTTGGAACTGTCTGAGGAAAATGCTTCGGTATCAATGCTTGGTGGGTCAGAATCATATGCAGGTTTCCATGTACATACATGTGAGTTGTTTTTTTTTTTTTTGTATTTCCAATAAAGGTTCAGAATCTGTTGTTAGTGGTAAAGTATTTAAAGTATGCATTGTTTTACAATGAACATGTCCTACCAATTTTAGTGACTACTGAAGCCTCATACTTTTTAAGACTATTCCTTTTCCAATAACATAAAACCTTGCCACGTTATCGCAACCAGACAGCCCGTGTTTGTTATACTTATGCCTACAGTTCCTTAACATGTGATCCCCTTAGCACAGATTTATTAGGGTTTCCTGAAGATAATGATGAAGATAAAGTATAAATACATCAGTATCAATTGAAAATTGCTGTAACAGTTATGTCTCTGTTTTGTTTATCTGCTGCTATGATCACTTGTGTGAGGATAGTATCTGCCTCCTCGTGTGTGATTTTAATGTCATCCCTTTTCATAAAAATATATCATCACAACAGTAATATATGTTGTGTCGTACTTCCCGAATATCACCACAACAGTAATAGACGTTGTAGTATTTAGGTAAACACAACATATTACTCACAAATTAAAAAAAAGTAGGGATATTGAATACATTTTGGTATTTTAATGGGGACAGATAACTCATATTGACATTTCACTAGTATCTTGAGTGTTAATACGTTAACACTTACAGTGCGATGTTCAACACTTTAGATAGGCAATCACAACACACCGTTCACTTATCAAAAGACAATACGGGAAAAAATGAAAGTGGAAACAAAACAAACAACTGTTGGCTTCCCAACTCGCTTTGATCCGCCATTGCGACAGCGGTTTTTTTTTATATCAGTAACAGCGTTAATAGTTTAAAGGTGCGCGACTCATTTTGACAGGTGGGTGTTTCCCGGATGGGTGTTTTCGGACCAAGACTGCTTTAAACCGTTTTATTCTACACAGTGAGCTACATATATGAACGCTTTGACGCTTGTCTCGTTATCGGTGGTAATGACTACTTATTGGTTTTTAATAAAATATTACGAAAATAATGACGAACGTGTACACACGCGAAAACTAAAAATAAACACAATTTGTTCAGATTCATTTTCGATACGTGTTTATGTGTGCGGGAAGGTAGTTGTACATATACACGCACGTGCGCCATGCACATGAAAACATACAGGTGCACGCATGCCCTCCCTCGTCGTGACACACCACCAGGATCCATCCCTGATTGCCCTATATCACACGCTCACTGATATCCCGGGTATCTATGTCATGTGATTACAATTGTTTATCACTGATTATCAAAATACGTGATCGTGATTCAGTACATTGATCAGTGACAGTTACGTGGACTAACTTCTTCGTTCATTCATTACAGACACTAAGCAACATAATTAAACATGGAAAATCTGTTTTTCTTTCTGTTAATTTGTATTGGAACATCGGTTGCTCTAGAAACATGTAAGTAAACTCATATTATTTCCGTTAATTGTCTACATTAAGATATAATAGCAGTATTGATAAGTGTTTAACGGATGTGCTGTATATGCTTACAGTATTATATCACTGTACAATGTTGAACCGTATGTTTACAAAATCTGCACGTCCATGTCCTTTTCTATAAGATCGAAGACGTCAAAAATCGATGAAATTGAACATTTGTGTAATTTAAGGATGTTTGCTCGTCAAAATGAAAGTAATTAGATTTATTTAATTCAGTTAAAAAAAATATTTAGTGGTATCTAAGATGAAATTGAAATTGAAAAAAAAAGTATGTTTTAGTGACGTTTTTAAGATTATACCGACGTCAAAATATATATCTTTTTTTTCTTAATTTTGATAACAAATCAATGTTGTTGTTATTATCAATATCATTTTTAAATATATCTATACTGACATTTACTTCTGTTGTTATTATAGATTACATGGACTCTTATTGCGGTAGTACAATCAGTATGATATTAGAAGACATTGACATGGGCCGCCTCTCTCTGGACGGCTCCTTTATTGGCGATTGTAACGTTACCATAGAAACGTGGTATACAGCTGATCGACTTATGTTTCATTTTGAAAATTTTGATATCGGCGGGATAGACTGTGACGATAGTTACCTGTCAGTGTATGATGGCGATGAACCGAAATACGACAGACACGTGCACGGTAAGTCATACATGCACGGTAAGTTATAAATGCACGATGAGTTATAAAAATGCACATTTACCGTAAATTATGAATACTCGATAATTTATCATGTGCATGTACGGTCAGTTATAAATACAGGGTAATTTATCATGTGCATGTACGGTCAGTTATAAATACACGGTAATTTATCATGTGCATGTACGGTCAGTTATAAATACACGGTAATTTATCATGTACATGTACGGTCAGTTATAAATACACGGTAATGTATCATGTACATGTACGGTCAGTTATAAATACACGATAATTTACCATGCACAATTACGGTCAGCTATAAATACACGATAATTTATCATGCACATGTGCGGTCAACGAAAAATAACGATAATTTATTATGCACATGTACGGTCAGCAATAAATACACAATAATTTATCATGCACATGTACGGTCAGCTATAAAAAGACGATAATTTAGCATGCACATGTGCGGTCAGCTATAAATACACGATAATTTACCATGCATATGTGCGGTCAACTATAAATACACGATAATTTATAATGCACATGTACAGTCAGTTATAAATACACGATAATTTATCATGCACATGTACGGTCAGCAATAAATACACGATAATTTATCATGCACATGTACGGTCAGCTATAAAAAGACGATAATTTATCATGCATATGTGCGGTCAGCTATCAAAAGACGATAATTTATAATGCACATGTACAGTCAGTTATAAATACACGATAATTTATCATGCACATGTACGGTCAGCTATAAATACACGATAATTTATCATGCACATGTACGGTCAGCTATAAATATACGATAATTCACCATGTACATGTACGGTCAGCAATAAATACACGCCCATTTAGTTATATGCATGATAAGTGGAGCGCGTGGTCCAGTATTGGAGCATCGGACCTAGGATCGGGGATCGTGTGTCTGATCTGCACCGACGGCTATATTTAGTGTCCTTGACCAAGAATCTACCCGCATATGCTCACATGTAGTACTGGTTCTACACAGGATGACTAAGAGCGTGATTTGTTTAAGTGTGACAAGTTATACTGCAATGTAATGCATTGTAAATTATAATGGAAATATAACATACGTTCGGTTGGGTAGTTATAAATGTAGGCAAGTTATACTGCAATGCTTGGTAAATTAAAATAGAAATGTACCGTACGTTCGGTTGGGGTAGTTATAAATGTACGGCAAGTCATACTGCAACGAATGGTAAATTATAATGGAAATATACCGTACGTTCGGTTGGGTAGTTATAACAGCAGTGCAAGTTATACCGCAATGCATGGTAAATTATAATGGAAATGTACCATACGTTCGGTTGGCTAGTTATAACAGCAGTGCAAGTTATACCGCAATGCATGGTAAATTATAATGGAAATGTACCATACGTTCGGTTGGGTAGTTATAAATGTACGGCAAGTCATACTGCAATGCATGGTAAATTATAATGGAAAATGTACCATACGTTCGGTTGGGTAGTTATAAATGTACGGCAAGTCATACTGCAATGCATGGTAAATTATAATGGAAATGTACCGTACGTTCGGTTGGGTAGTTATAAATGTACGGCAAGTTATACTGCAATACAAATGCACACAGTAAAGTATAATGTACAATAAGTTCGGTAAACGCATGGTAAGTTCAAAATGTATGGTACTTTATAAATATGATTTACAATACACTTGCACGGTAATTTATAAATGCACGATAACTTATAATACTTACTCGTATGTACGTTCAGTTATAGATACACGGTAAGTTATAATACACAATCGTTCTGTTTGAATAGCACGGTTTGCAACTTATGTATTATGATGATGTCAGATTATCAGAAAGGTCATTTAATAATATTGTATGGTTCGGCGTTGATAGTAACGCCACATGAATATATTGGTATACGAGCGGTTCCGCCATTAAAGGCGGTACAGAAAAAGTTTTCTTTACCATCATCCTATAGCGGTGTCCTCTCTACATATGTCCTTTATACATGAACAGCACAATGGTAAGAGAACTTCTCAGATGATACAAGGAGACAATCAAAAAAGGATATTTCGATGATTTAACATCACATATATACATGTGCTTCATATAATATGCCTTAGTGATGATGATTCGTACATCTTTGAAAATATAATTTATGTTAAATAACAAAACTTCCAACGACCATTTCCTACTGTGCAATTGTGAGAAAAGATATACTATCAGGAAAATCTGTTAACAGTGTGGCAACAATCGTACAAATATTGTTCATAACTGAGGATTTATCCATACGGAAAAGGCGATTTATAGAAGAGTCGTTAACGAATCGACAATTGTCTTGTCGGGAGAAAATCCTTTAAAAAGACTTAAACGATATTTTGTCTTTTAAAGTAGTATTTTCTTTTTAAGGTTTACATAAGGTGTGTGGAGCGTCAACGCCAAGTGGGGATTATGTCCCCTCGGGAAGATACGTCACGTTTCGCTACGTGAACAAGAAAGCGAGCTACAACTCAATGGATGTAATCTTTACGTCATTCCACACAGGTAATACGTCATGTTTCAGGTAACACATATGTCCTGTAACATGTAACTCACGGTTTCGCATATAATGTGCCAGTAGCACGTCGTGTAGCAAGAAACACTTATGTCACGTAACATGTAACATATTGTGTAGCATAAAACATATTATGTGACAGGAACACGTTGTGTAACAGGTAACACGTATGTCGTGTAACATGTAACACATCCTGCGGCATATAACATATAATGTAACGGGAACACGTCTTGTAAAAGCTACTATTTGACCATACACTTCGAATATCACTGTTCCAGATGATGCACAAGGTCTGACAATCAATTCAGGGGTCGTGAGTTCGAAGTGCCGCCCGTCCAGTCTCTGTGATGATTGATAGACGATATTGCGTCTCATTATCATTCGTCTAGTAGGTACTGGATACTCTTCCAGGACCCCTGGGAAGAGTGGTTAGGTTAACTGATCGTCTGTTAGCTCACGATGGCATAATAACGCTAACTGTTCAAATAAAAATCTCATCCATGATAATTGTTATTCCTTCAAACTAATTAATGTTGTATCTTAGATAACTGTTATTCCTTCAAACATCAGTATGGCAGTATCTTAGATTTGTTATTCCTTCAAACATCAGTGTTCTATGGATGCTGTATCTTAGATTATTGTTATTCCTTCAAACATCAGTGTTCTAATGGATGGTGTATCTTAGATTTGTTATCCCTTCAAACATCAGTGTTCTAATGGATGCTGTATCTTAGATTTGTTATCCCTTCAAACATCATTGTTCTTATAGATGCTGTAACCTAGCTTTGTTATTCCTTCAAACATCAGTGTTCTGATGGATGATGTATCTTAGATTTGTTATTCCTTCAAACACCAGTGTTTTAATGGATGCTGTATCTTATATTTGTTATTCCTTCAAACATCAGTGTTCTAATGGATGCTGTAACCTAGCTTTGTTATTCCTTCAAACGTCAGTGTTCTAATGGATGCTGTAACTGAGATTTGTTATTATTTCAAACATCAGTGTTCTAATGGATTGTGTATCTTAGAATTGTTATTCCTTCATACATCATGTTATTCCTTCAAACATCAGTGTTTCTAATGGATGGTGTATCTTAGATGTGTTATTCCTTCAAACATCAGTGTTCTAATGGATGCTGTAACTTATATTTGTTATTTCTTCAATATCAGCTTGTTGTATTTGTCAGGTCATTGCCATATCTACTTAGATCCGTGTTCTTGTGAACTATGTATAACAGGTCTTTATGGAGCCTTTAGAAATGTATTTACTTTGCGTCTCCCGAGCCAGCAGATTGAATATCCAAATAATAAAAAAGCTATTCTTTCAAGCCTTATTTAATCAGGCGAGGCCCTATACCAACGAATACCAGTGTTCTAATGGACGAGGCTTTATATATTTTAGGTTATTGTTATACCTACGAATACGAGTGTTCTGATGGAAGACAATTTATATAGTTTAGGCTATTGTTTTACCTACAAATACCAGTGTACTAATGGAAGATAATTTATATATTTTAGGCTATTGTTATACCTACGGATACGAGTGTTCTAATGGAAGACAATTTATATATTTTAGGCTATTGTTATACCTACGAATACGAGTGGTCTAATGGAAGACAATTTATGTAGTTTAGGCTATTGTTATACCTACGAATACGAGTGTTCTAATGGAAGACAATTTATATATTTTAGACTATTGTTATACCTACGAATACGAGTGTTCTAATGGAAGACAATTTATATATTTTAGGTTATTGTTATACCTACGAATACCAGTGTTCTAATGGAAGATAATTTATATATTTTAGGCTATTGTTATACCTACGAATACGAGTGTTCTAATGGAAGACAATTTATATAGTTTAGACTATTGTTATACCTACGGATACGATATTCTGATGGAAGACAATTTATATAGTTTAGGCTATTGTTTTACCTACGAATACCAGTGTTCTAATGGAAGACAATTTATATATTTTAGGCTATTGTTATACCTACGAATACGAGTATTCCAATGGAAGACAATCTATAAAGTTTAGGCTATTGTTATACCTACGAATACGAGTGTTCCAATGGAAGACAATTTATATAGTTTAGGCTATCGTTATACCAACGAATACCAGTGTTCTAATGCAAGACAATTTATATTTTTAAGGCTATTGCTTTACCTATACTAGTGTTCTAATGGAAGACAATTTATATAGTTTAGGCTATTGTTATACCTACGAATACGAGTGTTCTAATGGAATACAATTTATGTAGTTAAGGCTATTGTTATACCTACGAATACGAGTGTTCTAATGGAAGACAATTTATATATTTTAGGCTATTGTTATACCTACGAATACGAGTGTTCTAATGGAAGACAATTTATGTAGTTTAGGCTATTGTTATACCTACGGATACGAGTGTTCTAATGGAAGACAATTTATATATTTTAGGCTATTGTTATACCTACGAATACGAGTGTTCTAATGGAAGACAATTTATGTAGTTTAGGCTATTGTTATACCTACGAATACGAGTGTTCTAATGGAAGACAATTTATATATTTTAGGCTATTGTTATACCTACGAATACGAGTGTTCTAATGGAAGACAATTTATATATTTTAGGTTATTGTTATACCTACGAATACCAGTGTTCTAATGGAAGATAATTTATATATTTTAGGCTATTGTTATACCTACGAATACGAGTGTTCTAATGGAAGACAATTTATATAGTTTAGACTATTGTTATACCTACGGATACGATATTCTGATGGAAGACAATTTATATAGTTTAGGCTATTGTTTTACCTACGAATACCAGTGTTCTAATGGAAGATAATTTATATAGTTTAGGCTATTGTTATACCTACGGATACAAGTGTTCCAATGGAAGACAATTTATATATTTTAGGCTATTGTTATACCTACGAATACGAGTATTCCAATGGAAGACAATTTATAAAGTTTAGGCTATTGTTATACCTACGAATACGAGTGTTCCAATGGAAGACAATTTATATAGTTTAGGCTATCGTTATACCAACGAATACCAGTGTTCTAATGCAAGACAATTTATATTTTTAAGGCTATTGCTTTACCTATACTAGTGTTCTAATGGAAGACAATTTATATAGTTTAGGCTATTGTTATACCTACGAATACGAGTGTTCTAATGGAATACAATTTATGTAGTTAAGGCTATTGTTATACCTACGAATACGAGTGTTCTAATGGAAGACAATTTATATATTTTAGGCTATTGTTATACCTACGAATACGAGTGTTCTAATGGAAGACAATTTATGTAGTTTAGGCTATTGTTATACCAACGAATACGAGTGTTCTAATGGAAGACAATTTATGTAGTTAAGGCTATTGTTATACCTACGAATACGAGTGTTCTAATGCAAGACAATTTATGTAGTTAAGGCTATTGTTATACCTACGAATACGAGTGTTCTAATGGAAGACAATTTATGTAGTTTAGGCTATTGTTATACCAACGAATACGAGTGTTCTAATGGAAAACAATTTATATAGTTTAGGCTATTGTTATACCTACGAATACGAGTGTTCTAATGGAAAACAATTTATGTAGTTTAGGCTATTGTTATACCTACGAATACGAGTGTTCTAATGCAAGACAATTTATGTAGTTAAGGCTATTGTTATACCTACGAATACGAGTGTTCAAATGGAAGACAATTTATGTAGTTTAGGCTATTGTTATACCTACGAATACGAGTGTTCTAATGCAAGACAATTTATATAGTTTAGGCTATTGTTATACCTACGAATACGAGTGTTCTAATGCAAGACAATTTATGTAGTTAAGGCTATTGTTATACCTACGAATACGAGTGTTCTAATGGAAGACAATTTATGTAGTTTAGGCTATTGTTATACCTACGAATACGAGTGTTCTAATGGAAGACAATTTATGTAGCTTAGGCTATTGTTATACCTACGAATACGAGTGTTCTAATGGAAGACAATTTATGTAGTTTAGGCTATTGTTATACCTACGAATACGAGTGTTCTAATGGAAGACAATTTATATAGTTTAGACTATTGTTATACCTACGAATACGAGTGTTCTAATGGAAGACAATTTATATAGTTAAGGCTATTGTTATACCTACGAATACGAGTGTTCTAATGGAAGACAATTTATATAGTTTAGGCTATTGTTATACCTACGAATACGAGTGTTCTAATGGAAGACAATTTATGTAGTTTAGGCTATTTTTATACCTACGAATACGAGTGTTCTAATGCAAGACAATTTATATAGTTTAGGCTATTGTTATACCTACGAATACGAGTTTTCTTATGCAAGTCAATTTATATAGTTTAGGCTATTGTTATACCAACGAATACGAGTGTTCTAATGCAAGACAATTTATATAGTTTAGGCTATTGTTATACCTACGAATACGAGTGTTCTAATGCAAGACAATTTATATAGTTTAGGCTATTGTTATACCTACGAATACGAGTGTTCTAATGGAATACAATTGATATAGTTTAGGCTATTGTTATACCTACGGATACGAGTGTTCTAATGCAAAACAATTTATATATTTTAGGCTATTGTTATACCTACGAATACGAGTGTTCTAATGGAAGACAATTTATATAGTTTAGGCTATTGTTATACCTACGAATACGAGTGTTCCAATGGAAGACAATTTATATAGTTTAGGCTATTGTTATACCTATGGATACCAGTGTTCTAATGCAAAACAATTTACATAGTTTAGGCTATTGTTATACCTACGAATACGAGTGTTCTAACGGAAGACAATTTATATAGTTTAGGCTATTGTTATACATACGAATACGAGTGTTCTAATGGAAGACAATTTATATATTTTAGGCTATTGTTATACCTACGAATACGAGTGTTCTTATGGAAGACAATTTATATATTTTAGGCTATTGTTATACCTACGAATACGAGTGTTCCAATGGAAGATGTATTGATGACACTGTGAACTGTAATGGGTACAATCCATGTAACGATGGCTCCGACTGTGAACTTTCTGGTGGGGCCATTGCTGGGGTCATTATAGGGGCCGTGTTTGGACTTGTCGTGGTAGCCACAGTTCTCGTTTTAATTCTAAGAAACGTTGGATAGTTCTACAGGTAGTACATGCATTTGTTATGGTATGCTTAAATCGTTTATTTTGGTTGCTACGACACATTACTGAATTTGAGACGAAATATAGGAATATTAATATTAATATTCTAGTGTATATGTTAGTTTTTTGGAAGCTTTAGAATTTCAAACTATATATATTCGTATATATATATTGATAACAGATGTTCATACATGTATGATTATTGCTGTGGGTGCAATAGTGCTTACATATTCATATATGAATATATATAATAACATTCACAGTATGTCGTATTTTCGTTCTACACACAATCACGTTCGTTATTCTGTAGTCTTCTTCTGGTATTCAAGTTGAAACTAGCTTTAACACCCCCCCCCCCCCTCACACACCACCCAACCCAAACACACACGCGCACATGCGCACGCAAACAAGGCACGAGCATGCACGCACACAGTCAAACTGGCCAACAACAGGAATGTCATTACCATTTATCATTATAATATATTTTTTGTTTAAAGTAAAGCTGAAATTTAGATACATGTATACTATACCATATATTTCTACTTGCAGCAACCCACAGAGCCACAGCCCTTCCAGGCCACGCCTGCAACCATAATACATGCACCAGCAACCAACTACGGAGGGATCGCATCTCAATATCAAACACCAACGTCGTATAATGTCGCAACATCCATCCAACAAAAAGCAACTTAACTAGTTTGACGAACATATGGATTATTACAAAATAAATTGAATCATTAAAAAATCAAAATCTAAATACATTATCAGCAAAAATAAAAATTAACTTTGCTTTTATTCTCTTTGTTCTTGGTATTTTGCAGAATCGAATTCATATTTTAATGATTTTAAATAGATATTTTTAATAATTGTAGTCTGGTAGCTCCCAATTCAGGTCTGTTATACCCTAGTGTCAAAGCATGGAATTCCAGAGAGAGAGAGAGCATGTATCCTATTACTTAAGCTATGCACAATATGAAATATGTAAAACCTACAGGGCGAGCGGTGCCAAGACCGCCACTCATTAAGAGGGCCAGAGTGCTAGACTACTTCAGAACAGACTGGGCAGATCACCAATTCGTTTTTACGTAGAAAAATTAAAATCATTTAAATTCCTATAGATTCTAAAGACAATGGGTGCCCACTCTTAGAGGTCATAATAAAGACTTTGGATGTCCACTCTTTGAGTTCAAACTAAAGACTATGGATGCCCACTTTTGGGTGTCAAACTAAAGACTTTGGATGCCTATTCTTGAAGGTCAAACTAAAGACTATGGATACCCACTCTTGGAGTTCAAACTAAAGACTTTGGATGCACACTCTTGGAGGTCAAACTAAAGACTTTGAATGCCCACTCTTGAAGGTCAAACTAAAGACTATGGATGTCCACTCCTGGAATTCAAACTAAGACTGAATGCCCAATCCGGGAGTCCACACTAAATACTATGGAACTTGGAGTTCAAACTAAAGACTGGATGCCCAATCTGGGAGTCCACACTAAATACTAAGGAACTTGGAGTTCAAACTAAAGACTGAATGCCCAATCTAGGAGTCTGCACTAAATACTATGGAACTTGGAGTTCAAACTAAAGACTGGATGCCCAATCCGGGAGTCCGCACTAAATACTAAAGAACTTGGGAGTTCAAACTAAAGACTGAATGCCCAATCCGGGAGTCCGCACTAAATACTATGGAACTTGGAGTTCATACTAAAGACTGGATGCCCAATCCAGGAGTCTGCACTAAATACTATAGAACTTGGAGTTCAAACTAAAGACTTATTTCCCAATCTAGGAGTCCGCACTAAATACTATAGAACTTGGAGTTCAAACAAAAGACTGAATGCCCAATCTAGCAGTCCACACTAAATACTATAGAACTTGGAGTTCAAACTAAAGACTGAATGCCCAATCCGGGAGTCCGCACTTAATACTATGGAACTTGGAGGTCAAACTAAAGACTTTCGATGCCCAATCTCGGAGTCCACACTAAATACTATGGAACTTGGAGTTCAAACTAAAGACTGAATGCCCAATCCGGGAGTCCGCACTAAATACTATAGAACTGGGAGGTCAAACTAAAGACTTTCGATGCCCAATCTCGGAGTCCACACTAAATACTATGGAACTTGGAATTCAAACTAAGACCTTTCAATGCCCAATCTGGGAGTCCACACTTAATACTATGGAACTTGGAGTTCAAACTAAAGACTGAATGCCCAATCCGGGAGTCCAAACTAAATACTATGGAACTTGGAGTTCAAACTAAAGACTAAGATCCCAACTCTTTTGGTTCAAACTAACGACTGTGAAAGCCCATAATAAGGCCCAACTCTGGGAGTTCAAAATAAAGACAATGGAGGTCCATAATGTGGCCTGCACACAGGGAATTCAAACTAAAGACTGAATTCCATAACGGTGGTCCAACTATTGATCTCACATAAAAAGACTATATGGATACCAAACCCAGGAGTTCAAACCAATTACTACGGCTTCCCATTATTGGAGGTCAACCAAAGACCATTGATTCCAATTCCTGGAGGTCAAACCAAAGACTATGGATGCCCAAGCTTAGAGTTCAAAACAAAGACTAATGATTCCAATTTTTTAAGCAAACCTGAATCTCCTCAAGCAATATTCTTTCTTTTTTTAAAAAAACTCAGCAAAATCCAACCAGTATGTTATTAGACAGGAAATGTTCAAAGCAGAAGGACATTAGAGAACGGACACCAGTGGATTACAAAAAATCATGTTATACATATAGCTCAGGGGAAGTTAAAATTTAACATAGGATGAATGACAGGCAGATGGGGATCGTAAAAGTCTGTCCCAGGTGAAATAAACATAAATAATGGACAACTTACACAAAATATGAATTTTATTCATATACATGTACATTACGTTTTATAGGTATACATTAGGATATAAAGCTGGGTTCTACCAAGTAACAAATATACAATAAACCCTGATGTGGTCAACAATCAATCAATCAATAACAAGTGTTAATGAATATTTATATAGCATGTCGTCATAGTGTGAATAATGTGTTTGGATAGCTGTAGCTGTGTAACATAGCAAATAATATTGGTATATGCATATACAAAGGTTTTTGCTGGCATAAGCAAATAAAAGTTTTTTTCTGCAGATACAATAATTTTGCTGGTATATGTAGATACACCAGTTTTACTGCCATATGCTGCCAGTTTTACTGCCAGTTCTGGTGGCATATACAGACAACTACAATCCAATCAACCTGTGACATATACGAGAAATATAAATCTTCTCTAGATATCAGTTTAAGATGAACATATTAAGATCCTTAAATTGATATTGAAACCAAGGTTCTACTGAGGTTTCCAAAAGAACCATGGCAAGCAAGGTTTGAATTTATCACTTACATGTATTTATCATATATGCTATTTCCAAATTGCTTACTCATGAAAGATTGTCTTTCCTGTATAATCTTCTTTCAAAAAATGTTTGAGTCAACTTCAAATAATAAAGTGAAAGCTCATAACAGAATATCATAAGGGATGGAATAGCAGACACCCATCTTTTTAATATGCAAAATAAATGGGAAGCACAATTAAATTAAAATCTTTACATCAATATTTAAGCTTAACCCTTTACTTCATATAGACACCTCTGGACAATTCTAATATAGACGCCTTTGAACACCTCTAATATAGAAGGCTTTTGAATTATTGGGTGAATTTATATTAACTTACAGAGTGGAAAACAGTGCAGAAAGTGATCAGATTGCTCGTTATCGAGCAATCTGAACTCTTCTTGCACTGTTTTCAAAGGCCTTCTGTGATTGGTGTTGGAAAACGCATATCTATGGAGAAAAGGGTTAACAGCTTCAGTCAAGCAGGAAATATGATATCAGCCAGTGCTTCAACCAGTTAACCCTCAATTATATCCAAAAGTTCCCCTGCACAGCACTGCTACATTAGGAGCAGTCTCAAGGGAGATACATATAAATATATCGAAACA
Organism: Panopea generosa; assembly: GCA_029582155.1. Taxonomy (NCBI): domain Eukaryota; kingdom Metazoa; phylum Mollusca; class Bivalvia; order Adapedonta; family Hiatellidae; genus Panopea; species Panopea generosa. The sequence continues at coordinate 12,103,388 of CM055900.1, read as the reverse complement.
ATAGTTCACCTTCAATGACCATGACCAATTCACATCAACCCAGAATACTCAACTTTTGAATCGCTTTGGAATTTTCAGTAAAGTATTCACCTATGATACGATCTTGACCAATCGATATTAACTCAGTATCTCACAACTATATTGTACGAAAAGAAAGGTCAGGAGAAACTGTCCTGCATAAAAAACAAACACCAGAACATGAAAAAGCTTCCTTTAACCATGTCTCTCGGACTATCATCTAAAACACAGCCCATTTGTGATTAAACATTACTAAATACAGGATATCTGCATATTTACCACGGCTAGATATTTTTTATCTAGCCCTGGGGTCAAGATAATTGTGCTTTGTCATTGAAACCATCTATGACGTAACGTATAGAAATAAATGATGTCAACTATATAATGTGAGGAATAAAAGGCTATCAGCATGGCCTTGTTCCCACCAAAACAGTTATAACTTGGGGAGGAATTTTCTGTCCATACCTCAAATCCCATTCTTACAAGCTCTTTGGTCAACCGAAAAATACATTCACAAACTTCATCCATTACCTCTCCCAGGGTTTCAGCCTAAATAACCTAAAATAAATGCAATGATCACGGCAGCAGATTGCTCATCACCTCTCACTGTGAGTAACTTTAAATATACATGGGAACAGAATGAAGTAATGATGGACAATATAATAATATCTACATTTCATCACACGCTCAGACTGCAGCTAACATTAGAATATATACACATAAAAAAGTTAATCTCTTAAAGAAGCCCAATCAGCTCTCTTGGTAGCTCTTTATAAAAAATAATTCATCAAAAACAAAACAAAAAATGGACTGCCCTTTTTTTAAAGGCAAACTGTATAAAAAAAATAATAAGCTAGCAAACAAGTCAGCGGTATTGTCCTCTTATTCTTAGAAAATAAGAAACATGCATTTCCTCTATACTGCAATGAATAACCTAAATGCCTATCACAGTACTCCACATAGTTCTCTCATAAAACATTATATAACAACGTGTTGGTGAAACTGCTGGTTCCAGTCTCCTGTTTCACCAACTAATTTACTTAATTATCATAGAAGGGTGAAGATTTCTTTGTATAAAGAACTAGAACCAGTGAGTGAATAACACAACAAAAGAAATTATATCTATTTTGACATTAACAAAATAAAAATGAACAATGCTTTATGAAACATACCTGCAGAAGCAGTAATTATTAACTTACTTTGTGTTTGAAGTAACCGCAAAAGCAGTAATTATTAACGTTGTGTGTTGGACATGACTGCATGACTGTAGAGAGCATGTGTGTGTACCAGTATGTCTTCATGCATGTATACATGCATAAGGGGTTGTGTATTTGTCTTAGAGGGATAATGTAATAAGTGATTAAGTGTCTTGTCATACAATCAGAAGTCTACAACGTAAATTTGAAAACTTCCCTAGCATCTAATAATGGTCATTATTTTAAAATAAATAACTAGAGTATAAAAATATGTGCATTTGAAATTTCAATCTGTTAACAATCAGTTTGGATTAACATATAAACATATACAAGAGCTGTCAGAAGGCAGCCTAGCCCATGAATTCACTCTTAGAGAATATGAATTTATATACCTGGCTTGTGCCATCAATAAATTGGCATACATAAGAAACTCCGACATTAGTCATATTGACCTCAAGTTTTCTATCCCAAAACCACTAGTTATCAGGGTTCTCCACAGGCCACTCAAGCACAGGGGCACCTCAGCACTTGACTATCAGAAATGGTATTCCTCTCGCGCTTGAATTCTTTAACAAAATTTTGCAAAAGCTTCCTTTTCTCTATATCATTACTTTTCTTTGCATATCTTTTCCTCATTTTAATGACTAAAATGAAACATACTAAATACGATGACTTGAACTGACTTATACAAGTTTTACTAGTGGTATATATTTCAATGAGTGCCTAACACAGTGCATGAAAATGTGTTTAGGTGTTTACCTGCTGTTACCCCAGCGCCTGCATTCCTTCCTGTGGAGAACCCTGGTTATTTCCACCTTAAAGTGTATAGTTTTGTGATGCCACATATAAGCAGGCATTGTTCATGTACAGCTATATTTGTCCAAGCAACAACCTTGACATAACACTTCAGATTAGGTCAAAATGCTTTGAGAGTACTACAGCCCTCGACTCTTCAAGTACAACACCTAATAGGACATATAAAGTTTATAATGGCAACATAATTACATTTTCTTCATAAAGATAACAAATAAATGATTGGCAAAATACTGTAACTAAAATATGACCCTGCATAGTGGATTCTTCAATTCAACTTCATCATTCTAACCATGTGACCAATATGATAGTCATGTGACAAACATTTACTTGTCATGTGATAACCTGTGCTCAGTTACACACTTCAAAACTGATTAGGAGCATCTCCGGTCATTACCTTAATTAATCATGGTAGCAGTTTTATTTACTGCCTTTATAGTACCGCCAATTTTTAACCAATCTCTCCACTGTTCCTTCCCCAGTTTTAACATTGTGCTTCACTATCATATGGGTACCATTCTTCCATGCTCGGACTGTAGAATGGACCCAGTTTTCCCCAACTTGCATCTGTCACATAGTAGTGAGATTTGAGAATGTTGATTGGTCAGTAGCTTCAGTGAAAGTTGAATGATGTCACAGCTTGGCAAGCATAAAAGTACTATGAATTGTGGAGCAGACATAGAATTCCCTGCATATCGATGTTGAACAGACCTGATTCAGATGATATCACAGACACCATGGTTTCACTACCAATTTTCTCTGAATATTCCAACCAAAATGTTGTCATTTCTTTAGTGAATGAGATTTAATGCCATTTTCAACTCAATTCAGGTTATAAATGACATATCCAGTTTTACTGGTGGAGATAGATCTCTGACTGAGTCAGACTGAGTAGAACCACCGTCCTTCCGCAAGTAACTGGAAACTTTCTCACAAAGTTTTTGGAGCAAGTGGGACTCAAACCTATGGCATTAGCACTGAGAGGTAAGTGATCTTGAGACGGTGCCTTAGACCACTCGGTCATAGAGGACCCCTTATTCATTTCAACCATGTGATTGGTTACATACAAATAAAACCAGAGACAATTTGATCATCAATGGCAACCATAGTTTTAAATTGAACTTCCTCCAGGTGATGTCAAATGTGAGACTTTGTATATATATTTGGCATCAAACATTATGTTCATATCAAGTCATGTTTTACTTACAATATTTACATCAATAATCTTTTTATAACAACATATCTATAACATCTAAAAATGCACCTGCAAGATACAAATATCAGACAAACAGAATCTAAACTTGTTCAAATTATTTCTATGAAAATTATGACCAGTAGAACTTATATAATAAGTACCCTCCTAGAAGAATTGACAATCCTATTGCTATTGGTTTATAAAAACTCTTCCTTTTCTTCCAAGTTTCACTCTGTCGTTGTTTTTTTTTCATATTCTCGATCATCTCCTGGGTTGTTTTTTTTCTTTCTTCTCTTCTTCTTTGTCTAAGTTGAGTCTCGCTAAAGTAGAAATCAAATTAAACTGATATTTTAGACAGTTTATATGATGAATAAGTTTTAAGGCAAGTCAATTAATGCTGCACCGATACAGAAACAAATACTTTCATTTTAAAGGCAATACATGTTTATCATGAAAAAATGTTTTTAAAGGGAGTATATCAGGGTAAAAATGCTATAAATGTCTAAAAAATATGATTATTTCTAGAATGGATAAAAACCATCTCATTATCATAAATAAATAAAATCAAGATGGTTTGGTATGTCAAATCCACCAAATAATGACAAAATCAATATTTAAATTGGAGTAGTAAACTTGAAACGAAATCCCCATTCTAAAAAAGACAGCACTTAAATACTGCTTGATAACCTTCATATTAATATCAGAAATCTTTCTAAGATGAAACAATTTTTACTACACATAAACATGTATGACATCCCTTTTGAATATACTATTTTGGCATGTTAAAATATATATCCTTTTGGCAATATCGGGCCAGAGAGCATATATAGGCATTATATATTTGGTAAAGAGGTTTTTAGCCAATTTTAAATTTTGAAAAAATCCCGATTTATTCCCTTTAATGTCAAAAAAAAAATTTAAAATTACCACAATGCATCTCATCGGTAACAAATGACATACAATTGACTTGATATTTGGCATGTTTCCAAAACAAGAAAAAACGAATTGAAACCCCCATCCTAAAAATAGATAGTATGCAAATACTGCTTGGCAACCTTCAACTCATCATTCAGACACTTTCTCAGATGAAGAAAAATTTTACAATATGTAACCAGTACAAAGGATCAAAATTAAATCACAATGAAATCAAGTGGCTTATTTGTAACATCACAAAAATGCTGCAATTTTATGCAGGAAATCTATTTTAGTCTAACCCGAGTGCATAAATAAACCAAGTTAAAGATCCCTTTTCAATATATTATTTTGGCATACCGAAATAGATTACCCTTGTGGCAATATGGGATCTGTTTGTATATATAATCATGATAATTATATTGAAAAAAATGTTTTTGCCAAATTTGAAAACTTGAACAATGATGATCCTAATATAATTCAGTCATCCAATTTTGTACTAATGAGGTAACAAAAGGCCAGTTGATCAATGTTGCACCAATAAAACCAGTCTCCAATGACCGAGTGGTCTCAATCGTGAAACATCGGGTATTTCCGTATCCTCCGTAGAATACACCTCGTGTATAGCTCTAGAATACACCAACGCGAATCGCCTGTGTTACAAGTCTGTGTTCATTCGCGTGAAAGTAACAAATAATGTATCCGTCATTAAGTTGATTATATATGGCGTTGTTATATCGATTTTTTTATTTATACACTCGACATGGGTCATATTTATAGGGAAATTTAAAATATCAGTCTTGATTAACAAACGTTTATATTTCCAATGTACATGTATAAAAACAGGTGGCATAAGGGGGCCGCCATTTTATTTTATCATGTGACTGAAAGTATTTCCAAAATGGCGCCTTATTATGTCAGAGGTCTATTGCGTAGCATAAAGACCGAGGTGATCAGATTGCGAGTGGTCTAAGGCAGTGTCACCTAATGACCAATAACCTCTCACTACTGAGGTCATGAGTTCGAGTCTCCTTTGGTCAAAAACTTTATGTGAGAAAGTTTGCCATATTTGCCTCCTTGCTGAAGGACATTGTTTACACTCATATTCATTCTGAGGTCTTCCTCCACCAATAAAACTGGATATTGATTGATTGAATATTTAGAGTGATTCTTATGGAATCAAGGCAGAACAGAAAATTAGTTAACCGCTGTTTTCTTGGATCCTGAAAGGTTAACCAATACTTGAGCACACCCTATCTCCGCAAGTAACTGATAACTTTCCCACTTGAATCAATGATGAAAGACAAACGATAATGAGACACAACGTCGTATATCTATCTGCATAGAGACTGTTGTCAGATGGGGATTCGAACTCACAACCTGTATCAGATGTGCTACCAACTGAGCTAATCGAGCCCTGCTAAAACTGGACATGACATAATATATAAGTTATAACCTGTTAAATGTTTAAAAGGGTGCTAAATCCCATTAAAAATAATAATATTCATTACTTCACGACCAATGATTAGAGAGGACACTTTTTCTTTAAAAAAGTATAGGAAGTGGTTTTCCCCCTAATGAATGAATTGGCAAAATAATAAAATTTGACAAAATAAGTAACCACTAAAAACTGGTATAACCAAAGATTTGTTCCTTGTAACTTTGAGCTTTGCTCCATATTATTTAATTGACAGATAAGTCCTGTATATTTACCTTTGACCTTCTGTAACAGAGTTACCAGTGGATTGATGCTCTGTGTCTTCAGGAAGCTCCTGACCCTGCACCAAATGACCTGCCTCGTGATCACCATTACCCCCTTGATCATCTGTGTGACCATGACCTTCCAATTTATCACCAGCTTCTTTTGTGCCCTCATGTTTATTATCAACAATAGGATTATTATTTTCAGTATCTAATTCATGTTTATTTTCAGAAACAGGTTTGTTAGGAACAGTCTCATTCTCATCCAAAACAGTTCTAGTGATATTATCATTGTCTGATGTTTCTACAGAGAAACTTCTGGGGGGCTTTTCTGGTGAATCCACTGTGGGTGGTTTCTGAGGTATATCAGTTGTGTCATCATCGTGTTTAGAAATTTTTTCCGGAGGCTCGTCTAAATTTTCTTTTTCTTCAGAATGGAGTCTCCTTGGTGGTGGGGGTGGGGGTCGTTCTCGGCCCTTGGTTGGAGACAAGCTAGATGTTCTCTGTGGGGGTGTTGGTGGCATCTCCTCTCCCTTGGAACGACCTCCCTGTAAATGTGGCCAATGTTAAAACAACGAACCAAATTCTACGAGTACATGTATATAACTGATATTATTCAACTTTAGCCGACTCCTCAGTTAAAGTTTCAAACATTCAGAATTAAATAATTCTTCCACATCATTTATGTAATTGATATATCCTGTAGTATTTCCTGTTCTCATACCATCACACAGTTAAATTTGTTTCCTTTAGTAATTTGCCCAAGATAATACTGTCTCTAAGTTCATAGGTGGATAGAATAAGACATGTATGTACAAACTATAACTATAAAAGCTTTATGAGACGAGATGTAAATAGATAATAAATTCCCTTTCATTATGACAGTGGCTGTTATTGAATCACAAAACCTCATTCATTCATTCATTCATTCATTCATTCATTCTCAGTTTATATATATAAAGGGAGATAATTAAATTTACAACAACGGAATTTACGATTTTTGGGATCTTTTCAGATGCTCATTCACAATGCATGATATATATATATATATATATATATATGGAGATAACTATTTGTATATTTTATGTACATGTATGTGTGAGATAAGTTTGAAAGTAATGATTGTAGAGTATTCCAAATCTACAAGTACAACTTTTGGCTGCCATTAATTGTAGAAATTGTTTGTATGGATAAACAATTAAACACTTATTTGATACATTTTCCTTATTTTCCTAATTCTGTCAAAAAAAAAAAAAATGAACAAATTTATGACCATATCAAAAAATTTCACTGAAGTCAATAAAAGTTCATGTAATTTACTCATTTTTACTAATTATGAGCTAATCATTTAAAATGATTGTCCTTTAAATGGAACTTAACTTATCACTGAAGGCGATTAATACCCCCCAAATTTGTGTCACTCACATCAACACTTGATGATGATCATGTGGAACATCAGGGCTGGAAAATTCCACTCATCTGCTCGCCATGACAAGTGAACATTTCGTCAGGACAAGTAAGATTTAAGAAACTGACCTTAATATTTCTGGGATTTTAAGCATTCAATAAAAAATGTTGGAAAGGGAGGATGAGTAGCTTTTATCAGAAATTTCAAGTCCTGGCAGTACATCTGCACTTGATGTTGATCCTGAATGCAAACCTCCGTGGCCGAGTGGTCTAAGGCGCCATCTCAAGATTATTTACCTTTCATTAAGGTCATAGATTTGATTCCCATTCGGTCCAAAAACTTTATGTTAGAAAGTTTGCCATTTACTTGCAGAAAGACGGCGGTTCTTCTCAAATTCATTCTGAGGTCTTACTCCGCCAATAAAACTGAATATGCCACATATAACCTGAAATGTGTTGAAAATGACGTTAAACCCCATTAAAAAAAAATCTGAAGTGTATCATCTGAAAATTGTGGCAATAGTTAGCTCCACAAGTTGTCGACAGCCTGACTAACAGACTGACAGACGGATCAATGGACCGATAGACGGACCAATGGATGCAGTGAATCCAAACTTAACTTGAGAGGGTATAACAACTTGTTTCAATGTATCTAAAATTAAAACCAAACTTGAAGTTCACACAAATTCCCTGATGAACATATGGAAGAAATGATTAAACAAATGGAACCCTTCTAAGTAGTAATGTTCATCTATAATATATACTGGAAAAGACACTTATTATTGTACTAAACATGTGTAAAATTATGCCCTTGAGCTTATGTAAAGGCAATTCAATTAGTTTCCTGTTTCATGAAATACGTTTATTATATTTAACTGTGGATAAGGCTGTTCTTTAAAAAAAAAAGGCACCGAGCTCCTACCTACTCACTCGAAATTGCAGCTACCCCAATTTTTTTTTAATTTCAAAGTGTTGACATTTTAATTGACATATTTTCTGTCCATTCTTTGTTAAAAATTACAACACAAAATCTTTCAAAAACAATCAATTAGCTACCTACCCACATGAAAGATACTTGGACGGAGCACAGCAAACAAACATTTTAAGGATGGCCTAATCATTACAAACAAGCTGTCTATAAAATTTGCTTGTATGGGTTTTTACACATTTTTAACAGAACTTCAGTTATTTTACAATGGTCAGCACATCCAATATCTATGGAGCGTGTGGCCCAGTGATAGAACACTGAACCCATGAACGGAGGGTCATGGGTTCGATCCTCCGCCATGGCTATGTGGGGTGTCCTTGACAGGAAGACTTTGAACATGATTTGCCTAAGTTTAAGAACTTGTTTCGCAATTGAAGTAAAATAAACAAGAAAATATCGGTGGAACTGATGGATGCTCCCCAAGTGAGTGTTGCTTAGCAGGAACAATATGTGGCTCTGCACTTGACAAAACCCATTCGCAAATCATTGAACCGGAACAAAATGACAATATGCGCAGATCCTAGCTAATTTTACAAAATTAAAATCAGAGATTGTAGCCAAATAGGGTCATGACAACAATATACACATCTCCACTTGGTATTGAGGCATTCTAGCAAGTTTCATAAAATTCAAACTAGAGGTTGTAGAGAAATAGAGCAGAGAAGAATTTGGTCACAGACAGAATGAAAAGACCAGAACACCGTGAAAAATCATCGAACCTGAATACAAACATAGCAAGTTTCATAAAATTCCAACCTGAGGTTGTAGAGAAATCGTGCAGACAATAATTTGGTCACAAACTCAATGAAAGGGCCATAACTCTGTGAAAATTCATCTAACCGGAACACATAGACAATATGCGAATCTGCACTTGGTTATGATGCATCCTAGCAAGTTTCATAAAATTCCAACATGGGGTTGTAGAGAAATAGTGCGGACAAGAGTTTGGTCACAGACAAAATCAAAGGGCCATTACTCCGTGAAAAATCATTGAACCGGAACACAAAGACAATATGCGCATCTGCACTTGGTAATGATGCATCATAGCAAGTTTCACAAAATTCCAACTTGGGGTTGTAAAGAAAAAGCATGGACAAGAACTTGGGAATGGACAGACACACGCACGGAGGAAGTGGTGACTATATGCTTCCCCCCTTTTGAATGGCTTTATTTATCACCCAAAACAATAATCTACCATATTCTATACAAAAAATTATTCTACATACCGACATATCCATGTAATTTTCCAGGACATCATTGACCTCATCAGCACCAGTGTCTTGTGTACCGAGGATACGTTTGGCACCCTCAATGATTGCGAGATATGAAAAACGAAGTTGCTCAGGAGTCTGGATAAGACCCATTCTGAATGTGCGCATCGAAAGTAGTAAAGATTTCACATCAATACCGCATAATGTTCCGGTCTTCTCAATCTAACAAATATGGAGCAAATACTCTGATTATAATTAATGACAATAAAAAATGCAATGACAACAATTATCAGTATGAATATTATATAATAAGCAGGGTGGTAGTGTAGTGGATAGGGTTTTGGTAACTCATGCAAAAGGTTGCATGTTTGATCCCCAGCTTGACCTGATGTATCTCAAAAAACAACACTCAGTACTGATTCCAAACATGAAGCAGACTCAAGACCAGTTCATTGCAATTGTATTAAAAATAAATTAGTGTAAAGCAATATCATATAATAATAATAAAAAATTTAGTGAGACACTCAATGGCTATTAAGTATTTCTAAATGCAAATATAATTGTCATGAACTATTTCACAATGTCTGATTTTGTAAATCTAAACTGAAATAAAAACTATAAAAATTTTGGCAGCTATATAAGGATATCTTTCCAAGAATGAACCGAGTTCCCAATATGAAAAAGGTGCCCTCTGGATAGAAGAGAAAAATTGAAGAAGATGATGCAAATTTCCATGAGACATGTACTCTATCAGTGTTCTGAAAAGTATATACCCGTGCTGATAAACCTAACATTATGCTTCAAGCTGTATCACAACTATACAATCTACTGTTTATTCAATAATCCAGGTATGTAAAGTAAGACATTTAATTTAACATTATAACATCAGAATCATGGAATTGGAAATCTACGTGATTCTAAATTGTTATGACCCTAATCAAGACAATAGCACATGCAGATTCTCTTTATTATAGAAAAGGGAGTTTTTGATGTAACATTTCAGAAATACACAAAGATAAACATGTTTTATATACCAACATACGGCTTATTAACCCTTTACTCCATAGTTACATGTTTTCCCGCACCAATCACAAACATAGCAGGAAGAGTTCAAATTGCTTGTAACGAGCAATCTGAACACTTCCTGCACTGTTTTCCACTCTGTCAGTTAATATAATCATAATTCACCCATTGCTGATATGTGGTGAAATAATGCTTTCAATATTAAAGGTGTCCAAAGGCGTCTTTATGAAGTAAAGGGATAAGATAATTATTATTCAAGTGTTTCACTATTTCAAATGACATAACTATCATGAAATTCAAAACTTTCATTGTCAACAGCCATGTGGCCACAGTCAATTTTGCACAACGGGAATTAATGAATTACGGTTTTACAGGGTACCAACACATAATGAATTACGGTTTTACAGGGTATAACAAAAAACTGTTTTTGGGGTGAATTTTGTCATTTTCATCAAAATAAATTATAGGCTATATCCTTTCTGGCAGAATAAATACAGTAGAACTTCGATCGCTCGAACTCGATGGGACTTGACAAAATATTTTGAGTCAGCGGTAGTTCAAAGCCTGGTACAACAATCATCGTACATGTACATGGTGTACAAGTATGTTTGTGAGCATGTTATTGAATCCCATGTGTGCGCTTTGAACAGGTTCAATAGATGATGTAAATGATGTGTATTTCTTGTTTATATATACTATATAAAATACTAAAATTCATAGACTTTCTATAGGTTTAGCATAATAGATTCAAATTTAAATAGTGGCAGTAGTCTAATGGATAGAGTGTTGGCCCCTCACGCCAGAGGTTGCAGGTTTGATTCTCAGCTAGACCCAATGCCTCTCATAAAACAACACTCAGTACTGGTGCTACCCAGGAAGCGGACTGGAGAGCAGTTTATATAAGCTCTGAGCTTTAATCGCAATCAAGCTAAAATAAATTAGTATAAACTAAACATTAAATATTAAATGTGGAACTCCAATGTCCTCACAAATATATCTGTGTAGCACCAAAATTAAGTATTACTCAATGCTTACCAGTATTAGCGCAGAGTCGACCAGGCAAAAGGTGCCACTGCGACCTATACCAGCACTACAGTGAATAACAGCAGGACCTACACCCTCCTCCAAAACCCCTTGTTCACGAACAGCATCCAGAAAGCTTAGGAACGAAACTGGCGAAGATGGTACCCCAAAATCTGGCCATGTAACATAATGGAAGTGAAACACTTCACGTGTTTGTTCTGTCTGTAATAGGTATACCAAACACAAAATGATATATCTATTCTAAGATTAATGTATCATAGTTATTTTGTAATGTTTATTTAAATATTTGCGATAAGAAATTATACACCTTTTCTCTAGTCATAATTGTTGCTGTTTAAGATTCTTTCAATAAAACAAATTACATCTCAATGCTGAGACTGTCTCTGTCAAATGAATTGCAACAGGAAGGTGATTCTTGTCAGATTCAGGAAACTGGGTTTATATATATACATTAACATATGTACAATACATGTATCTTCTTATAACAAAGCAAATGACATAAATCATATAACATGGCATTCAACGCCACTTACAAAAAAAAAAAAGTTCTATAATAAAATCGCTGGTTCGATTCCCAATGGGTCTGTGGTTTAACCAACTAATGTAATTCCCACAGTACCCTATTCAGCCAAGCTACTGTGAAAGAATGCCAATGTTCGGAGAGGTTAAGCTGTCAGGCTTATGACAGCTGAAGTGAACATCTGAGTTAATCAATGATCCAAAATAATGTAAACATTCCTTGAAAACGGAGTCTCCACTTTAAAAAACAGTTATTGTATTTTGTTTCCATTGTAGAAAGAGTCCAAATGACATGTTGAAAGTCATCAAACAGTATGCACAATATTTATTTTTAGAATAAAAAGGGATAGCATTTCAATTTTATATCTTATTTATGGAAATATAGATCTTTGTCACATTTTTGCAGATGTGAAATACAAGACATTTGTATTTTGTTTATAATGCTAGTGAGACACTTCGTATTCACTTTTAGCAATTTCCGCCAACATACTGCGGTGATAAACAGGATTTATTGATTTTGATTAAAAAATTGAGTGAAGTATTAAAATTACCTTTAAATATTCGAGTTCTATAGTGCGGACTATGTAATGATTGTACCCTTGCACCTCCAGTAGGGTCACCTTCAGACCGGTTTCCTCAAACACCATTATATCATCATCATCATCATCATCATCTTCTCCAAGTGGCCAGTACTGATGACACTTTAACTGTAAATGTCAATAGACACATTTAGTTTTATCCATGTAGTAAGGAAAACTTTAAAAGGCAGACTGGAAGAGGCAGTTTTTATAAACAAACATAAAGAATGACTTAAGTTAACATGGAATTACACAGGACAATTCCGCAGTTCCCAATAACATGCCTATATACCAACTGATAGATAACTCAGTATTTATTTTCAGTATTTCAAAATCTCATTTTAAGTATTGCAGTCTTAAACTCCAGTACTGAACAAGACTCATTGTTTCAAAAGCTTATCTGGAGCACTGTTACAGTACCCACTGTATCAAAACCTTATCTGGAGCACTGTAACAGTACCCACTGTATAGAAAGCTTATCTGGATGACTGTAACAGTACCCACTGTATCGAAAGCTTATCCGGACCACTGTAACAGTACCCACTGTATCGAAAGCTTATCCGGACCACTGTAACAGTACCAACCGTATCGAAAGCTTATCCAGAGCACTGTTACAGTACCTATTGTATCGAAAGCTTATCCAGAGCACTGTAACAGTACCCACTGTATCGAAAGCTTATCTGGAGCACTGTAACAGTACCCACTGTATCGAAAGCTTATCCGGAGCACTGTAACATTACCCATTGTATCGAAAGCTTATCTGGACCACTGGTACAGTACCCACTGTATCGAAAGCTTATCCGGAGCACTGTCACAGCACCCACTGTATCAAAAGCTTATCCCGAGCACTGTTACAAAACCAATTGTATCAAAAGCCTACCGGAGCACTGTTACAATACCCGTTGTATCCAAAACATATCCGGAGCACTGTAACAGTACCCGTTGTATCAAAAGCTTATCCGGAGCACTGTAACAGTACCCATTGTATCAAAAGCTTATCCAGAGCACTGTAACAGTACCCGTTGTATCAAAAGCTTATCTGGAGCACTGTTACAGTACCTGTTGTATCAAAAGCTTATCTGGAGCACTGTAACAGTACCCGTTGTATCAAAAGCTTATCCGGAGCACTGTAACTGTACCCGTTGTATAAAAAGCTTATCCGGAGCACTGTAACAGTACCATTTGTAGCTTATCCGGAGTACTGTAACAATACCCACTGTATCAAAAGCTTATACTGAGTACTGTCACAATACCCATTGTATCAAAAGCTTATCCGGAGCACTGTGACAATACCCATTGTATCAAAAGCTTATCCGGAGCACTGTTACAATACCCATTTATCAAAAGCTTATCCTGAGTACTGTAACAATACCCACTGTATCAAAAGCTTATACTGAGTACTGTCACAATACCCATTGTATCAAAAGCTTATCCGGAGCACTGTGACAATACCCATTGTATCAAAAGCTTATCCGGAGCACTGTAACAATACCCACTGTATCGAAAGCTTATCCGGAACACTGTAATAGTACCCACTGTATCGAAAGCTTATCCGGATCACTTGTACAGTACCCACTGTATCGAAAGCTTATCCGGAGCACTGTCACAGTACCCACTGTATCAAAAGCTTATCAGGAGCACTGTTACAAAACCCATTGTATCAAAAGCCTACCGGAGCACTGTAACAATACCCGTTGTATCAAAAGCTTATCCGGAGCACTGGTCATGTAACAGTACCTGTTGTATCAAAAGCTTATCCGGAGCACTGTAACAGTACCCGTTATATCAAAAGCTTATCCAGAGCACTGTAACAGTACCCATTGTATCAAAAGCTTATCCGGAGCACTGTAACAGTATCCACTGTATCAAAAGCTTATCTGGAACACTGTAACAGTACCCGTTGTATCAAAAGCTTATCCAGAGCACTGTTACAGTACCCATTGTATCAAAAGCTTATCTGGAGCACTGTAAGAGTACCCGTTATATGAAAAGCTTATCCGGAGCACTGTAACAGTACCCATTGTATCAAAAGCTTATCCGGAGCACTGTAACAGTACCAATTGTATCAAAAGCTTATCCGGAGCACTGTAACAGTACCCGTTATATCAAAAGCTTATCCAGAGCACTGTAACAGTACCCATTGTATCAAAAGCTTATCCAGAGCACTGTTACAGTACCCATTGTATCAAAAGCTTATCTGGAGCACTGTAAGAGTACCCGTTATATGAAAAGCTTATCCGGAGCACTGTAACAGTACCCATTGTATCAAAAGCTTATCCGGAGCACTGTAACAGTACCAATTGTATCAAAAGCTTATCCGGAGCACTGTAACAGTACCCGTTATATCAAAAGCTTATCCAGAGCACTGTAACAGTACCCATTGTATCAAAAGCTTATCCGGAGCACTGTAACAGTACCCACTGTATCAAAAGCTTATCTGGAGCACTGTAACAGTACCCGTTGTATCAAAAGCTTATCCAGAGCACTGTTACAGTACCCATTGTATCAAAAGCTTATCTGGAGCACTGTAAGAATACCCGTTATATGAAAAGCTTATCCGGAGCACTGTAACAGTACCCATTGTATCAAAAGCTTATCCGGAGCACTGTAACAGTACCAATTGTATCAAAAGCTTATCCGGAGCACTGTGCTTATCCGGAGCACTGTAACAGTACCCGCTGTATCAAAAGCTTATCCAGAGCACTGTTACAGTACCCATTGTATCAAAAGCTTATCCGGAGCACTGTAACAGTACCCATTGTATCAAAAGCTTATCCGGAGCACTGTTACAGTACCCGTTGTATCAAAAGCTTATCCAGAGCACTGTTACAGTACCCATTGTATCAAAAGCTTATCCGGAGCACTGTAACAGTACCCATTGTATCAAAAGCTTATCCGGAGCACTGTAACAGTACCCATTGTATCAAAAGCTTATCCAGAGCACTGTTACAGTACCCATTGTATCAAAAGCTTATCCGGAGCACTGTAACAGTACCCATTGTATCAAAAGCTTATCCAGAGCACTGTAACAGTACCCATTGTATCAAAAGCTTATCCAGAGTACTGTAACAATACCCACTGTATCAAAAGCTTATCCGGAGTACTGTAACAATGACCATTGTATCAAAAGCTTATCCGGAGTACTGTAACAATACCCAATGTTTCAAAAGCTTATCCGGAGCACTGTTACAATACCCATTGTATCAAAAGTTTATCCAGAGCACTGTTACAATACCCATTTATCAAAAGCTTATCTGGAGTACTGTAACAATACCCATTGTATCAAAAGCTTGTCAGGAGCACTGTAACAATACCCATTGTACCAAAAGCTTATCTAGAGCACTGTAACAATACCCATTGTATCAAAAGCTTATCCAGAGCACTGTTACAATACCCATTGTATCAAAAGCTTATCCGGAGTACTGTAACAATACCCATTGTATCAAAAGCTTATCCAGAGCACTGTAACAATACCCATTTTATCAAAAGCTTATCCGGAGCACTGTAACAATACCTATTGTATCAAAAGCTTATCCAGAGCTCTGTAACAATACCAATTGTATCAAAAGCTTAACTGGAGCACTGTTACAATACCCATTGTATCAAAAGCTTATCCGGAGCACTGTAACATTACCCATTGTATCAAAAGTTTATCCGGAGCACTGTAAAAATACCCCTTGTATCAAAAGCTTATCCGGAGCACTGTTACAATACCCATTGTTTCAAAACCTTATCCGGAGCACTGTAACAATACCCATTGTATCAAAAGCTTATCCGGAGCACTGTTACTATACCCATTGTATCAAAAGCTTATCAGGAGCACTGTTACAATACCCATTGTATCGGCTTATCCGGAGCACTGCAACAATACCCATTGTATCAAAAGCTTATCA
This sequence comes from Panopea generosa, assembly GCA_029582155.1. Lineage (NCBI taxonomy): Eukaryota > Metazoa > Mollusca > Bivalvia > Adapedonta > Hiatellidae > Panopea > Panopea generosa. The sequence continues at coordinate 12,086,890 of CM055900.1, read as the reverse complement.
GGAGCACTGTAACAATACCCATTGTATCAAAAGCTTATCTGGAGCACTGTAACAATACCCATTGTATCAAAAGTTTATCCGGAGCACTATAACAATACCCATTGTATCAAAAGCTTATCCGGAGCACTGTTACAATACCCATTATATCAAAAGCTAATCTGGAGCACTGTAACAGTACCCATTGTATCAAAAGCTTATCCAGAGTACTGTAACAATACCCATTATATCAAAAGCTAATCCAGAGCACTGTAACAATACCCATTGTTTCAAAAGCTTATTTTGAGCTCTGTAACAATACCAATTGTATCAAAAGCTTAACTGGAGCACTGTTACAATACCCATTGTATCAAAAGCTTATCTGGAGCACTGTTACAATACCCATTGTATCAAAAGCTTATCCGGAGCACTGTAACAATACCCATTGTATCAAAAGCTTATCCGGAGCACTGTAACAATACCCATTGTATCAAAAGCTTATCTGGAGCACTGTAACAATACCCATTGTATCAGAAGCTTATCCTGAGCCCTTTAATATTACCCCTTGTATCAAAGCTTATCTAGAGCACTGTTATATGGTACAACTATACAACTATGGATAACTCTGAATAAGTTCAGTGATTTTGAGCCAAACACAGTTAAAGAGAAACAGAACTTACTACAACATGAGGACCAAAATTCCACTAAATGTGGTAAAAAGAGACCAAGGCACTAATCTAACTCAGGCACTGCTAATATATAAGGCCTGTTCAATCAATTATTATTATATTATTTGAGCAAAACTCAAGATCATACTGGTGTCACATACAATGTCAAATAAAGCAGTTTCTGGTAACAAAAGGACTATAACTATTGCATAAATTATATGATCTGGTAAGTGTTTAAACTTGTCCGTGATCACAAAGTTATATACCTATTGAGAAGGTCTGACCAAGATTCAGAGAATATACATATGCCAGAGTGTGAACAGTCTAACAGTAATGGATGGACATGAACAGACATTTGGGAGAACAGGCACAATAAGAATAGTTCACCCTGCATCTCAATTGACATAATAAGTTAATCAATGAAAAGTAAATGTATTATATTGTTAATTCACATGATAAATACAATTTGATCATTTTTACAGAAATAAATTATGATTAGAAGATCAAAAACACATTAAGAGTGTATGACAATTATCATTTTTACCTCATATCACACAAACTGTGAGAGCTTTTTCAATATATTAATCAGAATTATTTTTTTAATAAACTGTTTCTTGAAAGTTTTCTTCAATATATAAATGAGATTTATTTTTTTAATTAACTGTTTCATGAAAGCTTTTTTCAGTACATTAATCCAATATATTTTTAATAAACCATTTTTTGAAAACCTCTTCAAGACATTAATCAGCATTCAGGTGAAGATTTTAATATTGTCCATTTCTAATTTTAAGTTCTTACGACTGATCTTCTAAATCTTTAATGACACCTGACACCTATGTATACATCTCCAAAACTACTTACAGCCCCTTTCTCGATGACCCTGTTAAGCATTATAATTGCCTTTGTTTCCTGCTCCCAGACCATCTGCCAAAACTGGGCAGCCGTGTGCTCTAAGGGACCCTGTCATAAAACAAACACAAAACTTTGTTATAATGAGATCAGGAATGACTTCATATTAAACCCTTTACTTCATATAGATGCCTTTGGACACCTCTAATATAGACGCCTCTGGACACCTAATATAGAATGATTGGGTGAATTATGTTTATATAAGCTGACAGAGTGGAAAACAGTGCAGGAAGTGTTCAGATTGCTCGTGACGAGCAATCTGAACTCTTCCTGCACCGTTTTCAAAGGCCTTCTCTGATTGGTGTGGGAAAACGTGTATCTATGGAGTAAAGGGTTAATCATTAGTTTAACACAATTTGTGTGTGGTCGACAAAGTGATACAGAGCTTGACATCAACTTATTTGTTTGACTGGGCTTTTACCCTTTACTCCATAGATAAGCATTTTCCCGCACCAATCACAGGCGTATATATTAGGTGTCGAAAGGCGTCTATATTAGTTGTCCAAAGGTGTCTATATTAGAGTTGTCCAAAGGCGTCTATATTAGTTGTCCAAAGGTGTCTATATTAGAGGTGTCGAAAGGCGTCTATATTAGTTGTCCAAAGGTGTCTATATTAGAGATGTCGAAAGGCGTCTATATTAGTTGTCCAAAGGTGTCTATATTAGAGGTGTCAAAAGGCATCTATATTAGTTGTCCAAAGGTGTCTATATTAGAAGTGTCCAAAGGCGTCTATATTAGAGGTGTCCAAAGGTGTCTATATTAGGTGTCCAAAGGTGTCTATATTAGAGTTGTCCAAAGGTGTCTATATTAGAGTTGTCCAAAGGTGTCTATATTAGAGGTGTCCAAAGGCGTCTATATGAAGTAAAGGGTTAAGGTCAACAAACAGTAGAACTTCGATGACTCAAACCTGACGGGACTGGACAAACTAACACGAGTTAAGGGTTTGAGCCAAGTTTTGCTCAGCATCATACATCAAACCATACATTCACCGAAAAAGGAATTCATTAAGGACCAGATAAGCGGTACAAGCTATAGATGGTGTTCAACCCATCTGTGTTCGAGTCAACAAAGTTCTGCATTATTACACAATGTATGGTGTATGTACCAACAATATTCATTGGTGAAAACACAAAAAAGAAAAACAAGACTGAGTCAAACCAAATCAATATTCTTCCCCATTCTTACCCATCATTCAAACTATTATTAATTAAACGACAAACAAGTATGACTACATCTAGTTGTTTGAAGCTTTCTTAGTTTATTCTTGGATAAATGTTAAACTTCCTGTACATCTAAACAGGAAAGTAGATACTTGCCCCAACATTCACAGCAAGGTTAGTCAATATTTGCAAGAGGCGACTATCAAATTACAATGCAACACTATGCTATCTGCTGATGGTGAATTAACACAGATTCATGTGTATAGAGTGCATCTCCCTCAAGTTTTTTTTCATACTGCACATAACAAACATTTTTTGGAAATTATTTTTTGCCAATTAAATGTTTTACAATAATCTAGTAGTATGCAACATTATAACAAAAACAATGCAGTGATGACTGATGAAGTGTTCTCTGACTAGAATCATGTACTGAAGTATAAAAAACCTGCCCTATAGCCATCTTGCAGCTTTTATATGGCAGTCAGGGACTTTAAGCTACAGTTCTGTTGTCAAGAAACCTAGTGACTACAAGAGAGTATGAGCTTGATCTGGAGAGGTGTGTATCAACAAATATGTATAATTGTTAGTCCATTACAGTAAACAATAATTGATACCTGTGACAGGATGTATCTCCGCTTGCATTCTGGCACCTGCGTGAGGCTGGCATTGATGTAGTCTGATTCCCCCTTCTGTAGGATCACACGGCTATGGTCATCTGTAGTAAAAACAATGTCAAAATAGTAGTATTTGGAAAAAACTAGTTTTAAACTTAACTTTAACTTTGATTGTGAAGCAAATTACTAAAACTTATACAAATCATGCTCAAGCTGTTCCTGTGTAGAACCAGTACGCAGCACATGCAGGAAGAGTGTCTTTCTCAAGGACACCACACATAGCCATGGGGGAGAACTGAACCCACGACCCTCTTGGATCAGATGCTCTGCCACTGGATCATTCGCTCCATGCATATATGTACAGGTAAATCAGTTATCACTTTCTACACCAAACATTTGCAGTCAGTAATGGTGATATTTACACATCAACCCCTTGGACCATCAATGTGCTATGTTCCTTCATGTTTCATATGCACATAGCTCCTTGATGCTGTAACATTTATTTAGGTCCAGGGCTTGAAATTTCTTATAAAAACTACTCGTCCTCCCTTTCCAACATTTTCTTATTGAATGCTTAAAATCAAAGAAATATTAAGGGCAATTTCTTAAATCTTACTCGTCCTGACCAAATGTTGTCTCGTCAAAGTTATTGATATACCGGTACAAGTGCCAGTATTTTTTATTCTACTCTGCATTGCATTATTAAAAGCAAATAGTTAGTTAAGTGTACAATGATGAGTTTGGATGACATAATATGCGAGCAAACAGCTCATTACAACCCAATAAGCATAGGATACAAGAATTACCAGTATATAAAAATACATATTCCTATCTTAAAATGTAAGATTACCGTTTATTGAGTTTATTTGAATATTTTTGCATCATTGTTATGTCATCAATGGCTAGCAGATGATCAGTTCACCTTATGACTTTTTTTTGGGAAAAGGTTAACCAAGACTCAAGCACTCCCATCTTCGCAAGGAACTGATAACCTTTCCACTCGAATCAGCGATGAGAGATGCATGACAATGAGATGCAAAACCAGATATCAATCATCATGGAGTCTTTGGCCAGGCAGATTTTTCAAACTCACAACACAAAGACAGTCAGACGCACTACCAACTGAACGAACCAAGAAGGCATAGACAGCAAAGTTGTCAATATCATATGTGTATTTACATGGACTTACATCTCTGTATCTGTTTTTCGTTCTATTTTCTATATATGGGTACGTACATGGACTTACATCTCTGTATCTGTTTTTCCATCTATTTTCTATATATGGGTACGTAACTGGACTAACATCTCTGTACCTATTTTTACTTCTATTCTCAATATGTGTTTTTACATGGACTAACATCTCTGTATCTGATTTTACTTCTATTTTCAATATGTGTACTTACATAGACTAACACCTCTGTTGTATCTGTTTTCACTTTCACTTTCATTATGTGTACATTTGTACTTACATGGACTAACATCTCTGTATCTGTTTTTACTTCTATTTTCAATATGTGTACTTACATAGACATAACACCTCTGTTGTATCTGTTTTCACTTTCACTTTCACTTTCATTATGTGTACATTTGTACTTACATGGACTAACATCTCTGTATCTGTTTTTACTTCTATTTTCAATATGTGTACTTACATAGACTAACACCTCTGTTGTATCTGTTTTCACATTCATTATGTGTACATTTGTACTTACATGGACTAACATCTCTGTATCTGTTTTTACTTCTATTTTCAATATGTGTATGCACATGGACTAACAACTCTGTATCTGTTTTTACTTCTATTTTCAATACTATACTTACATGGACTAACATCTCTGTATCTGTTTTTACTTCTATTTTCTGGCTTCCTTGCCTCACCAACAGAATGCTCCTCTGTGATAGAATTAATTGAAGCCTCATTTTTGATTTTCTGAAAACAATTTAATTATTATTATAATTATATCAAGGTAAAATAATGAGCATTTTATAATCTGTATGTATAGGGAGATTTGTGAACAACACAACATAAAATTACAGACCAGACTATGGCCAACATGTCTAACTACAACATAAACCAAACATACAAGACTATAGAATCCACCATCTCAATAGAAATGGTTTTAGCCATAAGTAATGAGATTAAACACAACAGGGTTTAACACATCAAAAATCTGGTAAAGGACAATTAACATACATGTAATGATAGCTTATATGAGTAAGATCCTGTTAAGAATTCATATCCGCTTAAAACGCTATATAAAAATTGTCATATCACATCATTTAGGCAAATAACTATTAAAGTTGTACTTAGTGTCTGCACAGGGAAACTGCTAGAAAGTTAAGTAAATGTGTTGTAAATAAATTGAAACACATATTTTTAAAAGTTAAACAATTACGCAGTTTAACCCTTTCCTTCATATAGACGCCTTTGGACACCTCTAATATAGACGCCTTTTGACATCTAATATAGACGGCTTTTGACATCTAATATAGACGGCTTTTGAATTATTGGTTGAATTATGTTTATATTAACTGGCAATCTGAACTCTTCCTGCACTGTTTTTAAAGGCCTTCTGTGATTGGTGCAGGAAAACGCGTATCTATTGAGTAAAGGGTTAAAAGATCTGGTTCTTCATTTAACAGAGATAATTTAAGGAAATAGGTGAATTTTATCTATAGAATGATATGAAGTTTACATATCCAAATAAATTCACATCAGTAAGTGTCCAATCCATACTGATAGTGGGACTGTCCTAAATTGAAAACATGTATTACAGTCAATAAAGAATGATATGGGGGATAAAGTCATATTTCTATCCAATGATTATGAGCGACTCGAATCATGACATATGTACCAAAAAAGGCTTCAAACACATTCCTGGAATGTATGCAATCCCAATATTGTTGACTTCACCATTGCATTTGCATTTAATATACATTACACATTGCCTCTATTGAATGAATCTGTGCTTTGTAATTTTCCCAATTTCTTTAAAAATAACACTATTTTCCAAGAAGCCAGGGGCCCCAACCCCATTCCCAAAAGTGCAAGCAAGAGCCCTGTGATCAACAGGCCACACCTAATCCATCTCCATATGGTCGCGCTTCAATTTGAAAATGGCACATGCCCAGCATGATTTTCCATTTATCCAACATATCTACTTATAAGAGTTGTACAGCCCTGGAATCATTTTCAGGTGTATACAATCTGATTGATAACATCCGGTAATTTTTTTAAACTCGAACAGATAAAGTGTCTTGCTCAAGGGTACCACATATAGGGGTGCCATAGGACTGAACCCACGACCCTTCGATCAGATGCTCTACCACAGTACACCATGTTCTCCACACATGGTTTAGGTCAGTGACATCCATTTCATAGTAATTCAGTGGTTTCTCCAGCTCCAATTTTTTTGGGGGGGCTATTGATGACCCACTGACTAAAAATCTGGGGGTCATCAGTTTTAAATGTAATCAACTTGAATAGTGGATGTAAAAAAAAATACATATTTTACTAAAACAGTTTTACTTCCTGTTTCACACAAATTTCTCAATCAAAGTTGCAACTTCAAAACAATTTAACTTCAAAGGAATGTTTCACTTCTGGCAACAACTAAAAAACTAGTTATTTTTATGATCATGGTCACAGGGCCATGAACTTTTCAAATGTCATGGCCCCAGCTCAATCACCATGGCCCCAACTATTTATAATGAAAACACTAATATTATTTCAATATTTTATATTTCAGCAGAGCTACATGTTAAGCATTACTAAGCATTATATTCTTTGGAAAACAATACTTTTTTGATGTTTTATTTTTCCCAAAAGCATTTCTCTTCTTGTTCATAGCTGGACACCTTTTAGAGTTATGTTACCTTAATTATATAAAAAACATTTTAGTGGTAACTTTCTAAAATTATATTATTTTTTTTTCAAAATGAATTTTTTTTTCTAAAACTTTATTTTCTTTTTTCCATAACCTTTAAAATGTCCATAAAGAAACAAAAATGGCGCCGGGAATAACCTTGTTAAACTTGAACCAGCCAATGTTTAAACTGGTATTAAAACGTTGCACGTCTCAATACCTTAAAGAAAACAAAATAAAACTTTTTTAGACAAAGTATCATCTGTATATTTTAAGCAACTTTTAAGAAAAGTTTCACGATTTCCATATTTCATCTTTATATACAAACAACCTAAAACTTGGTATGTATCAGTGCTATTGCTGCAGCATACGTTTGTTTTCATTGATGTTATCTTCAAATTAAAAAAGGCCTATTGCTTCATGGAAAATTATGTATGTGATCATAATCGTCTATGCCATTGTATCAATATAGCGTTAATAACCAATTAAAGCAGAACTTTACGTAACTTAGTAGAACTGCATGACCAGGGTTTCCCTGAATCAGACCATGTGATCTATCAAAACAGCCAGCATTGTAAAAATAACTCGCCAGCTTGCCGAAACAAATATATACGTAATTTGAATTTCTGTTTTTTTTAGGTTACGTCATAATGGACGCACTGAACAAACTTTATTGCGTCAAATGAGATTTAATTGCGTCAAAAACACAAGAAACGCACTATGGAGAAAACACTGGTAATTTGTATCTTTTGTTAAGTTTAATTCCTGTATTTCTGAATTTCTCACAATTTTCCTACAGATTTACTAAAAAAAGCATATATATACACACAAACAGTGTCAACATATCACAAACACATGATGTCCACTTTGATTTATTTTAAACTTATTTATTTTACTTTGATTGTGAAACAAGTTCTTACGACTTAGGTAAATCACGCTCGAAGTCTTCCTGGTAAATACCAGTACTAAGCATATGCGGAAAAGTGTCTTGCTCAAGGAATTCACACATAGCTGTGACAGAGGATCGAACCAACGACCCTCAAATCATGGGTTCGATGCTCTACTCCGCTTTGATGGGATGCTTTTAACAGACATGTAACATGGAGGAAATGTTTACAATTTCAAATACAAAAGTGATGCAGTTTTTCAGACAAATAAAAGTTCTACTGATGTAAGTAAGAAATACATACACTACACAATGTCCTTAAACTGTCAATAACACATGGTATTGGGATATTGTAGCATAATTTTTGGTGACTGTGTTGTCATTCAAATCTGCTAGTATTCCAATTTATTTGAAACAATGTGGCACAGATTATTATTTTAAGCACAAATTAACAAAATATATAATTAAATGCATGTAGTTATACGTTTTTAAAGCTTAATGGACTCACAGTGTCTACGTATAGTAAAAGGTACGATAAGGATAACTTTGCTTTGGAGATTTTGCGAATTGATAAACAATATCGGACACTCCTTAAGTTTATGAACCGTTTTTAAATTTCGATGCATATCAAACCTGATAAACAATTGGCCACCGCTGATTTCTATCAAATTCTTCAAACTCTTTCTCGATTTGAGACACCATTACGGAAGTTTTAAATAAGAAAAGTTAAAACTTATACACTTGATTAACCGGAAGCCATGTTTGGTTTAACCGGAAATGAGTTTGATTGGCTTAAATGCTGACCAACCAAATAAATGAAATTGGAAGCCAGCGCCCCTGCTTGTGTTCGCTTCAAATAAATAAAACTGCTGCCACTTTCCTTTTTTAATAGAACATAAGGCCATATAAATACAGAATAATTTAGATTTAGTTGGGAAATATTATTTGTATTACTGAAAATAAGACGAGCGTTTGTTGTGTTGATAAGTTACACGAAGAAAGTAAAACTAACAACTGAATATGGTGATGAACTTTACCGAAAAATGAAGTATACCCATATATATACTGAGACTTCGGTTACACAATTTTCCAGTGATATGCATCTGATAGTTCTTGGAGTACTATTTATAGATTGATTATTGTCTCCCTGTTCTCAACATACACATACAGAATTTAACGTGTTTTACAACAGTAATAGTCTGGTAAAAACAATTCCAAAAATCTTCGCAAGAGGTACGGAATGTTCATGGAAGTCTGTTGTAATAGAAAGTGGCTTCAGACTATACTTGACTATATTTCATCGGTTGCCCCCCCCCCCCCCCCCCCCCCCAAAAAAAAAATTATGAACGCATTACTTGGGAACAAAGGTCACTAGGTACAAAAAAGTAACACTTTGAATGTCTCGATGTTTCTGAAATACTCAAACTCACTAGAGTCTTCAATTGAGTATAAATTTAAATGGAACACATATATTTGCTTATTATAAATACCATAATCTCGCAAAGTTATTTTTCTATTGGAATTTCTGGACCAAAAAAGCACACATAATAATCAAAGTATCAAAAGTACTTTCGAAGACTGGATTTAGATATTATGGATTTTTAACAAGATAGTTGCTATGAAGGGTTAAAACGAAAATAATCATATCGTATGTGTATGTACGGACCATACCAACCTTAATAAACATATTTCAATTATCTGGCAATGTTACACATACATAATAAGTGCTCGCTAAAGTGAAATAAAATACCTTTTACAGGCATTTTAAGGGAGTAAATCAGAATTTTTCAAGGTTTTGTAATTGACTAAAATACTCACCATGTTGTAAGAAATTCATTATGCTTTGCTTTAATAAATATGCATGATGTTCTTGGCCATTTACACACCTTACATACTGCTTTTTTATATAGTTCTATTTTAATTGATATACTATAAAGTTACCTTTCAAACTCTATGTAAACATAACGTTGTGTTTCTTATGACATTCTCATATTTGCTAAATACACTGATCATCACCGTGTATAATACGTGCGGTTGTAGATCGTCAGCAAATAGTTTAGACATTGGCTATAGGTTCCCTTTCTAGTCTCTCTCAGAACATATCAATGAATTGGAACCAGACAATAAATTCGACCTTCGATTTATTCCTTTTTTAAAATGATAACAGCCGATCTTCCTAAATATGCACTAGTAGTTACTATAATTCCAACACTTCCTGTTGACCTTTGACTCAATGACCTAAATGAATGATACACATCATTTCATACACATTCAAAAATATGTTTAAAATGAATCAGTTTTATTGGTAAAAATATATAACAAACATCTTAAATATAAATACTGTTATTATCATATATATATATATATCAGTTCCAGCTTAACATTTTGCACATGCTACTATTTTGTAACCGTTGCCTTTTAAGTCCGTCATACTAGATGTTTACCCGATATTTGCATCATAACAACAGAAAATGTTATGCTTAAGTTTGTATAATGACATTAGACATTAATATTAATGCTTTTGGCATTATCTCGTCCAGTCAATTTTTATGCTTGTGGTGACCTTTGACCTTATAACTCAGTCAAAAGGTCAAATATTTTTTACAACCGATTGTTTCTAATGCAGGATATAGTGGTAAACTCATTTAGCCCGGTTTCCGTCCATGAACACGCCGTACCTCATGTATCGATTTCTAGCCACATATATGAGAAATGTCACCAAACTATAAAAAGTAACTCAAGATTTCAAGATCTCAAGATAGTTTTCCTATTTCAACCAATGATCATATTGGTCTGTGATTATTAACAAAGTACTCAATATAAACGCATGTCAAAATAGTATTAAGCACATCATACGTTGATGCAATTACAAAATACATAACAAAACACTATTTATATGAAAATGTATATGACGTAGTGCCGTGAAGAGATTTACATATTAACTAAGTGACCGAATAATGCCAATTATGACAATGTGTTCTTATTGGTGTTTTTTTTCATTTCAATTAAAAAATATTTAGCAACAGAAGGTAACCGTTTACATTTAAATATAGGCCTACCAATCACTGCTATATGTCCTAAATGACTCTCTGTATACGGCCTTTGTGTCCTTGACATGAAATACAACTCAAGGACATAGATTTGTATTAGTCCTGAATGTTTTTTTTTCATACAGAAATTAATTGAATAATTATTTCAATTCAGTTGATCATCGTCATTGTTTTACCACAATCGCTTTTAAGACACCAACTCATATAATGTCTATACCATATATATAGGCTATGTTAAGTCGTCACGTCACAGCGTTAATAATTTAGTTTTACGCATATATAAACTAATAATAATGTTGAACTTTAGGTTGTTTATACCAATTTATTTTAGATCGATTGCGAAGAAAAATCAGAGATAATATGAATCGCTATCAAGTTCGTTTCCTTTGTAACACCAGTAGGCCTACGGTGTATTGATATTGAAAGGCTATCGGATCGAACCTGGGATTGAGCCTGTGACCTCTGGCGTTTGCGGAAAACACTCTACCTAACTACTTACATATTTGCTTTTATCGCTGTTGTTTTTCTGTTGATTTTTGTTGTTGTTTAAACTCCCGAAATGCACACTTTTTGATAATAACAGAAATGATTGTAATTAAATGTGTCTATAGTATTGTTAAAGCCAATTCTGTAGATCCTTAGTGACTATTTTTTTAAAAAAGCGAGAAAAATAAATAACTTCGATCGAAATGTGTATTTCTTAGACGAGCGGACCGAGCTTTTAACTTTTGTTTACATTTTTGTAAAATCCGCGATTCTGTTGCTTTCCAACTGTACCTCCGCCAGTGTTCGGAAGTACACAAATGAATACTGCAATGGTAGTGTGCGGATTAGGACCGTTATATAAAGATTCATTAACAAGATTAGAAAAGTTATGGCTTCACTAATATTTATGATGTATCGTTATTGGGTTTTCTTCTCTCTTTTTTTAAAAAAATATATTGATGTCTGCAATAAAACTGTATCGAACGTAGTACACATTATATTATCTATACGCACTGAAAAACAAAGCGTACGGAATACTAGTTTGGTCTAGTAACTCTTGCTCAGGATCCTCCCTTGCATATACGCGTGATACTATCGCACGCGCTATTAAGGTCACACATCCTTTATCGCAGTCAATATTGAGGGGCTATCGGGGTGCGGTTTGTTTAGTATAGTTATTAAAAAAAAAAAGTAATTTTTTTTTTTTTATATGAACGATTTGTCGCTTGTAAACATGCAATAAATGAGCTCATGGGTTCCAGTTCATTAATACACTGAGGAAAATAAAGTGAATGTTCTTAAAAACTATTTAACCGTTTCTGCCAGAGGTGTTTATCGGAAAGAGACGAACATTAATTTGTAAACACAACCAGTTCTTAATTATGTACTAATAATGTGCTTTATATTTATTTTTTTTCGTTTGGAAAGTCTCTCAGTTATCATATAAACATGTATTCTATCAACTGGAAGAGTAAAACTGACTTTAATTAAAACCAAAAAACGACCGAAAACAGATGATAATAAAGAATGGTTGAAATTAAAACCATACCTATAAATCCCTTACTGAATGCTCTTTAAAAACGTACAACATAGATAACCTCGACTGAAGTGTATATCAATTAATTTTGCATACTTTCCTAAACCGATTATAAATTGTCGCAGTACAGAAAAGAAACGTTCGTTTTTCTAAATGTTGCCTCCCATTGTATTTATTACTCATTCATATACATAGCAAGTCTTGAAATGATTAAATAGTGTTCGACATAAAATCGTTTAGTAAATCCGGTAATGAGATATTTTAAGTGGACCGGGAACCCCCATGCCTGTACTATGTACTAATACATCTGACTAACACGGATGTGCGCATGACTTCATGTATATATATTGAACTTTGTGTTTGAACTTTGTGTTTTTATAACACTTTGAATGCTTAATAGTTCGTTCAACAGATATCCGTGTTGAAACATTAACCATATTTATGGGTACAAGTATTAGTTGTTGTATGTTGTTGTTGTATGGTGTTAAATGTCGCTTTCAGCAATTTTTCAGTCGGTGTTTAATTGAGATAGTATTTAATCGCTGTCACACTAGAACCTCATGCTTTTATGTTTTATGAACTGAGTGTATTGTATTGTATTGTATTGTATTGTATTGTATTGTATTGTATTGTATTGTATTGTATTGTATTGTATTGTATTGTATTGTATTGTATTGTATTGTATTGTATTGTATTGTATTGTATTGTATTGTATTGTATTGTATCATGGCGCAGACACATGACATGATATCCCACCCAGCTACACTATACCGACAACGGGCCTATCAGACCTAGAACTATCTTCCAAAGCTCGGACGCTTCTAGTACCATTTTACAGTCTTTGGTATGACCAGGTCGGGGATCGAACCCACAACCTTCAGCATGCGAGGCGGGTTGGGGGCGAACTAAAGTTTGATACGCGTTCACTTTTGTTTCCCTGTGGGCGAGTGGCAAATTTCGACGTAGCCGAGAGTTTTGTTGCGTTATTGGTAATATTTTGGATGTACGGCGTTCAATCTAATGCATCCGGGATTGTTGTAACCCCCAGGTACTTTGTAGCCTCTACCTAGTCAAGCGTTTGTCCATGGTAAGTGTTTCGGTAATTTGTTCGTCTGGCCGAGTGACATTGAAAACATTGAGACACTGTTGCAATAGGCCTATACCAAGTTTCTGTAAGTAAATATGTAGATAAATGCATTCTTGATGGAAATATATGTTTGTACAGGACGCAGTCATTTGCAAAAAGCCTTACATTTGATGATATACTGTCCGATAGATCGTTTATAAATAAGAAGAGAAATGGACAGAGGATATAGAATAAATTATTCTCCTTAATCCGATCGGTACCAATATGATGAGGTAAAAGTGTATGTTACATTAAAGGGAAATAACTACACCGAGACATGCCACGTTTTGAGCATCATTTACATACATGTGCAATTAAATATAGACGCTGAAATCAATATGGGCAGATATTTACTTTTATTTGGTAATGACGTCGTGGTGTGTTCATTAACAAAAATGAGTATACTAAAAACATACTGTATGAAGCAGAGCTTAATCACATTGACAAGACAAAATCCGCAGTATTTAGAAGTGAGGACTGAAACTGAAACTGAAACTGAAACTGCTTTATTTGATAAAACGCCTGTTTCTATACAAGTTCATATTCAATGGCGTTGTACATTAAGGTATAAAACATAAAAACATAAGTATAAATCTGAGTAATAACATCGTATAACAAGAGGCCCAAGAGGGCCTGAGGACGCTCTACTGACTCATAGTTGCTATAGCACTTTTTGAAATTCTACTATGCAATAGAAACATCGGGGCGGGGTCATTTTTAATTCTAGGGACACCATTTGAACATAGGAACCCAGTCATTTTTACAAATCTTAACCGCTTTTACCTAACAATGCTTTAGTGAAGAATTAGGCAAAATTATTTTCATTTAAAAAAAAATAAAATATTATATTGACATGTGTCCCCTTATTGAACTTTCGGGGCAGGGTCATTTTTTACCTAGGGACACCATTTGAACAAATCTAACAGAACTATAGTTGGTCATCATTACTACATAAACATTTTGAAAATCTGTTGAGCCGTTCATGAGAAGAAGATTTTTTAAGTTTTGGACTATTTTTAGTAATGGCGGCCATCTTGAATTTGAGATCGAAAAAAAAAAATAGTCTCCTATGCAATAGAAACACCCATGTGAAGTTTCAGTTTAATTGGCCTAGTGGTTTCAGAGAAAGTGCTGCTAACAGACGACAGACGACAGACGTCAGACGACAGACGACGGATGACAGACAACGTGCCATCGCATAAGCACTTCTGGCCTTTGGCCAGTAAAGCTAAAAACAACGTTTTATTGATTTCAAACCAGCATATGGTTTTGTAAAAGGAACTTATACGGAACAAACTTGCAAAAGCAGGGAAGAAGAACGTTACAAGATTTCATCTTTCGTTCTTTTCCATATTTACACTTAAACTGATTTGTATTTATATAAAATTGAATAAGTAAATATACTTAACGGAACAGCTAACCCGCCACCTGACATTTTATGTACCTGACCTTTTATGTATTTTCTTAAACTATCAAAGCAATTTCCATGAACTTTTGACTTCAGTTAGAAAGAATCTTTAGATTATGATAATTGTCTGTGAATGCTGCATTACCCGATAACAGATTTAAGTAAAGCTACCCAATATGTTGACAAAGGTATTGGAAACACAAAAGTGGCGGGTTAGTTGTTCTGTTATATGTATGTTTAAACCAAAAGCACGGGTAAATGGGAATATGTTTAAAGCAGTAAAATCCTTATATTATTGTTTCATCGTGTTTGAGTTAATGAATTGTGTGCCGACTTGTTTGGATGTAATGTAGGATTGAGACAGGGGTGTTAAACGTCTCAATATATATATACGTCCGTAGGCGAAAAAGGTTGTTTTGATGTACCAAAATGAGTAAAGTCTAGTTCAATATTGACATGTGACCCTTTATATATTGACATTCACATGGTCTTAAAGAAAGAAATGTGGAAGTTACGCACAGACACAGTTCTAATTGTCAGTGTTACCTGTGTGAAGTCTTAATTTGTTGCAGTAGTTTTAGATTAATAGCCGATTCGAAGGACACTTTTGCCTTTCAAGTGGTACTGTGGCTCGTGCATGTTGTAAGAAGCGACAATTTTAGTAATACAATAGAATTTGCTGAAACTCAGCAGCTCTGCAGGTATCAATGTTCTAGGTCCATTCTGCATATTCATTTGTTGATGCGATTTTTTAAATCTGTATGTTAATTAGTTATTGTATGATGTAGAGCGAACCTGGAATCTTCCTTCCTGTTGGCATCAAATAACCTACAATGTGTTGGTACGCCGTAAAACCTCATTCATTCATGTTTATGATGACTGCAGAATGTGAACATTGTGGACACATTTCCTACATTATTGTAATTTATTACTGTTTTAAACAACTGTATGAAGATATGTTCCAATACATACTGATGATAAAACACTTTGTGATGACCGACTTACAAATTGTCGGACGAACGGACAGCAAGTGTCATCATTATTTATCCTCACACTTTGGGGGTTCATTTTCGGAGTAGCTAGCTTGGAATGAGAATAAGCAAGAAACACAATCAATAATAATAACAAACCTTTTATAGTCATAATAATACAAACCAATGACGGGGCTTGGACCAATGTAGAAACACCCCAACCCCCCACACACACCAACACACTTGATTTCCCTTGTTGCGCCCAAAGTAAATAGTTTTAACATATTTTTTTTCAATATATCACAGAATGGGATCGGGCCACCTTAGATATTGCCCTTCCCCTAAGTATTTCGCCAAAGTAAATATTATAAACCTAACAGATGCTGGGTATTCCTTATCTAAAATATAATAGTAGAACAATTTGATATTATATACTTATTTAAATAACCCAAAACAATGCAAGTACATGTACACCATACAATAATACACTTTTGAAATCTAATAATGAAAAATATGACTGTTAAAAACTCCAATTAATGTTTTAATACTTGGTATTTACCAAAAAAACACAATTTTTTCACATATTGCTGATTATAAAACACGGATTTGAGTTCAAAAATGCTGCCAAAAGTACTATCCTAATGATAAAGAAGATGTCAAATATGGCCTTGAAATACACATTTCATTCTTAACAAGAGATTCACTTGCCAGTTCTTAATATACTAGTATTCTCTTTTTAATTAACTGATAATCCCATCCTTCAACATAAATACAAATAATTGTTAACAGTGCTGGTAGAGGATTCTTAAAAATGTATTTTTGATATTTTAACCAACAAGAGAATATTTTTGACAATTTGCAAAATAAACACTTATGGGGACACTGTTGGCCTCTTTTCCAACAGTTTTGCCGTGTAGAAATAAAAATCCCCGTTTTGCCTCTCAATAGATCCTCAACTAAATTTAAGCAACTTACTCATATTGCAATTGCCATTTTAGAAAAGTCACAACTTACTTTTTGAGCTTCCACTGGGCCCCACTTGATATTAAAGCCCCATGAAGGAACCAAGTGTCAACTGCTATAATACTACAATGCTTTAGTTTTAGGGTTTAATAAAACAATTGCTAAAACAGATGAGAAAATGATACTTTTCTGTTAATTAAGTTTTCCTATTAAAGAAATTTCCTTACTGCACACCTACCGATTTGAACAAAAAATTGAAACATAAACTATTAGGGATATTAGTTGTTTAAAGACATTATGGTGGACAACAATGTAGGACGCCATTTTTACTTCAAGGGAGTTAAAAATGAACTATTTTGCCAAGCAGATACTGGGCACAATACTGGTTATAGATGCAACATAATAGCAACTCATTTGATGTATGAATTGCTTTAAATTCAAAAATATTTTTTTAACAGTGCATGAATTAATGAGAAAAGAGGAAAAACAATACATTTTCACAGCTCATTGAAAACAGCTCAACAACAAAAGCAAAACAATATCAACCTTCATTTACAAATAAAATGTGAAAATGTACAATATATCTTAATGTATGTAGCCTGAACTCTGACATGCAGTTTAATCAAATAATAATGGAATAAAGATATTATTGATAATGACAAATTGATTTTTATGTGCCCACACATTCTTAGGCCGCCCTTAAAAATATATTGTTTACCATGCTCCTACCTACTCACTCAAAATTGCAGCTACCCAAACTTTTTTTAATGTCTTTCAGAGATTTTTTTTTCATGATTTCTGTCCATTTCTCTTTAAAGTGACTATGAAAAATCAATATTTGGCCAAAAAAAAGATTAGCTACCTACCTACCCACCTGAAAAATACAGGGTCAGAGCACAGCAAATATTTTTTTAACGCTTGCCTTATCCTTTATAATAGCAGTATTTATTCTATAGCCCTCAATTCTTCTTTGGTTGTTTACAGGAGTTTTACTTTGCAATCAGCAACAATATAGGAAATGATCTGAGGAAAATGGGCATGAAAACAATGTCTGATGTATTATATCCAATATTCAATTCAAAATTATGGAAAAACAAACAACTGAATATTGCTGTGTTATAACAATACACTGAAAATTGTTCTTCAAATTTCTCTAGGTGATGGATTTTTTTAGTTTTGTTTTGAATGAAAAATGAGTAAATAGGGTTTTACGGCGTACCGACACATTAGAGGTTATTCGACATCAACAGGAAGGAAGATTCCAGGTTCACTCTACATGTACAAAAACAACAAATTAACATACAGATTAAAAAAAATACATCAACAAATGAATATGCAGAATGAACCTAGAACTGGGATATCTGCAGAACTGCAGAGTTTCAGCAAATTTTAATGTATTACTCAATTTGTACGACATGCATAAGCCACAGTGATCCTATTCTTGCCATCACTCATGGCTCCCTGGAACCACACTGGGGTTGATTATTTAACCACAATAGTGAACATGACAAAAAATGATAAATTGAACATGACACCCATTCGGAGGATTCCTACCCCTCTGCAGAGATCAACAGGTAACTGGTAACTGACCACTGTTTCCTGGGAACCTGGCGGGATGACCAGTACTTGAGCACATCCATCACAAAAAGTAACTGATAACTTTCCCATTTGAATCAACAGTGAGGAATGAAATGTATATCAATCATCATTGAGGCTGTGGTCGGGCCGGGATTCCAACTCATGACAACTGGATTGATGGCCAGATTTCTATGTGAAGGATTGTTACTTATTAAATTGTTTGCATGATGAGGATATAATGGCTGCATACTGTAGACACAATATTTTGCATGACTTTGTCACACCAACTTTAACCTTTTATGTATCACAGCTTGAAAGTAGTAATCTTCTTACACAAATATTGTATAGTTTCAAAATTTGTAACATAGATAAAAGAATTCAGCATATTTTTCTAATCAGGTAACTATGACCTTGAACTTTGACCTACTTATACAAAAATCAATAACAAATGTTCTTTCACCAACAGGATTTATGAGAGATATTGACTAAAGAAATCATTACAAGAAGCATGAACACAGATTACAGCAAGTAGATCCAGTGTTTTTTCAGCTCACACATCTGGGGCTCATTTCACTAACGTTCATAAGTTTATGAACTTCTAAGTGTAAAATTTGAAGTTGAAAGTTGGGAAATTCATTTAGTGTTTCACTGACATCATTTTACAAACTTTTGCTGGCTTTGTAAATAGTATTCTTTTTAAAATTTGAAAACAATACTGTACAAATGAAATGTTCCTGGGCCTCACAATATGTTTGTAAGATATACAAAGGTTAGTGAAATGGGGCCTGATGTCCTAAAAATGGCATGGACATCTCTTGGAACGACAGAAATAATTCTTATGTAATGTATGTGTTATTCTATTTTTTACTATGGACATTAAAAAAAACCCAACCAACATGAATTTTAAGACATACAGGTAGTCAGGCAAACTTATATCAAAATTACAAATTGTAAAAAAATCTATCTAAGTGCATGAAGTATTCACATAAGTGTGCTACCTTTGTAATGTCATGTATATGCCATACAAAAGTAAGAAAATATACCTCTTAACTGGACAAGTTGCTTACAAAGGACACATCCATCACAACAGCACAAACCTTGCATAAACACAGGCAATGCATTGGGCAATAAAATTAAACATGTAACAATCACATAGAATATGTTAACAATACTTAACAAGTTAACATATAAATGACCACTATCACAAATGACATCAATAAATCTTAGATAGCCTTTGCTGAAAATGACCAGAATTTATAATTTAGCGCATTCGAAGTACCGTCTGTGGAGCAGAATTGAAGCATTATGAAGAGCAATTAGCTGATATCAATTAGTCATTGACAGGTTGTCATGCCATAAATAAATCATACATAAAAGTTCATCTGGACACTGGAAACAAAAACAACCAATTACTGATGTAAATTCACACTTTTTATTTTAGTAACATGCATATAATTGTTAACTTTTTTTTCCGCTTGTGAGGCGTACCAAGCTTTGCAGTCTTCATCACTGTTGAAACAATCATACACAACAGGTACTACTTTTTTATTCCTCGAGTTTCACTTTTTAATTTATTTTATATATCCAACAACAATATTGTGGACATTGTATTATGTCATTTTTGAAAAGGTTGCATAAAATAAATCCAACACTGCAATAATGTAAATCAAAATAGGAAGGCGTATGAATGTTTATAATAGCCCTGCTATCAGTACATATAGTACTTTGATTTTTTAATTTTACTGCTAAATGAGAGATCTCCTTGTTTCTAATTTAAATGTTATAATGTTATATACATGTTTCATTAAAATTGTGTTCACTAAAGCCTAAAACCTCTTTATTGCAGCAAAGGCCCAACACAATGTTGGGGTCAATTGTTACATGTAAATAAAACTGGACACTGGAGTATTGCAAGTGATACTTAAGTCCCCTTCCGGTTTGCAGGTCAGACTTTGTTATCATAATTCTACTAAGTGTTTGAAATCTGGATGCTGTGATAACTCCAAAAGTATGCAAGCTAGATTTGTGGAACTTGGAATGTGGATTGAGGGCAATAAGGAGATAATGCACATCATTTTGTGGAAATAAATATTTTTACAAAATTTTTGTCCGACTGAAAAAATAAAATTACCTGCATTATCTCCTTAATGCTGAAACTGGTATGGGATAGAAAAATACATAAACAGTCTCTGTATAAAGATATTTTTATGTAAACATAAATATGTGTTAAATTTTACCTGCTACATAACCCGTATATAATCAACAATATAGGTGGACAGAATCATCGCTTATCAGGTGCAACTTGTGCATCTATTCCTTGTTCATTTTTTACACTTTTGTCTGCACATTTTTTATTAAAATTGAAATACTTTTTAAGGAAGGAATGAATGAATAGGGTTTTACGACATACTAACACATTATAGGTTATTCGACGCCAACAGGAAGGAAGATTCCAGGTTCACCCTACATGTACAAAAACAACGAATTAGCATACAGATTAAAAAAATACATCAACAAATGAATATGCAGAATGAACCTAGAACCTTGATACCTGCAGAACTGCAGAGTTTCAGCAAATTCTATTGTATTACTCAATTTGTCGCTTCTTACGACATGCATAAGCCACAGTGATCCTATTCTTGCCATCACTCATGACTCCCTGGAACCACAATGGGTTGATAATTTAACCACTATAATGAACATGACAAAAAATGATAAAATGAACATGACACCCATTCGGAGGATTCCTACCCCTTTGCAGAGATCGCAAGTGATTCTATTCTTAGCCGGAACCACACGAGCTTTAAAGGAAGGATATCAGGATTTTCTAAATTTTTAGAAGCATAAAAAATTAATTTCCCGTCAACATATCATGTCTATACCGGTATATACTTACTGAATCATTAATGTCCTATACGTATCTATTTAAAAAGGCAAAAATTTGCTCAGAATGAACCAACCAATCTTAAAAGACCATTTTTATTCCATCACTCAAATGACTGGCTGCTTAAGAAAGGTTCGACTATATATATATATATATATATATACTACACAAAACATACTACTTATTACACTAAAACTTGAACAATAGTTAGTAGCCCAAATATGGTAATGTTAATTCAAATAGGAACATGTACTTGCAATGACAAATGAGACTTTAAATAATTACATAATGGATTTAATTTTGAATATTTAAATAAATTCGAGAGGAAGATGAGAGCATGATTAAACTGCTACAAGGTTTGGCATAAAAGTTTGTAATGACTTTTGTATTTATTCGATGTTCATTAAAACTAATCTAATATCAATATGTCTTACTTACTCCGTAACATTTTATAGACATAAATCACTGTAAAATCAATAACAACAATTAACCTATTCCGATTGGCTACAATAGATCATCTGACCCCCATAGTCACAAAACTTCTTAACTTGGGTATGCACTAAAGCTGGAATTTTAAAACTACTTCATCAGAACTCCTATGTCAAAATAATTTGACATTTAAAATTGTCTAATTATGTAACATTAGTTGACAGTGATATTGAAAATGTTCACAAATACGTGTTCATTGAAAATGATATCTTGAGTGAACAGTCAAGTTGAGATATTTTGCGATAACATACTTATAAAAGTGTGCAGTCAAGTTGAGATATTTTGCAATTACACAAACTTGTGCAGTCAATTTGAGATATTTTGCAATTACACAGACTTATGCTGTCAAGTTGAGATATTTTGCGATTACACAGACCTGTGCAGTGAAGTTGAGATGTTTTGAGATTACACAAGACTTGTGCAGTTAAGTTGAGATGTTTTGCAATTACACAGACTTGTGCAGTCAAGTTGATATATTTTGCGATTACACAAGACTTGTGCAGTCAAGTTGAAATATTTTGCGATTAAAGACTTGTGCAGTTAAGTTGAGATATTTTGCAATTACACAGACTTGTGCAGTTTAGTTGAGATATTTTGTGATTACACAGACTTAAAAAAGTGTGCAGTTAAGTTGAGATGTTTTGCAATTACAGACTTGTGCAGTTAAGTTGAGATGTTTTGCAATTACACAGACTTGTGCAGTCAAGTTGAGATATTTTGAGATAACACAAGGCTTGTGCAGTTAAGTTAAGATGTTTTGCAATTACACAGACTTGTGCAGTCAAGTTGAGATATTTTGCAATTACACAAACTTGTGCAGTCAAGTTGAGATATTTTGCGATTACACAAGACTTGTGCAGTCAAGTTGAGATGTTTTGCGATTACACAGACTTGTGCAGTTAAGATGAGATATTTTGCAATTATACAGACTTGTGCAGTTAAGTTGAGATATTTTGTGATTACACAGACTTGTGCAGTTAAGTTGAGATATTTTGCGATTACACGGACTTAAAAAAATGTGCAGTTAAGTTGAGATGTTTTGCAATTACACAGACTTATGCAGTGAAGTTGAAATGTTTTGCAATTACACAGGCTTGTGCAGTCAAGTTGAGATATTCTGAGATAAAACAAGACTTGTGCATTAAAGTTGAGATGTTTTGCAATTACACAGACTTGTGCAGTCAAGTTGAGATGTTTTGCAATTACACAAACTTGTACAGTCAAGTTGAGATATTTTGCGATTACACAAGACTTGTGCAGTTAAGTTGAGATATTTTACAATAACACAGTCTTGTACAGTCATGTTTAGATATTTTGCAATTACACAGAAAGTGTGCAGTTAAGTTGAGAAGTTGTATGAATACTTAATCTAAGGAAAGTACACAGTAAAGTTTAGATGATTTGTGAGTAGATTGACTAATAAAATCAACCAGTCTTTCACATCACCACAAATGAGATGCAATTCTGGTTAGTGAGCCTTGAATTATCTCCCTTTTCTGCTAACAAAAATAACTTCTATATAGTTTTATTCTCAAATTCTGATGTCGACTTGACATTGCACAGAAACATTTGTGTTTATCTGAATACATCTACATGTAAGTATTACAATTGGGTATTGATGTAATGCCCTGCAATTTGTGTTTATCTGAATACATCTACATGTAGGTATTACAAATGGGTATTGATGTAACGCCCTGCAATTTGTGTTTGTCTGAATACATCTACATGTAGGCATTACAAATGGGTATTTATTTAACGCCCTGCAATTTGTGTTTATCTGAATACATCTACATGTAGGTATTACAAATGGGTATTAATGTAATGCCCTGCAATTTGTGTTTATCTTAATACATCTACATGTAGGTATTACAAATGGGTATTGATGTAATTCCCTGCAATTCGTGTTTATCTGAATACATTTAGATGTAGGTATTACAAATGGGTATTGATGTAATGCCCTGCAATTAACAAAAATTTTATGATTAAAAAAAAAAACTCAGGTAAGTTGATCTGATCATTTTTTCATTTCATTCTTATATATATAATGGCGAATCTCAGGCCAACATGTTACTATGGTAACTGACAATTTATATCTGAAACAATGTGGTTCTCTGATCTTCATTTTTCTTGGACTGTTTATTTGCAACCTGTGACATATATGAGTGTATGGAGAGCTGCCCTGTGTATATCTAAGCAGTTAAATACCATATACTATGAACTTTGTTAGATTGTTAATACTGTCACTGTTGTAACATACTGTATACCATAGACTTCTGTCTAGAAAGTTTATACTGTCACTGTTGTTAAATACCATATACCGGGTACTATGAACTTTTGTCTAGATTGTTAATATGTATTTTGATCATATAACAATGTATATATTTCAAACATTGGAAAAAGTATTTTCAAATAAGATATAAGAAATATACAAATTTAAGTAACACAGTTTCTCATAGCCGTAAGGTGACTTCAATGTTTCCAATATGTACGAAAAGCTTCATCTATAATGTGGACACAATCTGCTTGGTTGTCATTATCAATACAACATTTTCTCATTTTTTATTTGATGTGGCTCGAGATGTTTTCAATTCAAACTAATTGTCAGTGACCTCCACCAGTCCTATACCTTGACTATCATCTTTGAAAATAGCCTCTCCCCTCAAAACACACAGTTATACATGTATATTGCCTCTATGCAAACAATACCCTTCATGTGCATACATATTGTCACTGTATTCCTTACTTCAAGCTGTCACTGAATTCTTTACTTCATGTTGTCACTGAATTCCTTAATAAACGCTTGTCACTAAATTCTTACATTCAAGGCATCAATTAAGCATTAACTTCATGTTTTTGCTGAATTCCTTAATAAACACCATCACTGAATTCTTTAATTCAATGCATCACTAAATTCTTTACTTCATGTTATTGCTGAATTCCTTAGTAGACATTGTCACTGAATTCTTTAATTCAATGCATCACTAAATTCTTTACTTCATGTTATTGCTGATTTTTTTAGCAGCTGCAGCTGATCCCGTTTCTGTTGTATATGTGAAGAAATCTCTGAATCATGGCACTGACTTTTTGTTGCATATAAATGAGCGATAACTTTATCACACATTCCTTTATTTTATATACTCTCACCTACTCCTCTCTTGTAAAGTAACTGAATTTTCTCCCACATAGTCACTGAAATATCACTTGTATTTTGTCACTGAAATATCAGTTGTATTCTGTCACTGAAATATCAGTTTTATATTGTCACTGAATATGTTTACTTTCATTTAAATTTTATAATGTAAACTGCCACTAACAGTTATTTTGAAAACAGGTCAGTGAATTTTCTGTTGTATTCCATCACTGAATTCTTTGATGTATGCTGTCGGGGTACAGCTTACACAGTGAGTCAAACTGAAGGTGTAGGTAGGTAAACTTTATAAATACTGTTGAATTATTGCAAATGCTGCAAACTTCAAGCAATTAAGTACACTATGAGGTCACTCATTTCATTTATTTTGCGAAATCTCATGATTACATGAACAACTCATCAAAACATTTTACCAGGAAGCACAGTACTATCCTCTGACATTTTGTTCTAATGAAAATAAAGAACTATCCCTTCAATATATCTGCAAGTACTGAAGTGGATAGTTCCTCCACATCTTCTTTTCCATGTCATACAGTACTATCCCTCCGGTTTATCTGGAGGCATTGAAACACTATCTCCGATATTTCTCTCAGGATAAACAACACATATCATCCATAGCTGTATTAATGTCTCCATCCAGGAGATTCTTAACAACGGCCTTCACAATATAGCTTGTTGTCCCGTTTTTTATATTTGGCATAGTGTTAAAAAAGCGCCGCATATCGTCTTGTTTTTCACAACCCTCTAGTCGACTGCAATCTTTCTGGTACTCATCAAAAGCATCCAAGATGGTCTGTTTGAACAAGCATTAAGGAAAATTAAAGTTAGTTTAATAGAAAATTTGTTAATATCATTATAATAAAATAAATACACATACTTAAAAGCATACATATTTCATAATAGAATCTGTATTCCACAATTTCTAACAAATGGCAATGTATATCATCTATTCAGTTATCCTGTGTCACTTATAATGAAACACCAGTAATGGCTTAAACATTGACCAGTCATGTATCATTTGTAATGAAACACTGTTAATGTCTAACACATTGTTCAGTTATCCAATGTCACCTATAATGAAGCACTATTGATGGCTAAAATATTCTTCAGTCATCCTGTGTCACTTCTAATGAAGCACTATTGATGGCCAAAACATTGTTCAGCCATCCTGTGTCACCTATAATGAAACACTATTAATGGCCAAAACAATTTTCAGCCATGCCAAGTTATTTACAAAATTATCTGTAATGTTGTTTTACCCAATGAACTACTCCAAACATTTCAGTGTTAGATTCTGAGGATTACTCATGTTAAAAACCTAACAATCCTCTTAAGTGATGGACTGGTAATATCAACATGCAAATGAAATTTATTTCTGACATGATTTATTACTATAATATTAAATTTTTAATTATTTATATTGCACACATTATTTCAGAATAATTTCCAGGAGTAGTGCAGAAAATGGAGTCTAGCGCCTTTTTCAACATATAACATGTTATAGATGACCACTACTTTTGGTGGTGGTAGACCTCAGAAACAATCCAAGTAGAAACCCTATTCTTTTGTAAGCAACAGGCAAGGTTTGATGTCAGAAATATATAAACTTTCAAATTCAAATTTCTTCTTATCGCGAAACTGATATGATTTAGACTTTCCTGTACGGCATATGTTTCTGAACATGGTAGTACTCTAATTAACAACATACATCCCTAATTACATTCACTTTCCTTATGGTAACCATGGTAACAACAGACAATGAGGCACCCACCTTATCCATGTTCACAGACTGGTGGAAGACAAGTTCTGGATTTCGACGCAAAATTGTAGAGACCACCATAAACGCTTCTACCATGATCTGTCTGTATGCGGGGTCGACTATTTTACTAAGCATCTGTTCCACAAGGAGGGAGAAGTTGAGCTCTTGCATTGTCATGTCTGATAATGTTGGTTGCTGAAACAATGGAAACATTATATATTTTATAATAATATAAAATATCTGACATATAAAACTTCTTAAAACAGAATAATGGTTAGTCAAAAATGACAACTAATATACTTGTTCAGTATTATCATTTAAGAATATCTTACATTTATAGAGCAGATAACAAATGACCCCGATTCAAGAACAATTATTGCTCCGCCCACTGGTCATGTGGCATTGTTTGTCAAAGTAATACAATGTTGTTTTCTTCGCTACCGTCAGTTTGTCTAAGAAAAATAGCGGTGCAGAAACCAATATTGGTCACTGATTGGATTATCGATTTGTTTGATTGATAGTCAGCACCAGGCCAACTATCTATCTGCAGTCACATTAAATTTAATTAAAAAGACAAAACAGAATCATTCACATAAAAGTTAACTGAAAAATCAACTTCAAATCAATGTTAATCAGATAAAGTTTAATTAAAAATTCAGTAATCAGTCAAACAAAATTTAATTGACAAATCATTTTCATTCACATTATTTGATAAAAAAACTTAGGGTCAAACAGAATTGAATTGAAAAATCCTGTTAAATCAAACAATTTAATTAAAACAATCAAGATAAAAAAAAATTAATTGAAAAATCATATCCTGTCACATAATTTAATTAAAAACTCCGATTCAAACAAAATTTAATTGAAAGATCAGGTTATGCGAATTGTATAAACAAATGTTTTTTTAAACTACAGAGACCTGGGGCAGCAGATAACCAGCCACTTTTATTCCTCCCGGCGTCCTTTCCAGAATCTCCCACACTCTCTCATAAAAGTCTTTAGGCACTCTGCTTAGGGCACCATCAAGTTGCCGTCGTTGTAGCGGTGTTCTCAGGTCATATTCGTCATGCCTGTGCACAAGAATACTGAGTAGTAACTGCTTCACCTGATATGGAGACAGAGACGAGATCTCCACTTGCTCGTCCTCTTGCTCTAGCTCCATTTCCATGGCACGTACAAACCAGCTGCATTACAAAACAAGTAAAGGTTAAATAACGAATCTTCAGACAATCCTTCCCTGAACTTTACTTTTTATTTGGAAAGATAATGGAATTTATACTAAGTATTTTTCAAAAATTATATACATAAAAAACATGAAATAGGGCCGCATTTCAAAATAAAACAAAAAAACTTAGCCTGTGTTTTATCATTTTAAACATTGTATTAAAAGTTCAAAAGATTTGATTCAGGCATTCTTGCAGGGAAACCCCAAAAAGTGTGACAGATGAACGGAAATTATGATTTTTCACAAATTAAAGGGGCATAACTCTACAACGCCAAAAGTCACAAAAACCAAAAGTGTGATGGACAGACAGACCCGAATTAGTGTCTTACGCTTTGCCATTCTAGTTTATAAACTTTCCTGACTGAATTTATCATTAGTTTAGTTAATAATAAATTATTATAGCTCAATTACGAAGAAAACTTAAAGCTTATATGGACCGCTATGAAGTCTCTACTCCCTGGGTAGAATCAATACTGTTTTTTGAAAGGCAACAGGTTGAGTTAGGAATTGAGCCTGTAACCACTGGCATGAGCAGCCAACACTCTATCCACTACACTACCACCGAGCTTAATATTTTTTATGATTACTCCGAGTTGCATTGATGAAAGTTTTACAGTACATGCATGTAGTACATGTATAAAGGCCCTCAAAATTGTTATCTAATGAGAAAGTACAAAAGACAAGTTACTTGTCCAAGAACAAACCATACAAGCTAATTCTATGAATTCAAGTCTCCCGCTTTCAAATATAAATATATATTGTATGCATAGATCGCTGGACCATGAAATGCACCTGCATTAAAAAAAATTGAACTTGACCTGTATTCCATTATTTTTAACATTGTCCTAACATTTCAAAAGATATGGTTTATAGGCAAACTTTTGTTACTGAAAGGAAACCCCCATAAAATGATTTTTCACAAACTCAAGTTTTGTCATTATAAACATTGTATTACAATTTGGAAAGATTTGATTCTGGCATTCTATTGCCTGGAAACTCCATCATACTTAACCTGTGTTTTGTCATTATAAACATTGTATGAACATTTCAAAAGACTGATTTAGGCATACTTAAGTTATTGCATGGAAACCCACAAAAATACGATTTTTCAAAAATTAACTGCAGAATGACAAATGCCAGGCTTTGTTAGCTCAGTTGGTAGCACAAATATCAATCCAGAGACCATGAGTTAAAATCTTGGCTTAGTCACAGTCTCCGTGATGATTGATATACGACATTCATCTTCATTGTCAATTGTCTCCCACCAATGATTGCATTGGCAAAGTTATCAGTTACTTGCAGAGATAGGTGTGCTCGAATACTGGTTAACCTTCCAGGGTCTCAGGAATTTGTGGTTTGGTATGCCCTCAATGGCATAAAAATGACACTAAATATTAAAATAAACAAAAAATCACTTTTAACTTACCCAATTCTGATTTTGAGAATGCCGTCATACTGTTCTGGCAATGTGGCAATATGCTTACCAATTGCCAGGATGAGTTCTTGCTGAAGGACGGCTTGACAAATATCATGAGGCATGCACATACTGTACAGGATGCTCTTCAACTCATTGGGACTGACTGGTTTGTCAAGCACTTCTTCCTCATGTCCAAACACACCTACTGTTAACTGTGAATACACAACATCAACTCATGGTCAATGTGACTGATCCATTAGCATATGGCAAATATAGTACAAAATATTTTTGTATTTTAACCTTACTATGGCAAACATGTTTTGTAGAAAAATGTTTATTTTATAACTGTCCAATGATATAAACATATTAAGTAGGAAAGTCTTTCTTTCGTAACCTCTCAATGATATTTTTTTCATAAGCTGACATCGGCAATCATGTTATGTAGAAAAAGTCTCTACTTCATAACCTTTCAATGGAAGACTTTTACCAAATCTCACAGCAATAGTTTTATTATATATCCCGTGCAAAGAGTGTTTACAATACAACTGTACTTACATGTTTGCCTCGTACCAGTATACTAGTTATAGAGGGTGCCAAGCTGTCCACTAGCTTTCCAAGTAAGGCGGAGCATTCCCTAACTACTTCCCATTGCTTGTGTAGGCCTGCCTTTGTGACTAGCATCTCAAGTCTACGGCTCAATGTCATCCCATCGACCTGGAAGTTCACACCTTCTCGATAAAACAGCAGACGTAAAATCTGACTTTGTGCCTTGAGAGATTCAACATATTTCAACATCTGGGCCAGATCCCATGTGGCCTTCTGTTTTAAGTCCTATAATATAAAACAACAAAAGAATGTCCATTGAGTGACAAATGTCCCCTAAATTGGCAATATCAGTTACTAACAAGAGTGCAATGCAATCAATGTACACTCATCTAAAATACAATATATATATCAATAACAATCATGAAAGCTTCGTTTTAAACTAAAGCTGTAAATTACCATTGTGTCAGAATTTGAAAAGAATCGTACATCATTTGTGTAATTTACAGCTGAAACTCGTTATCTCGATATTGGAGGGACTGCCAAAAAAACTCAAGATGTCAGAATATCGACATAGATTTTGTCTCAAAATCAATGTTTATATTTTCATCACCTGATAATTGTCGTACATCAATTGTACTTTTGTTTTCATATTACGGTCTCTGCTGTAGAATAACACTGTTGTGATAAATGCTGATATCCGGGTCTTTGAATTTCTCACCAGTGAGAGATATAAGTTGGGGCAGATAGGTGTAAGAGCTATTATTTTATTGCAATCTGACAGTCAATAGGCATAAGAGCTATTGATTTTTTGCAATTTGACAGCCAATAGGCATAAGAGCTTTTATCTTATTATAATCTGACAGTCAATAGGCATAAGAGCTATTGATTCATTGTAATCTGACAGTCAATAGGCATAAAAGCTATTGATTAATTGCAATCTGACAATAAATAGGCATAAAAGCTATTGATTAATTGCAATCTGACAGTAAATAGGCATAAGAGCTATTAATTCATTGCAATCTGACAGTCAATATGCATAAGAGCTATTAATTCATTGCAATCTGACAGTAAATAGCCATAAGAGCTATTAATTTATTGCAATCTGACAGTAAACAGCCATAAAAGCTATCAATTCATTGCAATATGACAGTAAACAGCCATAAAAGCTATCAATTTATTGCAATCTGACAATAAACAGCCATAAGAACTATAAATTTATTGCAATCTGACAGTAAACAGCCATAAGAGCTATAAATTTATTTCAATCTGACAGTTAACAGCCATAAGAACAATCAATTTATTGCAATCTGACAGTAAACAGCCATAACAGCTATTAATTCATTGCAATCTGACATTAAACAGCCATAAGAGCTATTTATTCATTGCAATCTGACAGTACTGTAAACAGCCATAAGAGCTATTGATTTATTGCAATCTGACAGTAAACAGCCATAACAGCTATTGATTCACTGCAATCTGACAGTCAATAGGCATAAGTGATATTGATTCATTGCATTCTGACAGTAAAATGGCATAAGAGCTATTGATTCATTGCAATCTGACAGTAAATAGCTATAAGATCTATTGATTCAAGCAAAAAACAAAAAACAATGAGCCATCTGGACAGCTGTAGCTTTTTATGTTAACATCTAAACTATTCTCAAGTTGTATCTGATACCTACCTGCTCATCCAGAGCTGAATTGTCACTGATAGTTGGAACAGTGGGAATATCTGTCAGACTTTTAAAACTTGATTTCCCATGATTCACTTCCTCAAATGGCTGAAATATGGAGGGATCAGGCAGCTGCGACAAAAAGTCAAGATGCTCTATACACGCTGACGATATCAGGGACTGTAAAAATATAAAGATGTCATTAAGGCATAGTACCACCATTGGAAAGAGGAAATGTGTCAATGGGGTAGTCCCATAATGGCGGTTCTAATCCTTGTTTCTTCTTTATTTTTTTTTAAATTTTTACAACATAAACCTTTTTAATTTTCCATACCATATTCTAGCCTAAAAATATAGTTCCCATACAGGGCTAATATTCATCTACTCAAACAGATTCACTATGACCAGACAATACTTTAATCTCGATTTGAAAATGTTATACAGGGTCCCTATAAATTAAAATCCCTTGATATGTATACACTTCAAACCTCTTTTCAAAAGACTTTACCAAAGACTTTAAAAATGGTACTAGAAGCTTCCTCACTTGACGCTCAGCATTTAGAGGAGAGTTCTAGGTCTGGTCGGCCCAGTGTCAGTATAATGTGACTGGGTGGGGTATCATACCATGTGTCTATAGCATGATATTCCAGTGTGACTGTGCTTAGAATACTGTCTCAAGTAGACACCATCGCGATATGACTGAAAAATTGTTGAAAGCGACGCTAAACACCATACAACAACAAAAATCATAATAATCTATTTCAAATATGAATAATTTGTCTTATCAGTTGTTTGGAGAATTTTCGAAAATTCTCATTTTTAATCTTTTTGGACTGCTTATTTAAACAGAAACATATTTGCTATGACTAGATGATGCTTCAGATCCCAAACTGAATTATAATTCTAACCATTTTGTGGCCCCACCTGGCCCCTTATGGAAAGGCAAACGTCCTTACTAAACAAACAAAATCTTATTTGTTATGACAAGGAGATGGTTCAGAACTCAAAATGAGCAAATAAAAATCACATGTGGCTGAGAGTATTTTCCTCTTCCTCATAGTATTCCAATCTAATACTCAGTGTCCTCTAACAGGGCCCCTGTAAATACTAGCCCTAAAATTTGTACTTCAAACCCATAGAAATAATTTATACAAAATTTAAACAAATTTGAGCAACTGATTCCTGATATTTTTTCTTCTAAATTCTTAACTTTTGTCCCTTTTTGGTGACCTTCTTGAGCAAATGAAACCCCTTGAGAAGATGAAACCCCTTGAGAAGAAAAAAAAACCTTGAGAAGATAAACCCCCTTGAGAAGATGAAACCCCTTGAGAATGTGAAACCCCTTGAGAAGATAAAACCCCCTTGAGAAGATGAAACCCCTTGAGAATATGAAACCCCTTAAGATGAAACCCCTTGAGAAGATAAAACCCCTTGAGAAGATGAAACCCCTTGAGATGATGAAACCCCTTGAGAAGATAAACCCCCTTGAGAATATGAAACCCCTTGAGAAGATGAAACCCCTTGAGAAGATAAAGCCCTTGAGAAGATGAAACCCCTTGAGAAGATGAAACCCCTTGAGAAGATGAAACCCCTTGAGAAGATAAAACCCCTTGAGAAGATGAAACCCCTTGAGATGATGAAACCCCTTGAGAAGATGAAACCCCTTGAGAAGATAAAACCCCTTGAGAAGATGAAACCCCTTGAGAAGATGAAACCCCTTGAGATGATGAAACCCCTTGAGAAAATGAAACCCCTTGAGAAGATAAAATCCCTTGAGAAGATGAAACCCCTTGAGAAGATGAAACGCCTTGAGAAGATGAAACCACTTGAGAAGATGAAACCCCCTTGAGAAGATGAAACGCCTTGAGAAGATGAAACCACTTGGGAAGATGAAACCCAGTCATTTTAACAAATATGAATATTTGTGACACAGCAACACTTCAGAGAGAATTTAGGCAAAATCAGTTCCATTAAAAACAAGAGGCCCAAGAGGGCCTGAGGACGCTATACTGAGTCATAGTGGCCATAGCACTTTTTGAAACTCTACTATGTAATAGAAACATCGGGGCGGGGTCATCTTTAACTCTAGTGACACCATTTTAACAAATCTAACAAAACTATAGTTGGTCATCATAACTACATAAACATTTTGAAATCTCATGGACCGTTCATGAGAAGAAGATTTTTTAAGTTTTGGACTATTTTTAGTAATGGTGGCCATCTTGAATTTTAGATAGAAAAAATAAATCTTTTGTATAGTCTTCTTTGCAATAGAAACATCCATGTGAAGTTTCAGTTTAATTGGCCTAGTGGTTTCAGAATAAATGAAAAAAAATAAAAATTTCGGCCCCTATATATTTAAGCCCCTAAATTCTTATCTGCAATCAAACCCCTACACTTAGGGATAATTTATATCAAATATGTAAAAATCTGACATACCGGTTCTTAAGCAAACAATTTTACTAGTTCCCAATTTGTACCCTTTTGGGGCCCCTCCTGACCCCTTAAGACAAAGGAACCTAGTCATTTTTACAAATTTTAACCTTCTTTACCTAACAATGCTTCTGTGAAGATATAGGCAAAATTATTTCCATTTAAAAAAAAAAAAAAAATATTATATTGACATGTGTCCCCTAATTGAACTCTTGCGGTAGGGTCATTTTTAACTCTAGGGACACCATTTGAACAAATCTTACAGAATATAGTTGGTCATCATAATACATACACATTTTGAAAATCTGTTGGGCCGTTCATGAGAAGAAGATTTTTTAAGTTTTGGACTATTTTTAGTAATGGCGGCCATCTTGAATTTCAGATAGAAAAAAAATCTTCTGTATAGTCTCCTATGCAAAAGAAACACCCATGTGAAGTTTCAGTTTAATTGGCCTAGAGGTTTAAGAACAGATGAAAGAAAAAGAGAATTTTCTGTTTTCCCATAGTATCCCTATGTAAAATTCTAAGTCCCCTTACAGGGCCCCTATATATTTTAGTCCCTAAATTCTTATCTGCAATCAAACCCCTATACATAGGGATAATTTATGCAAAATATGAACAAAAATAACATACCAGTTCTTAAGAAAACGAATTTAGTAATTCCCAATTTTTACCCTTTTGGGGCCCCTCCTGACCCCTTAAGACAGCGGAACCCAGTCATTTTTACAAATCTGAACCTCCTTCACCAAACAATGCTTCTGTCAAGATAAAGGCAAAATCATTTCCATTTTAAAAAAAAAAAAAAAATTATAATGACATGTGTCCCCTAATTGAACCCTCGGGGCGGGGTCATATTTAATCCTAGGGACACCATTTGAACAAATCTAACAAAACTATAGTTGGTCATCATTACTACATAAACATTTTGAAAATCTGTTGGGCCGTTCATGAGAAGAAGATTTTTTAAATTTTTAACTATTTTTAGTAATGGCGGCCATCTTGAATTTCAGATCGAAAAAAAAAAAAATCTTTTGTATAGTCTCCTATGCAATAGAAACACCCATGTGAAGTTTCAGTTAAATTGGCCTAGTGGTTTCAGAGAAAGTGCTGCTAACAGACGACAGACGACAGACGTCAGACGTCAGACGACAGACGACAGACGACAGACAACGCGCCATTGCATAAGCACTTCTGGCCTTTGGCCAGTAGAGCTAAAAACACATATTAGTCACAGAACAATGCTGCTAACGGACGAAAGACAAATACAACATACCACGGACAGCATACCACCACTAAAACCCTTCTAGCCCTTCCCAATGTTGCTTAAAATTGTCAATTATTATACAGGTAAATTATAATACAAATCAATACAATACAAATCCGTTATTTCTTAAATAGAGGCCTTTAGCCCAAAATACATGTCATTACTTACAAATGTTTAAGAAATGTCAAAATATCAAATGCAATATGCACGCATACAACTTATGTGGAAATATTTGACCGAAAGTCTTTTTATTATAATTTTGATTCATTTGGTAATAAAATAAAGTAGACATATGCAGAAGTTTCCTATTTTTGATGTATCATATAGTTGTAGTAGCTCATAAAAATTTTCATAGTTATTTTCACTAGAACACCAAGAAAAATCATATAGAATTGTCAATTTACTATATACATGTATTGAACGCATCAAGCCATCTATTTTACAA
Source organism: Panopea generosa (assembly GCA_029582155.1). Classification (NCBI taxonomy): domain Eukaryota; kingdom Metazoa; phylum Mollusca; class Bivalvia; order Adapedonta; family Hiatellidae; genus Panopea; species Panopea generosa. The sequence continues at coordinate 12,050,910 of CM055900.1, read as the reverse complement.
TGCTACAATACTGTAAAATGAAAATAAAATCAAATTTTTTCAAATCATTTCATACATGTGTTATTTTGTTTGCTACAAAATAAAAAAAATGATGTCATTGGAGAATCAATATAATTGAATACATGTACAATGTATAACATTAAAATGTTTTACTTTACTGTATCATTTTTATCAATCTACATACTGCTATAACCAGATGACGACAATGCCAGGGTAATAACAATAGCTCTTCATTTTTTCCAACAAGACAAGCTAAAAACATTACAGGATAGTTTAATTTTGTGTACCATATATGAATCCATGTGATGATTTTCTGATACCCAAATTTTAATGTTGGACACACTATTTGTTTAAAAATAACAATATGATTGGCAATCAGTCATTTTGAATCATTGATTTTCATCACATGTGCACTTCAACTTCAAAATAACCCTTTACTCCATAGATACACGTTTTCCCGCACCAATCAAAGAAGGCCTTTGAAAACAGTGCAGAAAAAGTTCAGATTGCTTGTAACGAGCAATCTGAACACTTCCTGCATTGTTTTCCACTCTGTCAGTTAATATAAATATAATTCACCCAATAATTCAAAAGCCATCTATATTAGAGGCGTCATATTGTGAGACTCATATCTCAAGTGGTATAGTCACAATTGCTGGAGACATGTAACACCTTTGAGGGAATATATCAGGAAAAAGATGCTATAAATGTCTTAAAAATAAAATAATTATTAAAATGGATAAAAAGTAATTCATTATCATTAATGAATAAAATCTGAAAGATTTTATATGTCCAATCCACCAAAACATGACAAAATAAATTTTTATATTGGAGTGGTAAACTTATAACGAAATCCTGATTCTAAAAATAGACAGCTTGAAACAATTCAAACTCTTTCTAATGCAAAACATTTTTTACTACGTGTAAGCCTGTATCAATGGCCGATCTACTCTTGAAAAAAAACAAACAGCGTACCCTCCCTTGTAAACTTCTATATATATTTTATTCAAATTCACTGTACCCGATATTTCTATTGAAAGACATGTGTGCCCAGTCAGATTTTGTGTTGGGCCCCTTTAAACTTAAAATCTCAATCCGCTCCTGTGTATAACGGATCAAATTGAAATAAAAAAATCAGATCACGTGACACATTTAATACGTCATAAAATATGTCACACTTTTAAGCAGGAAATCTATTTTACTCTAACCTAGGCATGTAGCCCAAGTTGGGAAATCCTTTTTTACTTTATTATTTTGGCATGTTTGAATAAATATCAATTTGACACTATAGTGTCAGTGAGTATATAATTATAGACACGATATATTGATTTTAGCCAATTTTAAAGGTTTGAAAAATCCTGATAAATTCCCTTTAAGTTGGGCTCAGCCCATATTTTCAGGGTCCAAAATGATATTTTACCTGTAGCCGACCCACCCTGACACGGGTACCATCCACATCTCCACTTTTAAACTGGGCCAGCAGATCAAGGAACTCACTGAAGTTTGGGCCACGGATGTTGTTCTCACGTATCAACATACAAAATGTTGGCCGCCCTGCCAGCTTCCAGCATTTAGACAGGAATGCAAGATCATTCTGAGGGTATACAAAATAAAGAATAAGTTTTTCAGTGTTTCAATATGATTAAGATAATGAACATCATAAGATGAAAGTTCATGAGATATGATTTTACATGTACCATGAACGAATTAAGAAAATTCCATAGGACTTCATGTAAACTTAACTTGTTGTTTTGTTTGTATATATATTTAGCATCAGTATCTGTCATCAAGGACTGACAAATGATCAGCTAACCTAACCATTCTTTCCTGGTATCCTGGAAGGTACACGAGTATACCCGTCTCGACAACTAACTGATAATTTTTCCACTTGGATCAGCGGTAAGAGACGAATGTCAATAAAACTCAATATCATATGTTAATCATCACAGAGACTGGTCAGGTGGGGATTAAAACTAACAACTCCTTGATTGACAGTCAAACGCACTACCGACCGAGCTAACCAGGCCCAGCTTTTATTGGATGTAAGTTCATATCTCATTACTGTTCAACAAATGAAGTAAATTACTTATATTCATATCATAAATGTACATAGTCTATACAAACTTTTCTATTTATCAATTTCCAAGCACCTTGTACCAGCAAATTAATTATTGTATCCTTACAGTTAAGTATGTTAACGGAACAGCAAAATTTATGTCTACTTTATGCTTGGGCATCTACTACAGTTTTACTGCTTCAGAGGCAACAGAAATCAGATTTAACATATCCTATTTTTACATCTCGATAACAGATTTTATTACATAATTAACAGTACAGGATTGTAATAAACCCGACATATTTTTCAAAACTGTTTCATTGCTTGGCATGTTCTATATAGCTTGGCTTTCATATGTAAAATGCCGTGCTACTTTCTAACTTGCCCGAACATGTTCCTTGTAGAGTGATCTAAAAAAGATCTTTCATATGTGTTCAGTTATGTTTAATTTATTAGACTTGTAAGTAATAATTAGCGGAGCCTGGCATTATATACTTCTGTATACTTGTTCAATAAATTCAATAATAAAAAAAGCATGAATGTAAGATCCTCTATTTATCATAAAATGTATCTGAAGCTTAAATTGAATGTTCAGGGCATGCAAACCTGGAAAATGAAGAACAGTATCTATAGAAGTTCAATAAAGGGAATAACATCACCAATGTAATTATTTAAAAAAAAAAACTAGACACAAAATATGGGAATACAGGTAAAGTAGAACGGATGGATGCTTCCAAACTCTTGCTTGGCCAAGTTGTAGCTATATTGTGTTTATGAAAGTAAAGGGGGAGTAAAGGGAAAATAAATTTGAGAAAATTCAAAATACATTTTTTTCATTCTCTGTGCTTCCACACATTGCCCTCTATCCATGTTCAAATCATGCTGGTTTCCCTTCCATGTTTTTGAAATTTAAAAATATGCTCCCGACAAGCCAAATTAGCCAAAAATAAAGTACAAAGTTGTTCTTTTCCTCTGCACTTCCACACATTGCTATTGCCCTCTGTCCATGTTCCAAGTCGTATTGAATTCCATTCCATATCTTGATGAAATGCTCAGGACATGCAAAATAACCAAAGAATAACAGGGGAAATAATTCTGTCATTATTCAAGATGAATTATGTTTTTGTACTTTCACACATTACCATATCTCCATTTTCTACATGTAAGTGTCAATGAATTTCCTTCAGTACATTTTCAGCTATGTTTTGGTAAATTATTTAAACACACTCAAATGGATCAACAAAGTGGCCTTTGTTGAGCACAAAAACTGGAATTACAAATTATTAAGCACATCTGGAAAGAATGTGTTGATTGCCTATTGCCAATAAACAAAAGATATGATCTAGTGGCAGATAGACTGTTGTAGGTGTGGTTCCACTTCAGGATCAGGAAAAATATATACCAGAATATAATGGTCTATTACAAGAAAGACAGAATGTCAATGGAGAATGTGGCGAATGTCGGAGTGCACTACCTACGTCTGTAGACAGACAGTGTGAGATTGTCTTGAAACATTTATCTTAATGTCAGAGTGCACTATCTATGTCTGTAAACAGATAGTGTGAGATTATCTTGAAACATTTATCTTAATGTCAGAGTGCACTATCTACGTCTGTAAACAGACAGTGTGAGATTGTCTTGAAACATTTATCTTAATGTCAGAGTGCACTATCTATGTCTGTAAACAGATAGTGTGAGATTATCTTGAAACATTTATCTTAATGTCAGAGTGCACTATCTACGTCTGTAAACAGACAGTGTGAGATTGTCTTGAAACATTTATCTTAATGTCAGAGGGCACTATCTACATCTGTAAACAGACAGTGTGAGATTATCTTGAAAAATTTATCTTAATGTCGGAGTGCACTACCTACGTCTGTAAACAGACAGTGTGAGATTGTCTTGAAACATTTATCTTAATGACGGAGTGCACTACCTACGTCTGTAAACAGACAGTGTGAGATTGTCTTGAAACATTTATCTTAATGTCAGAGTGCACTATCTACACCTATAAAGAGACACTGTGATACTGTCTTGTAACACTCACCTTAAGGTCATCAATGACGATGCTGATATCCTGGGCCATGTAGAAATCCACAACTTCAAACAACAATGGATAGCATAACAGTGTTGCTCCACACGCACGATATATCTACAATGTTAACAGAAAATATCCAGTATAAGCTGACTCTCAAATAATTTGTAATTAGGTTAACTTGTCAAACTATCAAACATGGTGCAGAAATGGGGTCAAACACAATTTTCAACATGATATTAGTTAACACGATATTAGTTACATCTATATAATACATCTAATTGGTTTCGTGAAGAAAGATTTCAGATGAATATTTATAAAACATACACATAACTCCTACTAGAAATGTCTTTACTTTAATTGGCAAACAATTTTATTTTAAATCTTTGAAACCCACATTACTCTAACCCCATGACCTTATCAGCTATCAGAGCACCAGATAAGGTAACTTATGGGTGGTATTTTACCCTCCTGATTTTCCTAAATACCCTGTAGTTTTGAAAATAATGGGGACAAAATTAAACAAGACGCCTCGTTGGACCCAGAGCCACCCATCTTATTTCATCTATCACTTCTTTTCTAATATTAACGGAATAAGACCATAAATAATACAGAATTTACTGTCTTCTCATATTATTCCTCTCAAAGTCCCCATACAGATTCCTGATGGACCCTATATCCCCTTTACTTGAACAAATTTCAAATCCCTTTTCATAGAGATCATGAATAAATTTGACTGGTCAGTTCTTGAAAAAAAAGAGTTCAGTGTTATGACAAGAGATTTTAAGATGATTGGATTAATTCCAAAAATAGATGTTAAAAAGAGAACTTACTCAAGGAGAAGAACCTACGACCTGCGTACCTGTTAAAGAGGATACTTTCAGTGTCGGAATGTTGCTTGAGAAGCTGTTAAGTGCACATTTTATAATTACCGCCACCCATCTGGGTATTTGAGGAATCTTTTTCACAGAAAGATAGACCAGTGCGATTTACAAAATTTCAGATTAACCTAAAAACAGTTGCGTTTCATGGCCAAAAAAAATTATTTTTAGAATAAAATTTTGCGAGGAAGGTAGTTTATATTACTTTAATTGACTTATATGGATGATGCAAGGTGGTCAGTTTTGCTCCAGTTCAAATTTATAACTGTTTATAACATAACAAAGTATATATTAGAAAATTAACATGAGTTTCATGTGAACATGTTCATATGATACTGTTTACACTTAGAATAAACCAACAGAATTTGTCTTGTTCCAGTTCCCTTCGATGTATGTAATTTTAAAACTATCAAATTGGTTATTGCCCACCTCCTCAAAAATTTGAGGGTAAAGGTAACACCATCATTTTAACTTATGGAGTAAATTACCTTCAATAAAATGATCTGAGGCTTTGAGCTATTATGAGAGATACATGTTTTACACAAAAAACAGTGGGGGTGATTGTCACATTTTTGCTGACATCTGTTTTAAACCTTTAATTTTAACTCAACACAATTTATGTATCTAACTTTTATTTCCGACACAATAATTATTTCTTACAAAGATAGTTAACATATCTAATGAGTTCTTAAACAGTGTATGGAAATATACCTTTGAAGTACTTAAAACACCAAATGGTCTTTTTGGCCTTCCAGTGAGTTTGAGTTTTTTGTTCACACCTAAATATTCGTATGCCTTAGAGAGTTCTTTAGGCGACCAGATCTGTATAGGTTCAATCTGGTGTGGAGTCTGGGTTTGAATCCCATATGTGGCCAGTAACTGCTGGAGCCGGGAACTCTCTGCGATCAGCACCACCTGGAGGACCAAATCAGGGGGAGTAATCTGCAAAATATACAAGTGTATAGGCATGTTTTCCTCTTTAATTAGTAGACATTATATTGCAGATATTTTGATTGGATAAGAAAGAATTGCACTTATATGAAATGGTCTCTGAGCATTACCGTAACTCTGCTTCATGCAACTAAGGGAGGTCACTCAATTGTATCTTAAGGCCAAAGACATACATTGTAACTCTGTATGTAATCATGAATTCAACTGAAATCATGAAATATTAAGGTTCCAGAAGTATTGTACAAATGCATCTGAATGATTATCAGTTGCCCATGTTCTTACAGCATATTTCCACAAGTAACAATTACCTTCCCTCTCTTCCTTCCTCAATATTTTAAGCCCACATATTCAATTGAAACATATTTGGATCAACGAATTACAGCTGTTTCATTATACTGGAAGGTGTACATCATGGTGTCACATTCAAGTTTTGTTTCTGTAAAGATAAGAAGTACCTGGAATGATGAGTATCGACTGTTTTGTTTAGGTCTTTCAGAAGCTGGAAGATGTCGTCTAATTGGATCCAACTCATTGATGTTGAGCAAATCATTTACTGAAAATACGGAATAAATCATTGAATAGGTGGAATAAATCACTGGAAGTATGGAATAAATCATTGAGTAGGTGGAATAGAATACTGGAAATATGGAATAAATCATTGGATATGTGGAATAGATCACTGGAAATATGAAGAGACAATTTTGAATAAATTAAAGGGGCGTACTTAACTGAAAATATGGAATAAATAAAAGAGATATTTGTAATAACTGACAACATGGAATATAAAAAATATAAATCAATGACAATACGAAATAAAGCACAGGAGTTACGAAGTAAACGTGTATCATTAATGTTACTGAAAAACCCACTACGCAACACAAAAATCGACAGATACAAACCTAGGAGTTGAGATATGAAGTAGATGGCCTGTCCCCACATGAATACTCCATTTGTAGAGCCAGCCTCACTTGGGCGTCTCTCGGCACTTCCTGGTCTCGCTCGCTCCCGTTCCACTTGTTCACTGGGTATGTAAAAGTACTCTGGTATCAACTTCCCTGTAGACAAAACACAAAATATGATTACGGATCATATAATTATAAAGATTAAAATTCACTTAATTTGATATTTACAATTTGATATCAGAATAACTATCGAAGATTTTTTTTTATTTTAAACCTATTTTGCTTTATTTCAATCATATTGTAAAGAGAGAAGGGAAAGAAGCAACAAAGCCTTGTTCTTAATTTATAGTCAAATGGCCGACAGTTCAGTTGTGTGACACATTATAACATAGTTCTATTATCAACATCTATGTGCAGTGACACTGTGATAATTCGGTCAACTCATGACGATAAAAAGTTTCACAATGTATCAAATCTTGGATGCTTTCAAATTGTTGTAAGGAAAATACAATTTTCTTTTAAACTTACCTAGTCAAATCAGTATTTGAATAAACACATCATTGAAGATACGTATGAAATTATTTTTTTTCTACCCAAACCTTACTAAAGCAATCATTTTGTTTCATCTTTTAATATACTGCTTATTTTCATTCATTTCCTGTGTTTGTCTTTAGTGCAGTGCACAAAATTTAGATCAAGGTGTGAAACAGAAATGTTAAAAACTTGTCACATCTCAAGAGGACTAGGCTATTAGGTAAAATGAAAGTACCATCAGAATGTGTGATTGTTTTCAAATACAGGTGTCCTCGAGTCTAAAATAGTATTTTATTAAAAAAAATACGTTGAAGGGACCATCATTAAATCTCTAGTTTACCAGTTCCTGGTGCTCGAATTACCACATGTAAAGTATCCAGTATACTGAAATGCTTTAGAAAATGCAATGAGCTGGTAGTTTTATTATTCATTAAAAATAATCATTCACTGGCTAAAACTATACCATTGTAGAAAGTACTGTATGCTGTATTCATGTTTACAAACACCAGCAATCATTTCATTGATTGATTGATTAATTGAATATTTAGCGTCATTGTTATGCCATCGAGGGCTAACAGATTATGAGTTAACCTTACCACTGTTTTCTGGTATCCTGGAAGGTTAACCAGTACTCGAGTGCACCCCATCTCCGCAAGCAACTGATAACTTTTCCACTTGAATCAGTAGTGGAAGACAAATGATAATGAGACGCAATGTCATATATATTAATCATCACGGAGACTGTGGCTGAGTGGGGATTCAAACTCACAAACAACTGAGCTAATTGAGCTTGGCCCTTATTTCATTGAAGTCAAGCGACTGATAATGGCCACACTCAAAACCACACAGGGGTACATAAATTGTACAAGCATCTGTCAGTCAATAACCAGATAATAACCACCAATGGAAGCAAGGGCAAAACTGACATTGACCAGGTTAGCTTGGATTCATAGAAAGAACAGTATTTCTGCTAGTTGTGTTCTTATGAATACAAGGTGTTCTGGTGCTCATTTCCATTGCTGTGAGAGAACAAATCTGTGGATGTGAGAGATGATTTAACCTGTTGTGCCCATTTGAAGTGATGTAGAGAATGCCCAGTCTGGGATGGTTGTACCAGTATGCCTGAGATGCTTAAACAAGCGAGATGTGGTACTCAGATGAACAGTAAAGTTCTGGCAATGTCACTTTGTAATGAGAAATTGTAAACTTATGTTGCCATGAAATATTCAAGAAACAGAGTAAGGCATGGTTCCTAGTCGCCAAAGTGTCCTTCCCTTCTCTGGGGTGAACCTTTACAACCTACAGTCATTAGTCATAAAACAGAGAAAACTTCAATTAAATATTAAACTAAAGAAACTAAAATGAATGTTCTCACACACAATGGACAGACAGAATACTACCTTACCATGAAGGTTATACTGACCTTCCAATACAGGGGTCGAGAGGTAAAATCCCCGCCAGACCACAGCCTCAGCGACAACCGATATACAACTTTACTCATTTTCATTTGTCTCTAACCACTGTTTCAAGTGAGAAAGTTAGTAGCAGAGACAAGTGGCTTAATTATTGGTTAACTTTCTGTCTGTAATCCCTCGATGGCATAAGAATGACACTAAATATTCAAACCTAGCGTTAATAAACCAACCTTCATTTGTCCGAGTCAGGAGATTATCCAAGATCTCCGAGTATTTCGTAACTGCTTCTTTGTCACCTTGGAATATACCTTCAAAAGACAGACAACTCTTGCATAAGCCAGATCTTAATTATACATGAGCTAGAATTTGTTTTTCAGGGGGAAAAACATTGTGATAATCATTTTATATATGTTATTGTTAATATTCAAAACTGTTAAGTTTTAGGACTGGGGCTGCATGAAAAACTGAAATGGCACCGCAAGATAAAGTATATTATGTACATTGAGGATTCAAATCAATCATCTGCATTAATTTTTGTCAAAATATAGATGTTGGTTGTGAAGAAAAGCACTGGCAAGACAGTTCACAAAAAGGATATGCACCGGCAAGACAGTTCACAAAAAGTATATGCACCCGCAAGACAGTTCACAAAAAGGATATGCACTGACAAGACAGTTCACAAAAAGGATATGCACTGACAAGACAGTTCACAAAAAGGATGTGCACTGGAAAGGCAGTTCACAAAAAGGATGTGCACCAGCAAGACAGTTCACAAAAAGGATGTACACCGGCAAGACAGTTCACAAAAAGGATATGCACCGACAAGATAGTTCACAAATAGGATGTACACTGGAAAGGCAGTTCACAAAAAGGATATGCACTGACAAGACAGTTCACAAAAAGGATATGCACTGACAAGACAGTTCACAAAAAGGATGTGCACTTGCAAGACAGTTCACAAGAAGTATATGCTCTGGCAAGACAGTTCACAAAAAGGATGTACACCGGCAAGACAGTTCACAAAAAGGATATATGCACCAACAAGACAGTTCACAAAAAGGATGTGCACTGGAAAGGCAGTTCACAAAAAGGATGTGCACCAGCAAGACAGTTCACAAAAAGGATGTGCGCTGGCAAGACAGTTCACAAAAAGGATGTACACCAACAAGACAGTTCACAAAAAGGATGTACACCGACAAGACAGTTCACAAAAAGGATGTGCGCTGGCAAGACAGTTCACAAAAAGATGTGCACCAGCAAGACAGTTCACAAAAAGGATGTGCACTGTTAAGACAGTTTACAAAAATGATATGCACCAGCAAGACAGTTCAAAAAAAGGATGTGCACTGGTAAGACAGTTCACAAAAATGATATGCACAGGCAAGACAGTTCACAAAAATGATATGCACTTGCAAGACAGTTCACCAAAATGATATGCACTGGCAAGACAGTTCACAAAAAGGATGTGCACGGGCAAGACATATATATGATGTGTACTGGCAAGACAATTCACAAAAATGATGTGCACTGGCAAGACAGTTCACAAAAATGATATGCACAGGCAAGACAGTTCACAAAAATGATATGCACCGGCAAGACAGTTCACAAAAAGAATGTGCACTGGCAAGACAGTTCACAAAAAGGATGTGCACTGGCAAGACAGTTCACAAAAAGGATGTGCACTGGCAAGACAGTTCACAAAAAGGATGTGCACGGGCAAGACATATATATGATGTGTACTGGCAAGACAATTCACAAAAATGATGTGCACTGGCAAGACAGTTCACAAAAATGATATGCACAGGCAAGACAGTTCACAAAAATGATATGCACCGGCAAGACAGTTCACAAAAAGAATGTGCACTGGCAAGACAGTTCACAAAAAGGATGTGCACTGGCAAGACAGTTCACAAAAAGGATGTGCACTGGCAAGACAGTTCACAAAAAAGGATATGTACAAGTAGATCGCACACTGATCCTTCCTAGTAAAGTTTGGTTAAATCTGACCACAGATTGTCACAGCTCTCCTTTAAATGATATTATCACTTTTTATACAGATTAAGATACAGTAGAACTTTGATGGCCCAGTAATGGAGGGTCGATGGTAAGATCCCCAACCATGATAAACCAATACAAAAGAGATCTGCATTACTTGCAAGTATTTGTTTTACAATCAATGTAAAAAATAAGCACAGAATACTTACTATCAATAAGCAGATAAACAAAAAACATTGGCCATTCACATTCAATCCCATCGAAATTCTGAAACATAAAGTAAAAATATTGGTCATTCACATTCAATCCCATCAAATTCTGAAACAAAAAGTCAAAATATTGGCCATTCACATTCAATCCCATCGAAATTCTGAAACAAAAAGTAAATATATTGGTCATTCACATTGAATCCCATCGAAATTCTGAAACAAAAAGTAAAAATATTGGCCATTCACATTCAATCCCGTCGAAATTCTGAAACAAAAAGTTAAAATATTGGTCATTCACATTCAATCTCATAAAAATTCTGAAACAAAAAGTCAAAATTTTGGCCATTCACATTCAATCCCGTCGAAATTCTGAAACATAAAGTAAAAATATTGGCAATTCACATTCAACACCTTGGCCATTTACATTCAACACTGTTGAAATTGTGAAACAAAAAGTAAAAACATTAGCCATTCACATTCAATACCTTCGAAATTGTGAAACAAAACATAAACATATTGGCCATTCACATTCAATACTGCCGAAATTCTGAAACAAAAAGTGGAAATATTTGCAGTATTTTACATTGGGAAAGATACACTTTAAAATAGTTGCAATATTTTACATTTGCTAAAATTTTACATTTTTGCAATACATGTATTTGACATCTCTTGCAACAACAATTTAATAATCAGGTTTATCTTCTGCATACTTGCAACAATTAACACTTATTTTTTAACAGATTTGAAAAATTGAAAGATTTGCAATACATCGTTTTTCAAAATCGTCGTTCTTTGTGACAGTTCTACAATACTGTAAATTTGCCGCCCTGGAATATATATTCGCTACGACATATCTGTAATATTATACCTTTATTTCTGCAGGTTTGTAATACTTTCTATTTTTATCCTCCATGACAGTTTTGTATCCATCTCTGATGAAGCGTTTAATGCCCTTTTCACCTTTCAGTTTGCGTATCACCTTACTAATGGTGCGTGATCTGATTGGTTCCTCATGGATGCCGAATGCCGGCCAGGCTATCGTCGGTAGCAACGATGCATCTGTATTCTTAAAAATTTTATATTCAAGTAAATCTAATACACAAGTAAGTGTGTGAAATAATCTTCATTATACTTATTAAAATAAAAGCGTTTAGATTGAAAACCTGGCATTCTGCATTCACTTAAAACATAAAAATAATCTCAATGATTTCTTACTTCAATATCTTATTAAAGTATCCAAGCACATATAGTATCTAGGCACATATAGTATCCAGGCACATATAATTCTTTACAATAATGACCAGTGAATTATATCATATTATAATATTTAAAACTAGAAATGTATTCATAAGTTATTAATTGTATGCCCCAGCTATGAGTTTGTAAGTTTTAAGAAAAATTAAGTGGAATAATGGTCACAATTTCTGTAAAATTTGACCGACACTGAGATATGTCAAACATGACCTGTTTTTTTATACTAAGCCTTATACAGCTATAAAGCAGATATCAATTAAATACATACTTTTTCAAAATTTATTCATTGGAAACCAAATTTTTACCAAAACATTAGTCAAAAAGGGGCTATAATTTTAATCGATTTTATTTACATTTATTATATTTATATATTTCAGGTTTGATTCTTTTTAATTATTCAATCTTAATTATATGCTATTGTCGTAGGGAAGTCGGAAATATGGTACCGGTATATGTATGTATATAAAACTGAATAAAGAAAATAATTTGCAAACAAATTTATATAATGAAATCTAAGCCAACTAGGATTTAAGGTGTTAAAACAAAATGAAAAGCCGCTAGATTAGTAGAAATACAAAATTTATATAAAATGGCAATTTGTTAATTAGAGATAATATATTGTTAATTCTCTGTTTTTTTGTTTATAATCAATGGTGCATTTCAGATCACGAAGAAAGAAAGGGAGAAGGGAAGGGTATGCAGGATGTAGGGGTAGCATTTTTTCCCCCCACACCATTATTGGTATGTGTTCGACATTTTCTGCATTTTTTTGTAAAGGATGACAGTTTGCAGTTGAAAGGAAAACTGTTGTAACTAAACACAGATGGACATACAACACTGCTGTGTGATGTCGTCAACAACACTTAAACAATGATGTTATAATAAAACAATAACTTCAGTTTGTGCATGTAGGCAAGTCACAGTACCTTCTAAAACAGAGGAATTAAGGAGGATAACTCATAACTCAATGCATGTAAGACCGCGGCGTGGTCTAGTGGTAGAGCGTCCGCCTCGCATGCGAAAGGTCGTGGGTTCAATCCCCGGCCTGGTCATACCAAAGACTTTAAAATGGTACATTTAGAGGAGAGTTCTAAGTTTGGTCGGCCTGGTGTCAGTATAATGTGACTGGGTAGGGGTATCATACCATGTGTCTGCAGCATGATACTCCAGTGTGACAGCGCTTAGAATACTGTCTCAAGTAGACACCGTCGCGATATGACTGAAAAATTGTTGAAAGCGATGCTAAACACCATACAACAATATCAATGCATGTAATTTATAAGACATATTTTTTTATCAACTTCCTACATTTTGTCTTCAAGTTCAAATCAATATAAACACTGATTTTTTCTATACAGTATTCATTCATTTAACAAGTAAATGTAGGAAGTTTGGTGAACAAATGCTGAAATTCCTTGGAATCCATGTTTGCTTTCTATCATACTTGATCGCAGTCAAAACTGATCACAGCTAACTATATATCAGTCTGGACTTTGTCTTCTTCTAAACCAGTCAAGATCACCACTCTGCTAGCAGTAAATGGTAAAACTCACCATTTGCATTCTATAAGTACTGTATAGATTGGAAAGTCTAGCCTTTGTTAAAAAGGAATTTTGTATCAGTTAGATTCAATGGAATTTTACACACCACCATCGCAAATATTGGTTTGTATTCTGTCTAGATAAATTTAAATTTTCATATTCCACATTTTTTATATTGGAATTTCATATCCCACCCTTTGTCAGATAGGAATTTCAAATCACATCCTTTGTTAGATTAGAATTTCAAATCCTATCCTTTGTTAAATTGGAATTTCATATCCCACCCTTTGATTGATTGGAATTTCATATCCCACCTTTGGTTCAATAGGAATTTCATATCCTTCCTTTGGTTCTACAGGAATTTCATATCACATCTTTGGTTAAATGGGAATTTCACATTGCTAACAAGTTTGACCACAATCAGTGGAAGTGCTGACAAGAAGAATTACAATTACAAATAATTAAAGGGCAGTAACTTTGCCATGAGTCGACAGAGCAGAACAAGATGATGACAAAAACAACTGGACTTCATACTTGCATTCCCTAACAAGTTTGGTCAAATCAGTCGAAAGGCTTAGGAGTAGTGCCAACAAGATTTACATTTGGAATCATTAATTCATACTCCATCAAAAATTAATGGACAGGAACCCATCAACAATATGCGCAACTGAACCTCATACTGAAACTTTTTAGTGTGTTTGGCCAAAGTTGATTGTAAAATTTAGGAGTAGTGCTGACTATTAAAAACTATGCAAGGCCATAAATCCACCAAAAGCCAATGTGCAGGAAATGCATAAATACACCTTATAATGATACGCCTCCCAATCAAATTTGGCCAAAATCTGTTGACAGGTTTATGAGGAGCAGATGTGACAAGAAAGTGTGAGATTTACCATTAAATATAAATAAAGGACCATAACTCTGCTAAAGGTTTGATGGACTTGAATGCAATGAACTGGACTTTGTACCAATACTCCCTAGCAAGTTTGGTGAAAATCAGCTGAGAAGTTTAGGAGGAATAGAACTGACAGCATTTATAAAAAGATCATAAAAATACATTTTTAGACAGAGAATAATAAGACATGACTGGAGCACATGACATAGTGTGTTTTGAGTTGTATTTCATTAAATTTAATAAAATGTTCACAGATGTATCTGCGATCTACTTTATATGACACCTGTTCAAGACAGCATCATGCTCAATTTATTAGGTAACATTACTACCACAGACACATTACATCAATCTTAAACCAACCACATTACCTAAACACTGCAAAACTGCGACAGAAAGAGTTTACATTTATGCCATTGCTCCAAGTCTCTGTGTGACACAACTAGAGATAAAACCCATCACGCTGTGTGTGATACAGTTCTTGCACACCTGACAAGGATTTTCGCATTTTTTAGTACAGATTTTTTATCCTATGCCCCTTTCACATGCTTTTATCCTCCTTTGACATTGGAACCGTTTTCGATGAGGCATATTATGAACATATGACGTAACATCTAATTTGACGTCAAAGTAAAATTTCAATTCAATTAAAATAAATATTCAATGTGTTTGGTATGCAAGAAAAATAATCCTGCATGACTTTTTCAATTCAGATAGAAAATTCTTTCCTTTCGGATAACTGTTTTTCGCGGGAACTTACTCCCACTAAAACAGTTATCCCTTGGGTCGGCCCTTAAAAACATGTAAGAATATAAGAATTTCTTCCTGAGCGATAACTGTTTTGGCAGTAATTTTTTTTTAATAGAAGTACAAGGATATCATAGTATTAATGAATGAATATGTTGTAGCACGAGGATTTTATGAATGGCATTATATCATTGCAAACAGAAGGTAGGATAAGGGCCTGCAGGGGGTGTAAGATGAAATATCTGTACTAGATCAAAAGACGCAAAAATTCTTCTCCAGTATGCAATAACCTTATACTCTAACCCTGGACCCAGGTGTAGAAAATGGCTGCCAGTCAATAGACATTGTGATTTCTGCAAGTCAGCCATACCATGCAGGGTGACATAAATAAAAGGTAAAATATACTCACATCAAATTCTAAAGTCTTCCAGAATGAGTTTTATGTACATGTGAAAATTATATTTCCATAGTGTCTCTTCAAACCATATGTATTTCCAAGAAATGCCAAGAAATATCATTGTAGTTTATTTTAAATAAAAATAAAATTCCAAACTTAAGTTAAATATAGATCCCTAGAGGCATCAAAACATGTTTGTAGCTTAGTTTGAGTAAATACTGTATATTTTTAACAATATAAAAATATTAATAAAAAAATACTCTTTTAATTCAAAAAAAAATACTCTTTTGAAAAAAGGAGTTTATGCTGGATGGTGATTCTACAAAATTGGTTTCAAATAGCTGATATAGTTTTAAATATTACCGGTATATTACATTACACTTCAGACAATTTCAAATACGTTGTGCCTTGTTCATAAAGGAAAGCTTTACATTTGTTTGCAGATAAATGCGCCTACGTTGCACGCAAATAAATGCGCCTACATCGCACATATATGTGATTTCACTTGTTTGAATGGTATAAGCCCATGAAGGATTTCCCACGTTAACAACAAAGCCCCCAAATGGACCCTAGTCCTTTATTCGAATCATTTGTACCAAATATGAAGAAATTTGGATCATCAGTTCTTGAGCATTGTTGGATACAAATTCCGATACTTTCCATCCATCATCCGTGGGAAATTGTGCTAACTCTGCATCGTTTTATTTGAATAGAAAAGAACAAAATACAGCTAACGTTAACGTCTCATCAAAACGGTGTTTGAACGAAACAAGCATAGCGATTGTATAATGTTCCCTTCATGAAATTGTGAAGGAACCAATTATATGGTTGAATTGTTGCTCGGTAGAAACTATGCAAAGCTAGCTAAACATCTAACAGGTGATAAATGGAGAGTATCAGAATAGATTACGCGTGGGTATCCGACAATGGTTCTTGAGAACATATATTGGAAATTTACAATTTTATCACTTGTTAGAACCCCTATGGATATCAAATCTTCTTTTAAATAAACAGTCTTCACTTTTATGACTTAGCAATAGGTTTGAACAGACTTTAAACATAACTCAAATCTCAAACGTAATGCAGAAAATGTTTCTGAAATCATTAAAGTTCATTGACTGAATATTTTTTTAAAACAGACATTATGAAAAAATAAACATAATTCATGCATATTTAAGATGGGTATATAGAAAAGCATTAGATAGGAATAACAAAGTATTGATAAAAAAGGTCACAAAATGCAAGAAACAAAATGACAAAACAACGTAACAAAGCAGACGACTCTAAGTTAGAAGTAAATGACTTAATTCCAAATTACCTTTGAGTTGGACTCTCTTGGCAGTATAGACTCAAATATGGTTCTATTCCTGTTATGCGCGTCTATATCCACAAATATTACAGACCACGACGCCCCCTGATCACCAAACAAATTTACGCCATTTATGGATTCCAGAGCTGCCTTGGCCAAGCCAATGGAGCTGTAATGTCATATCAGGTCATGTGATAGTGGCATGTGACAGGGGCAAATGATAGGGCCATGTGACAAGTTTATGCAGTAGAGCTATGTGACTGTTATGTGAACGTATCATGTGACAGGGAAAGAATAATATGAAAATGCAATTGTGCCATATGACAGTATCAGGTCAGAACCATAGCATCGAGTCATCAGGTGGTCATTCAACAATAGTGCCTTAGACCACTCGGCCACAGAGGACCCATGTGATAGTGTGTGTGACATTGATATCTGTAATATTTGTCTTAATTTCAAAATTTACCATGATTACAGACTTGAGATAAAATGCACCTGGACAGTTTTTAATCAAAACTCGCTATGTCTAGCATTTTTCAGACAAATTTAAATAAAACATAACTGTCCTTTCCAAACCCATTTAGAAGTTACTGTGGTATTGTTTCACCCAGTTGAATTCGAGCTGATATCTACATGAAATTGTTTACACAGTCAGACATCAGAAATGTCAAAGCTCATTGCAGTCATCAGTTTTTATCCCGGTGGTATACGTGTGATACACCTAAAGATCAGTTTACAACTGCAGGTATTGAAAAATATACTTTGTGAATAGCTAAAAAACATTGGAGATAAGCAAGCTGACAAATTTGTGCCGCGAGTGTAATAATGACGCTATATTGTAATGACCTTGACACTATGATAATTTTTTTAAATGGGGTTTACCGCCATTTTTTAACACATTTCAGGTTATATATGGCATATCCGGTTTTACTGGTTGAGGAAGACCTCAGACTGGGTAGAACTACCGTCTTTCCGCAAGTTAATGGTAAACTTTCTCACAATAAGTTTTTGAAGCAAGCAAGACTCAAACCTATGACCTTCGTGGTGAGAGGTAAGTGATCTTGAGATGGTGCCTTAGACCACTCGGCCATGGAGGACCCACACTATGATAAAGGCATGTTGGTCACTTTTTAAATCATCATTAAAGTTTTTTGTGATAGCGTATGATAGTATAATGTGAGGATACCATTAAAGATAATGGTAAGTAACAGTGCTACATGAGTGCTACAGCATATGTCACATCACAGTACAGTCAAACCTGTCTTAAGCAGCCAGTCAAAGGAATGAGCAATAGTGACCTTTTAAGACAGGTTGTTGTTTAATGCAGATTAATTTGCTCTGAAAGCATATAAATGGACAATAACAAATGTGGCTGCTTAAGACAAGTGGCTGCTTAATAGGGGTGACTGCTTACACAGGTTTGACTGTATTACAATCACATATTACAACAAATAAGCGTCAAACAACAATTAACTAAACCTTGTGTTACAGTCAATTCTAAGACTGTGATATTAAAAAAAAATAACCACTATAATGATTAATTAATAACAGTTAGACACAGTGTCAATATCACTCAGCATCAGTATCACTTAGCATCAGAATCACTCAGTGTAAGTATCACATAGCGTCATAATCACTCATTATGAGAAAGAGAGTAAGTTTCAGACAGCTGATTAAGCAATGGTAGATCTATGATTAAAATTTAACCTGTCCTGAACTGGAGGCATCTTTATCAAAATTTCAAGCCAAGAACCTGATGTTAATCTAAATTTTATAAGCTTATAAAATAAATGCTGACCAAAACCTTAAAATATACAATGAAATCTGAAACTTGTAAAGGGACACTCGTTCACTTTAATTAAATGATCACTGTACCGACAGTGCGGCACCCGTTTCTGCCTAAAAATGGTGTTTTAATTGGGCATGATCACTTAATTTTTGTCAAGGCTTCATTATCAGTGCTCCAAAGTTTGATAAAGTATCCCATCTATATATCAGTAGTTTTATAGAAGTCAAAATCTTAAGTAGCACAAAAGCACACCACACATTCTTTAGCACAACAAAACTTCAACTACCAGTAGTAATGTACTTTGCAACAGCTGCAGAGATCAATTTTTCATTGGATGAAGTACTCAATGATTTACAAATTTCAGTAAAAAAACATGACATTAACTATATCAGGTGTGCACCAATTAATAATTATATAAATATGACTACTTAGTCATGGCGATATAAAATTGTATTTGTTGTCAATTCAAAAGCATAACACAATTATGTAGATTATGTTAACTGTTTGTAATAACCATGTAATAGGATTTTATTGGTAAAATAACACTGCCAAGTCACAATCATAGAAACTGGTCAATATGATTCATGGGAAATAATAAATATAGCTGCTTTACTTAGCTATGGTTGTGGGAAATAATAAATATAGTTGCTAAACTTAGCTATGGTTGTGGGAAATAATAAATATAGCAGCTTAACTTAGCTATGATTGTGGGAAATGATAAATATATCTACTTAACTTAGCTATGATTGTGGGAAATGATAAATATAGCTGCTTTACTTAGCCATGATTGCAAGAAATGATAAAATATAGCTGCTTAACTTAGCTATGATTGTGGGAAATAATAAATATAGCTGCTTAACTTAGGTATGGCTGTGGGAAATGATAAATATAGCTGCTTAACTTAGCTATGATTGTGGGAAATAATAAATATAGCTGCTTAACTTAGCTATGAACATGGGAAATAATAAATATAGCTGCTTAACTTAACTATGATTCATGGGAAATAATAAATATAGCTGCTTAACTTAGTTATGATTCATGGGAAATAATAAATATAGCTGCTTAACTTAGCTATGATTCATGGGAAATAATAAATATAGCTGCTTAACTTAGCTATGATTGTGGGAAATGATAAATATAGCTGCTGAACTTAGCTATGATTGTGGGAAATGATAAATATAGCTGCTGAACTTAGCTATGATTCATGGGAAATAATAAATATAGCTACTTTACTTAGCTATGTTTGTGGGAAATGATAAATATAGCTGCTTAACTTAGCTATGAACATGGGAAATAATAAATATAGCTGCTGAACTTAGTTATGATTCATGGGAAATAATAAATATAGCTACTTTACTTAGCTATGGTTGCAGGAAATAATAAATATAGCTGCTTAACTTAGCTATGAACATGGGAAATAATAAATATAGCTGCTTAACTTAACTATGATTCATGGGAAATAATAAATATAGCTGCTTAACTTAGTTATGATTCCTGGGAAATAATAAATATAGCTGCTTAACTTAGCTATGATTCATGGGAAATAATAAATATAGCTGCTTAACTTAGCTATGATTGTGGGAAATGATAAATATAGCTGCTGAACTTAGCTATGAATGTGGGAAATGATAAATATAGCTGCTGAACTTAGCTACGATTCATGGGAAATAATAAATATAGCTACTTTACTTAGCTATGTTTGTGGGAAATGATAAATATAGCTGCTTGGCTATGATCATGGCAAGTAATAAATATAGCTGATAAGCTATAATCATGGGAAATTATAAATATAGCTGGTAAGATATGATCATGGGAAACAATCAATAAAGCCACATAGCTATAATCATGGAAAATAATACATATACATTGTAATTTTTTGATAAGATCTTGGGAAATGATAAATATAGCTGTTTAGCTACATGTATGATCATGGGAAATAATAAATATAGCTGTATGTCTATGATCATAGTAAATGATAAATATTTAAACATAAATCATAGGGAAATTATTGCACAAATTTTTAAACCTAAATAATTATATAATTTCCAGACAAAATGTGTCAAAGATTTTTTTCATCAAGAATTAACATAAACAGTCCCGGAGTCATGGTGCTTTGTTGGCAAATGTCAAGTTTCTTTATGATGTTTTCAATTATTTAATATTTCAACCTGTTGAACATTGATCCTACGTAGCATGAAAAGCACATCTGTAAGAGACACATTTCTACACCAGGTGAAAAAAAAGATTTCCACTATTGATAACAGGTTCGGAACATGCTAGTTCCAGTTTTATACAACATTTCAAAGCTGGTATCAACCCAAAATTCACTGTAAGTCTAGTCAGAAATCTTTTCTCACACCAGTACTTTTTAAAACATAAACTATACCTTGGACGTCGACTCTCGCGGCAGGATATTATTAAGAATTGTCCGATTACGATTATGTGCATCGATGTCAACAAAAATAACAGACCATGTCGACCCATAATCTCCAAACATGTCCTCACCGTTTATACACTCGAGAGCGGACTTAGCCATGCCAATGGAACTAATGGTATACATGGAGTTTACAATAATGTCTTTGTTGAACAAAGTAAAACATAATCTGAAACACTCCATACTCCAAGTTTTTTTTCTATATTAACATCATTTTCAGCACATTAAAAAAATGCTAACATTTAATAATGGATGAAAGCCTTGGTCACTGTACCAGTCATGTACACATGGTCTGAATATAACCACCATTCCGTCACAAATATCTCACAAACATTTTCATTTAAAGTTTCTAGCAGGGCAGGAGTAAATGACGCGTTTTTTCTGGCATACTAAATAAGGACATCTGTTATTTCACTGTGTAAGATATTTCTTGCTTGCGTATTAGACAGAGATAGGCTGGTCATATGGATGTGCAAGACAATCTTATCTGTATTTAATTTTAAAATAAGTAAAAAGATATGCACTTGATCTCAACCAAGGGTCAAGATAAAACTCTTGCATTCTGACATAGTCAGTTCATATTCCTGTTATATCAATCCAAGGCCAATATAAAACTCTTGGGCTGTGACACTGTCATTACATATTCACATGATCTCCACCCAGATTCAAAATAAAACTCTTGGGCTGTGACATAGTTATTATATATTCACTTGATCTCAACCCAGGGTCAAGATAAAACAGTTGCAATGTGACATTACCATTCAATGTATTTGGTATGCAAGAAAAAAAAATCAATTTGTATAAAAAAATCTGTCTGCTTAGGATAAGCATTGTGACAGTCATGGTAATTCAGCAGAGCCTTGTCCCCCAAAACACAGTTATCCTTCAGGGTGGATTTTCTATCTTAACAGTGAATCCAAGAAAGATTCTTATAATTAATTACATGGTTAAAACAAAAATCTAACAGTGAATAGACTAAGTTAGCATATCAGGGGAGACCACTTTGTCTAGGGATAAATATATACCTAGTCTGCTTCAGAAAGAGCATTTATCAATAAAATAAAAACAATTTGATATTAAACATTTCTGCAGGAGTTTCTGCTTAAGATATCAATAACGTAAATCTAGATATACCTTGCGTGAATCTCAGTACAACCATTGTTATATTTGCTTCCTCTTTCCCACATGCCGTAGTCTGGTGTTCTGTACGCTCGCTCCACGTAAAACACGAGATTTTGTACAAAGTTTACCTCATCCGTTGTGAAAATGATCTGTTAAGATAGCAAAATATTAAACATGTATCAAAATTATTGAGTTTCTATTGATATTGTGGATGTCTTGTTGTGTTTCTATTGATATTGTGGATGTCTTGTTGTGTTTCTATTGATATTGTGGATGTCTTGTTGCGTTTCTATTGATATTGTGGATGTCTTGTTGTGTTTTTATTGATATTAAGGATTTCTTATTGTGCTTTTACTGATATTGCTGAATGTTCTATTGTGTTTATATTGATATTGCTGAATGTCATATTGTGTTTCTATTGATATTGCTGAATATCCTTTTGCAATACAATTGATATTACTGAATATGACAATACTGAATATGATATTGCTGAATGTCCTTTTGCAATACAATTAATATTGCTGGATATGATAATGCTGAACATGAGATTGCTGAATGTTCTTTTGCAATATGGCTGATATTGCTGAATGCATCATTGGAAGACTTTTGATAATGCTGAATATGATAATGCTGAATGTCCTTTTGCAATATGGCTGATATTGCTGAATGTATCATTGGAATACTTTTGATATTGCTATATGTGATATTACTGAATGTCTTAATGCAAAACTATTGATATTGCTGAATGTCCTGTTGAGATACTTTTGATATTGTTCAATTTTGTTACAATTGGTATTTTGAAAGTCTTATTGTGATATAATCAATATTGCTGAATATATAACTTAATTATGTTACTATTAAATATTGCTCAAAATCTTATTGCTGAAAGCCATAATGTGATACCATTGATATTACTGAATTTCTTATAGAGATATTATTGACATTGTTGAATGTGATTTTGCTGAATGTCCTTTTGCAATACAACTGATATTGCTGAATCTCCTATTGCAATACAACTGATATTGCTGAATCTCCTATTGCAATACAACTGATATTGCTGAATGGCCTATTGCAATACAACTGATATTGCTGAAAATCCTATTGCAATACAACTGATTTTGCTGAATGTCCTTTTGCAATACAACTGATTCTGCTGAATATCCTATTACAATGCAACTGATATTGCTGAGTGTCCTATTGCAATACAGCTGATTTTGCTGAATATCCTATTGCAATACAACTGATATTGCTGAATATCCTATTGCAATACAACTGATTTTGCTAAATATCCTATTGCAATACAACTGATATTGCTGAATATCCTATTGCAATACAACTGATATTGCTGTGCTGAATGTCCTATTGCAAAACAACTGATTTTGCTGAATGTCCTATTGCAATACAACTGATATTGCTGAATATCCTACTGCAATACAACTGATATTGCTGAATATCCTATTGCAAAACAACTGATTTTGCTGAATATCCTATTGCAATACAACTGATCTTGCTGAATATCCTATTGCAATACAACTGATATTGCTGAATGTCCTATTGCAACAGTCCCCATGATTACTGATATACAACATTGCGTCTCATTATCATTCGTCTCTCACGGCTGATTCAAGTGGGAAAGTTATCAGTTACTTGCAGAGATGGGGTGTGCACAGGAAACAGTGGTTAGGTTAACTGATTGTCTGTTAGCCCTCGATGGCATTAAATGACGCTAAATATTCAATCAATCAATCAATCAATCAATCAATCAATAAATCAATCAATCAATCAATCAATCATACCTTTTACTATTGATGCAAACAATAAGGCTCCTGTTTCACCAACATATTTAAGTATATACTTAAAATAATTAAAAACAAAAGCATCTAGGTGATCATGATTTTAGACTGGCTCCAGAAAAACTGCATTTGGTTTTACTGACATTTATTAAAAAATATTTATGTAACCAGTCAAAAATAAGTTTTTAAGTATTCAAGTAAAACTTAAGAAAATTTTGCAGAACATATTTAATTTTTTTTAGAATAAAAACAAATGGTCCAGAAATGTATTCAGTCAAATGTAAATGTAAATGAGTTACCTGTAGACCTGAGGTGATCATCTGCACCAAGAAGATCAAGTACAAACCTACAACATCTATCTGAAAGGAACAGAAATAACACTTTTGTTATTGTCGTATCATCAATATTTATGGCTGTAAATTACTTGCATTAGACTGATCTTGAAAAGCTGAAACATTTTTAATTGACAATGAAACAAATCATAGCCTGGGGCTGTCCTTAAAAAATATATTGTTTCCCATGCTCCTACCTACTCACTCAAAACTGCAGCTACCCAAACATTTTTATTGTCTTTCAAAGCATTTAATTTTTTTTTTCTGTCCATTTTTCTTTATAGTGACTATGCAAAATCAAAACTTGGCAAAAAAAATTAGCTATCTACCTACCCACTTACAAAATACTGGGTCGGAGCACAGCAAACAAATATTTTTTTAAGAATGGCCTAGTATATATTTTTAACGGTGTTTAGCTTATTATTAACACAGGACAGGTTATATATGGTATATCCAGTTTCAATGGTGGAGGAAAACCTCAAAATAAATATATGAATTATACATTGCACAAATGAAGCTGTATACTTGAGTCTTAAATGTCAACATATTTTGCCCATGCCAGAGGTCATAGGTTCAATCCCAGGCTGGACTTAATAGCTTCTCATTAAAACATCCAGAACTGGTTCTACCCATGAAGCAAACTTACATGTAAAGCTCTAAGCTTATTTCATAATAAAGCTTAATAAATTATAATAAATCAAATGTTAACATTACGCTGTAACTAATTATCCAAAACGTGAACGGAAACTTACTTGTAAATGCTCGTACTCGTCATCCTTGTATATCGGATCTCCTGTCAGGGCATCAAACACACTGTGAAGGGCATGGTCTGCACTCTGGTTTTCTTTAAACTTCTCTACCTGAAATGGCCAACAATGAATGTACAAAACCAGTAGTAAGGAATATATAAAAACCAGTAGCATGGAATGTATGAAACCAGCAGCAAGTAGTGTACAAGATCATGAAACCAGCAGTGAATAATATTTGAAACCAGCAGCAAGCAATGTATGAAATCAGCAGCAAGTAATGTACAAGACCATGAAACCAGCAGCAAGTAATGTATGAAACCAGCAGCAAGTAATGTATAAAATCAGCAGCACATAATGTATAAGACCATAAAACCAGCAGTGTATGATTAATGTATGAAACCAGCAGTAAAAAATGAAAGCAGGAAGATGTCACTATTGTTCAGAATTTTAAAAGCAGACATGTCATTGCTAAATACAAGTTACATTTTACTTGCCCTAAATTAGCCACCTCAATTATGTATACATATACCTACATTTGTAACAGCTAAAAGTTGTTAAAACTCAAAACTTTATCAGTCAGTGCTAACCATGTTCAGATTCTTCAGAATCTTCATATTCAATATTCTAAATAATATCCGTACCAACATAAAAAAATTATGCATGTACCATACAAAACTTGGTCATGAAGTACAGATGAAGATTTCCATTTCCAAATACAAAACCTGTGAAAATCTAGACCAACTTTAAATTATCTGATAACATGATTGAAGAAAATATTTATCGAGTATGCCTGATGCCATGTTATAGCACCAGTACCTTGTCAGCTTGTCTGATCCAGCAGTATAGGATCCCTCGCATTGTTTTGACTGCGATCTGTCCAAGCTCCTGGGTGTGACCCTGATCATCATCAATACGTCTGAAATCAAATCAACGTAATATAATTCATAATGTACAGATTAGAAACATTTTTATAGTTTACAACTTTTCATGATGACCAACACGTATATTTCAAGTTTACTCAGAACTACACAATGTATGTATATATATATATGCATGTCACTAGAAATACATCAGTCTGAAAATGTTATAGAGTAAACACATCGTCAAATAACGCTATTTTTTACAATTCAAGGGTCGAAACTCTGGTACTAATTTTCTGATTTGGCCAGTTTAATTTCTAAGATATTTTAGTAATTTAGTAATATAACTACTTTAAGCTGACGAGGATCACAGAAACTGTGAATACTAGAGTACACATAACATCAAAACACCCTTGATATATTAGTGATAACTTGAGTGTCCAAGGGTTGAAGTTTCTTATAAAAGCTACTTGTCCTCCCTTTCCAACATTTTTATTGTATAATTTAAGGCCAGCTTCTTAAATCTTACTCGTCCTGACCAAATGTTCACTGGAGCGGACGAGTGGAATTTTCCACCCCTTGGGTCATAGCTCAGACATTAATCATCAGATTTGGCCGGCAGTTCAAATACTTGCATGAGACATTATAGTTATTTAATTACTGTACAAATTAAATGAAGATTAAATAAAAAAATGAGGGTACATTATGAGCGCACAAAGGGTCAAATAGTACAATTTTTTAATGTTTTAAGAGTCATTACACAGACAATAATTACCTGATTTGCCCGATTCAAGAACAAGATAGTATAGGTATATATCTACTGTATTTATAAGTTTAGTGAAGATTCAATGATAAAAAATAATACTATGAGTGTTCAAATGCACACAAGATAAAATAGCACTATTTATTTTATGTTTCAAGGGCCACAACTTGACATTAATTAACTAATTTGACCAGGTCAAGAACTTGTTTGAGATATTATGCCATCTTAAGTGTAAATGATATCAGGTGAGACTAGGACGGCGGTAAGGGACATAACTGTCTTTCATATAAAATACATAAACAAAGATAATGATATATCAAATCTTGTGTTGAACAATGAACTACCAAAAAATTTTAATTTGTAGTTTTTAGTTTAAAATTATTTATTTTACATCGACTGTGAAACAAGTTAAGACAACTTATACACGTCTTGCTTATAGTCTTTCCGGAAGAACCAGCACTTAGCATATGCGCAAAAAGAATATTGCTCAAGAACATCACACATAGCCGTGGCGGAGTATCTAACCCACAACCCTCTCCGATCATGGATTCGATGCTCAACCACTGGACCATATACGCTCCAATGTAGTTTTTGATACCCACAATTCATGGTTTTAATCCTGAGACAGAAGGAACTTTCATAACAAAAGTGAAATATTGAAAATATGGGGGGGGGGGGGGGGACATTAACTGGAATAGATCATAACCCACAAGACAAGTAGTACTATCTGTAATTAGAGACTATGAAAAAGGAAGATAACAATATGGACCAGTCACCTGTATGCTTGTGACAGAGCCCAGGCAGCTGCAGCACAATAGATGCTGTCACGTACGTACGCCACGTTCTTCTGCTGGTTTATACATCCATATCGGGGAAACAGACCAAGTGTCGCACTTTGATATTGCAAGATCTGACGCTTCACTGAAACATATAACACAGAATTATCTACAATATCACATACAGCATCTCACACATGTAGTCATCGATGCTGGACTTAATAAAAACAAGTTACATATAAGTTCAATACAAACCTGGAGAAAATCTTACAATTATTTTTATTGTGACATTTAAATTAAAGGATTACGATTAAAAAATCTTGTTGGATGGACTTTTAGACGATACAGGCAAGGACCACGAGTAATGAAACTTTTTGATGTTTTCAAATTTAATATGAAAAAAAATTCTTCACATGTGCTCAAAATTACCTGTGAGGGTGTGTAGCAGTATAAAGATTGATTGATTGAGTAGTTAGCGTCATATTTATGCCATCGAGGGCTAACAGACGATCAGTTAACCTAACCACTGTTTCCTGGGATTAACCAGTACTCGAGGACACCCCATCTCCGCAAGTAACTGATAACTTTCCCACTTGAATCAGTGGTGAGAGTCAAATGATAATGAGACACAATGTTGTATATCAATCATCACGGAGACTGTTGTTGGGCGGGGGATTCAAACTCACGACCCCTGGATTGATAGTCAGACACGTAACCAACTGAGCTAATCGAGCAGTATAAAGAGATAGATAGCTAGATAGTAATAACAAGAATGATTTGATCCTGTATCGCTTTCATTTATGCATGTTCCTTTACTCTCGCCAGGCACGGTTAACTGAGTTGGTCAGACTATCATTCCATGTCACTAGTTTGAATACCCACCCGGCCAGAGTCTCTATGATGATCGATATACAACATTACATCTCATTATCATTCTTCTTATATGGCTATTTCAGGTGGAAAGGTTATCAGTTCCCTGCAGAGACGGGTGTGGCCGAGTCCTATTTAACCTTCGAGGATCCCAGGAAAGAGTGATTAAGTGTTGAACTGATCATCTGTTTGTGCTCGATGGCATAAATAATGGCACTTAATATTCAAACAAACATACATTGTTAAGAAAGGTACAAAGAGAAGCTAAAAGATATGTCATGAATGACTACACAGTATTGTGACTGTTGTGTCGGACCAACATAATGACTACACAGTATTGTGACTGCTGTGTCAGACCAACATAATGACTAAACAGTATTGTGACTGCGGACCAACCAAATGACTACACAGTATTGTGACTGCCATCTCGGTCCCATTTAATGACTACGCAGTATTGTGACTGCGGACCAACCAAATGACTACGTAGTATTGTGACTGCGGACCAACCAAATGACTACACAGTATTGTGACTGCCATGTCGGTCCCATTTAATGACTACACAGTATTGTGACTGCCGTGTCGGACCAACTTAATGACTACACAGTATTGTGACTGCCATGTTAGACCAACCAAATGACTACACAGTATTGTGACTGCCGTGTTGGACCAACTTAATGACTACACAGTATAGTGACTGCCGTGTTGGACCAACTTAATCACTACACAGTATTGTGACTGCCATGTTAGACCAACTTAATCACTACACAGTATTGTGACTGCCCTGTTAGACCAACTAAATGACTACACAGTATTGTGACTGTGGACCAACTTAATGACTACACAGTATTTTGACTGCGGACCAACCAAATGACTACTCAGTATTGTGACTGCCATGTCATACCAACTTAACTGGATAACAGTGTTGATTTAATGATTCTTCATTATTTTTGTTTAAAATCAGATATATAGTTTAGTCTATGTTCATGATCATCAACATTTGTTTACCTATAAATAACTTTAACTACTTTATTCCATGCCAATTATTTTCACCACCCAGGTCAATCTATCCATTTATGCCAGGAATAATCTCCTAGATGTTGATGTTGCCAAAAGCTAAACATAGCCTAATGTTGTCTGTATTCTACTTGTGAATAAATATTGTTTTTTTCTTGATTTTATTCATTTTACATCGATTGTGAAAAACACTCATACAACTCAGTCATATCACGCTTTATTGCCTTCCTGGATAAAACCTGAATACTAAACAAATACAGATCATCAGTCTTGCTAAAGGACACTTCTCATAGTTTGGACAAGGATCAACCCATTAGTTTACCACTAACCACCCATACCCTCAACCCCGATCTTGGATTCATGGCCCTACTACAGTACTACTGGACCATGCATTCCAGTAATTGGGTTCCTTCATTAATTAGACACAACTTGTTTTAACCTGTAGAAGTAGGTCAGTAGACACTTGTTATTGACTAATTCTGGAACTCTATTGGCAGAAACCAGATAAAATGTCATGATTGTTGGGAGTTTAAGTAGAATTTTAGCAAGGGGTGTACTTAAAATTTTAAACATCATTTAATTCATTTTAGTGGGGAAGATTCTAATTTGGATTTATGTGATAATGAGATGATTGGCAGTGCACAAATTAATATAGTTCTCTGTAAGCTAAAGCTCTCAGATAGATACAATATCGCATTATAAATAACATTACCAAAAAAAAATATAAAAAAATGACCTTGACATTGGCACATCAAAATGGATTCAATGTCAACAAAACAATACTCACTATCGCCCCCATTTTAAGGCTATCACAATCATGTATTTGTGTAAATTATAATAAGTCTTACATAACATGTACTGTTCGTCTAATTCTTTCGTGTGGTTAGTCTTGATGATCTTCTGAGTACTTTCGTCAATACTCACACTGCGAACCGCCATCTTGGAAAATCTATTGTCAGGCCCCGGCCGAACGACTTGAGCCATAGTTGCTACTTTTCGACTAATTCCACTTGCAAACCCGCGCAATATTTTCTTTGACTTTGTTTTCTATCTAGACTTCCAGTATTTTATCCATTTGTGCAACAAATATTTTGGGAATCAGCTGTCATCATCGACGACCATCCGTCTTTTACCTGTCATAGTGTCACAAACCGAAAGTAAGTTATTCTATTTATAGATATTGACGGTATCTCAAATAGTTTTGTATCGAACAATAGTTTGGTACTCTGTCCAACTTCATTCTGTTACTCTCCATGTTACAAGAAGATGAGAGTAGACTGGTCCCCGGTCTCATATAATATATGCAAAATATGATGAGAAAAGTAGGGGTCATATGTCCTATAAGAGATTTTTTTTCTGCTCAATACGCTCTGTTAACAAAGTGAAAGTAGACTTCCGAATCATGTATTCATACCCAATTTACAAGCATCATTTTTTTCTAAATTCACAATTCAAACATGACAATTCTGTCAAAATGTTCAAAATACATCAATAATGCCATTAAAAAAAAATGAGCATTAAAATAAGGAAAATGCATTTTTAAAGAAGTAGAAACGAGGATTATTTATAACCGCCATTATGCACTTTGTTTTTCGGTACTAAGCCTTCATGGCACTGTTCTAGATATGGTGCACAATATCACATATTTGGCACAAAACCACAAAAGTTTCCACATAAAAGTACGGTGTGCAGTGAGGTACATGCAGCACATGTTTAATGGTGTTCTATCATCAGCAGCCCAAGGATAAACTAGTAGGAATATTGATAAGAACAAATGATCCTTTTTAGGGCAAATCCAGTTTTCTTGACAAGATACGCTTTCTAATGACCAAATCAAACAACTTATCTAGCATTCCCATTATTCTACCATAAACATGTTCAACCTTTCACGTGTGTTCTTAAACTGCAGGCGAGGAATATGATTTAAGAAGCATGGTTCTTGTTTCACAAACATATACTTAAATACTTAAAATCTCAAGTGAATGAGAAGCAGACAGGTGATTGTAGACTGGTTCCAGTAAAACTGAATATGGTTTAACTGATTATGATTATATAATAGATAACTAACCAATCAAAACTTAGTTATGTATTTAAGTTAAATGATGATGAAACAGAAGACCAACACTTCCATATGTTTTACCTTAAATACTTTTAATCTTATCCTAATTAAGTATGTAAACAAATACTTAGATATATTGATAAAATAGAAGCCTGAATTTATCTTTCCATTATAATTATATTTTACATAAATGAATGAATGAATGAATGAATGAATGAATGAATGAATGAATGAATGAATGAATGAATAAATGAATGACTGTGTATTAGTACAATGCTTTTCCGACAATTGAAATATTTAGACAAAACGCAACAGGAACACAATTGCAAGTTCACAGTTTACAATTCGATTAAGAACTGACACCTAATTGACATTTTTAGTTTGCAGTTCATATTTTGAAAACTTGCAAGTATTCTCCTACCGGTGTAATTCGGTCGTGAGGGTTAGGTTAGCCCCCATCCGTCCGTCCGCATGTATGTCTGTCCGCAAAATCGGAATTCACCGTTTATGAAAAAAGTACTAAATATATTTTTATGAAACTTGGTTTGTTAATAGATTGCAACGAGAAGATTATGCATGGTATTTTTGCTGACATTACCGAAATTGCGGTCGATTAGGTAGACGGCAATGATAACTTGAACCTATGTACATTTTTTTTTTGCTAGTTTTACCGAACCATGGCGGTAGTGCAAAGGGAGTAGAGAGAGGTAAATGTGGAGAATATTTTTAAAGTAAAGTTTTGAGGTTTGGGTCCTAATGTGAGAATTCGGGGTGGGACTTAGGGAATAATACATGTACCCCCATGAGTATGAAGTTAAAAAGATATTATACACATTGAGATCTGAAGCATCATTTAGTCATAGCAAAGTTGATTTTGGATTGCATTGCAATAAAGGGCCAAGTGGGTCCCCAAAACGGTAAACAATTAGAAGTTTCAGAAATATCGTCAGCAACCGGAAAGTCAAATATTTGTATATAATAGGCGTAAGAACCGTGGTGGGGTGGTGGTTGGGGGGGGAGCTCCCCCTCCCCCCGAGCCCAATGTTACAGTTGTGAAGTTGTGGATAATTTAATAAAAACGTCACAAAGCATTAATCATCAGAAGTAACTGTGACAACCATAATTTTATTCGCGCGCTTGTCATTCGGAACACCTCGCTCAATTCTCCGAATCAATCGGTGCGTTGTGCGGTGCGGTGCGGTGCGTGATAGTCTCAGTGTGTATAAAATTGATTAAAAATCACAAAGTATTACAAAAGATAACAAACACATTTTATTCTGAATACTCAAAAAAATGCAACATTTGTCTTTTTTTTTTGTTTGTTGAAATTGCACAATATTTCAAGGGATCCCTCATACCAACACTAGCAGCGGACATCCCTCCAAAACTATGTCCCGTCTTGGTTCCCAGCTCATGTGTCACTGGGTTAAACACCTTTTAAACACATCTTAAAGTTTCTTTTTAATAAAACGTTTAACAGTCACAAAATATTAGAGCGAGTAATAACCATTTTCCACGATTAAACTTACGGTTTAAACATATTTTATTTCTATTTATATACATGTATACAGAACCTAAACTTATTAGGCTGCAGCGTGTTTATTTTTTTTAAAAGATATCAACAATTTCCCATGGTACCACCAACATAATTCTTATTTTTTTAATTAAAACGTTTAAATGTTCCCATATATTGGAATAAATAACAATCTTATTTTTGAAACATCAAATTTCCCCGGTGGAGTTACCAAGTCGGCCATGCTATAAAGATGTAATTCATTACTTTATCTTCTATCTCGCATTAAAATATTTCTTTCTGAACCAATGCGTAAGTTTTGTTGTTTTAATACTAACAATGTATCCCATTTAGATTACAGTTGTGTTATTTGTGGAAATTGTAATGTTTCACTTGTAGATACATTTGTTATGTTTCATAAGAGAGCTGATAGACGTATTTTCGATAAAAAAAACTATAATACTCCTACATAATTCTTCACTAAGCTTTAATGGATGACGCTTCCTGAAAGGGTTGAATTTTAAAAGACAGTATTCATGTATAAATAAGTTAATGACCAGGCTCCTGCATATCTCAAAGAGTTATATACTCTTACAGCTAATGGACATACACACACACTACGGTCAGCCTCTAATCTACAGTTTTATTCTCCTAAGTCAAATTCTGAAATGTTTCGAAATTCGTTTGCTTATTCAGACTCTTGTTTGTGAAACTGTATTCCGTCTTGTATAAACAAACCCCGCAAATTCTATTAATCAGTTCAAAGCTTTATATTTACAATGGAGTAAAAAATCTTAGCAAGCTCTCATCAATATTCGCACGCACGCACGCACGCACGCACGCACGCACGCACATTCTTTTTTTTATTCTTGTGTTTATACGTCAAATTAATGTTGTACTTTGTAAATATGTTGAGGGCCTCATGGAAGATTGGATTTATGTTAATGAGTTACCTCGTTAATAAAAGTCTTTATTATAAGTATTAGTATTGTATTATTATTATCCTACCACAAAACACGCCTTGGCTCCTAGTACATGCGGTAGCGGGTTTAAAACAAGGTGAACTTTTTTAAATAATGTTTTTATTTCTGAAAAGCGTTTAAAATTCACAAAAATGGAATAGCCAACAATCATACTTTTATCCTTAAAACTCGCTAGACAGCAGCATTTGGTGTTTAAGATATTAACATTTTCTGGAGTAGCCCCCATCCCTCGTCCCCACTCACGGGACGAGAAGCCCCATCCCACTCTCCCTCCAAGGTCCCCCACACCCTATATTTGTAGCACTCCTACGCTTATGTTTATATAATATGCAAATGATTCTTATGTTGAAATTTAAATAGACATTTTGAACCTTGTTGCCAACACAGGTCTACCTGTTTTAGCACCTATGTTTAGTGTATCCCTCAAAATTGTGTTGTTTACATCAATTAAAATGCTACCATATTAAAACTGAGTTTTGCCCGGCTATCATTATTTTCATCATTACTTTGAATATGTTGATGTTATCAGATCAGAATGTTCTCACAAATAGCTTTTTGAACGCTCCAGTCTTAATCCTTTAAACGATTCAATACAAGACATCATTAAGTAATCACGTTGCGTTGTTATAGTTTAGCACCTCGTT
Source organism: Panopea generosa (assembly GCA_029582155.1). Classification (NCBI taxonomy): domain Eukaryota; kingdom Metazoa; phylum Mollusca; class Bivalvia; order Adapedonta; family Hiatellidae; genus Panopea; species Panopea generosa. Next base: position 12,016,091 of record CM055900.1, on the reverse strand, counting down.
TAATTTTAGACATGTCAAAAATCAACTCAAACTTAAGCTACTTGCATCACGTGATACTTTTCGCGGGAAACTGTTTGACCAATAGAAAACCCTCGTCTTTTTCCGGCTAGCTTTTCATTGGTCCAAAGTCACATGACAGCACAACCGACGTTTGGCGAGAATAAAGCAGCCCACTGTCTTTCTCATTTTATGTTGTGCACTCTCAGTGGAAGGACCTATTTTATTTGGACAAAAGATGGCGGCGTGAGTTAAACTGTGTTGTATTGTCTATTTTATGTCATATTTTATTCTAATTTGTATCATTTTCATTCAATTAAACAATATTTTAAATATTTTCCTCACCTTTATCTACATGGACGGAAGTGTACACTGCTGATTTTCATTTCGAACTTGTATGCCACAGCGGCCATTGTTTCAACACAAGCTTTCCATTTTTTATTCTTGCACACTCATCTAGTCATTGGTTATTGACTGCTACCAGCAATTGCATTACCGTTGAAAATATTTAGATTAAAAACAAAACAATTTTTAATAATTGAAAACTTGGTTTTTAAATTAGCAATTCCGATAGCCATTGCGCGGGAAACTCCATTGCGCGCACATGTACATCCATTTATTAAAAACATTCATTGAATTAATAAGATAAAAACAGCAACACAGTCAAATAGTACAGATAAATGTAAATCGAACTTTTGAATCAAATGCACGAATGTTTTTTAATAATACTATTCATCAGCAGGTCGCCGTTTGCACGTGCATCCTTGGTTATGTCAGAGATGTCTCTGGTTATGTCTTTCGTCCGTGTGGCTGAATTTGTGTGGTTGTCCAAGAAGACGCTCGAAGTTGCAGCTTAAAAATGTACCTGTAAGTCAGATATTTTTTCTGTTATCATGTTTGTCGTGTATAGGACACATTGGTACATGTACGAATTGGAAGTATGCCTACCGTCTATAATTTGAATTATTGATCTTTATACGTAAAAGAATCCTGGCTGGTTCCATATTTTGTATGGTGGATACTTGGTTACACCTGTATATTGACTGTGTGTGTAAGTGTACAGCATATATATCAATGAAGATGAAACATTATTTTAAACGCGTCCCCAGTCTGAAACCGATTTGAAAAGCACTATATTTGTAAAAATATAAAAAAAAACCCATTTCATTTCAGGAGTTGATTTTCGACAGCTCTGCGCTTGGTTGTGTTTGGTTTGCAGTAAACAGATATGGTTACAGTACAGAACTTTGCTTAGATGGTGAGTATTATAATGTCCTGTTCTATACTCAGTCTTATTTGTAATAGACGTTAAACAGCTGCCCGTTGTCATCGATTTTCATAATATACTAGCTTGATAGTCAATGACCATGAATGTACATGTAAAGTAAAACAATTGTCATTGTCCTTATTTTTACATGCTTAAACTTTAAGCACTGTCCATCCGAGTTTGTTATTATAGAACACTGAATGATAATTCAATTTTAACAGGTTGGTACCCAGACGCTTGGTTATTCGTGATTAGTTCCCAGTCGTGCAGATGGTTGTCGTGTAAGATGTACTGACCAGAAGATGAAAGTTAAGTACAATGTGCTCGTGTTATTTGTAATATGCTTAAATTAGGCTTTTCGTTGGTCCTGATATGTTTGTTTGAATATTTATTGCCATTGGAATGGTTCACCAGTCTCACCCATCTCTGCAAGTAACTGATAACTTTCCCACTTGAATCAGTGGTGAGACACGAATGACAATTATACGTAATGCCCTGTATCAATCATCACGAAGACTGCGGCCGGGCAGGGATTCAAACTCGCGGCCAATGGTTTGATAGTCGTTGTGTCTATTATGTTTTGGCTCACTGGAGCCAAATGCTCATTGTGAGCTTTGTTTTTATTTTAAGCTCACCTGGGAGCATAATGCTAAAGGTGAGCTTTTGTTATCACTGTGCAATGGTTGCCCTGATTTATTTATTTGTTTAAATATTCAATATCATTTAAAGGTTAACCAGCGCTCGAGCTGTAACTGATAACTTTTCTACTTGAATCAGCGGTGAGAGACAAATGATAATGATACGCAATGTCCTATATCAATCATTGCAAAGACTGTGGCCAGGCGGGGATTTGAACTCACTCTTACTTTTTGATGTCCTTTTTCTCATTGTCCTTAGTTTTACATGCTTAAACTCATAGCACTGTCCATCCGAGTTTGTTATAGATCACTTAATGATAATTCAATTTTAACAGGTTGGTGCCAAGACGCTTGGTTATTCGGGATTACTTCCCAGTAGTAATGTGACTGATTGGTATCGTGCAGATGGTTGTCGTATAAGATGTACAGATCAGAAGACGAAAGTTAAGTACAATGTGCTCGTGTAATTTGTAATATGCTTTTCCTTGGTTATCCTGATATGTTTTTTTGAAGATTTATTGTCATTGGAAGGTTAACCAGAACTCGAGCTCACCAATCTCCGCAAGTAACTGATAACTTTCCCACTTGAATCAGTGGTGAAATATGAATGACAATGATACGCAATACCAATACTATATAAATCATCATGAAATGAAGACTGCGGCCGGGCAGGGATTCGAACTCGTAGCCCCTGATTTGATAGTCATTCTGTATATTATGTTCTTAGCTCACCGGAGCCAAAGGCCCAATGTGAGCTTTGTTTTTATTTTAAGCTCACCTGGAAGCATAATGCTCTAGATGAGCTTTTGTGATCAATCTTTGTCTGTAGTCGATATAATTTTTCAACGCATCTAAACCAAACTAAGACATAAGTTATAGAAATAATAGGACATAAACTTTCTTGTAAAATACTTATACTTCCAGTACATGTTTATACTGTAACGTGTACTGTTGCATAGGCTTGTTAAAGACTGGTACTAACCCGTTACAGGGGGTTTTACTGGTTGGTTTTGAACTCTTCATATAATATAAGTAAAAATCAAAATTGTCACTATTTATGTTATTTCTTTAAGTTATGCCCCTTGGATCATTCAGAATATAAAAAAAAAAATGCATTTTAAGCTGGAAATAAAATATATACATTTTGAGCAATGTTAATATTTGTAAATGATTTTTTCTTATAATGAAATAGTTTTGAAAAATATATTGAATATTCATGAAGTGGATGATGACCCAATTAATTAGGACAATTGAAACATGAAATAATATAGTAAACAAACCAGATACGGTAAATGAAACATGATTTGTAAGGGTAAAACTAATAAGGAGACATAAAACAATAAATTCAGGGCAAATGAAACATTCAGTATAAGGTATATAAAAATATGCAATAAGGACAATTAACACATAAAATATGGCAATTAAATGATTAAATAATTAAAATGGATGCAATCAAAACAGTTAAAACATATACAAATAGGTATGGCAATTAAAATTTATAAATTAATTATTAAATGATTAAAACAGATACAAACAGGACAATTAGAACAAAAACAAATAAGTATGTTGATTAAAATATATAAATAAGATATTAAATAATTAAATAGTTAAAACAGATACAACCAGGACAATTAAAACATAAACAAATAAAAAAATAAGTAGGTCAATTAAGATATATAAATTAAATGATTAAATAATTAAAACAGATGCAATCAGGACAGTTAAAACATACAAATAAATATGGCAATTAAAATTTATAAATTAATTATTGAATAATTAAAACAAATACAACCAGGACAATTAAAATGTAAACAAATAAAAAATAAGTAGGTCAATTAAGATATATAAATTAAATGATTAAATAGTTAAAACAGATGCAATCAGAACAGTTAAAACATACACATAAATATGGCAATTAAAATTAATAAATTAATTATTAAATAATTAAAACATATAGAACCAGGACAATTAAAACGTAAACAAATAAAATATTAGTAGGTCAATTAAGATATATAAATTAAATGATTAAATAATGAAACAGATGCAATCAGGACAGTTAAAACATACAAATAAGTATGGCAATTAAAACTTATAAATTAGATTATTAATTTAATTATTAAATAATTAAATCATATACAATCAGGGCAATTAATACATAAAACATTTAGAACAATCAAAATATATTAAGTGATAAGGATAAATTTAACAGATACACAACATTATATATTAGAATAGAATCAATTAAGGCTTATGACATGCACAGATACAAACATAAGTTTAACACAAAATAATGGTATTATTATAAATATTAATATTTTATATTATTATTATAATGTTAGTATTATATAATATTTTTTGTGTGTCTGTAAGTGTAATAGTATTTGCATTGAATAGACTTATATTTTATTAAAGTTATATATAACATGGGATTTATTATTTGATAAATTTAGTTCTGAATCACGGAAAGGCTTCTTGAAATGACTGCTGCTTACGCAAACTAACACGCATTTAACAAGTCAACAATTAACAAATTTGTGGAACTCTAAAACATTTCAGGTTTTAAAGAATTTAGCACAAAAATATTCTTTGGTTATGTAAGGATAATGTTTTTAAGATATTTTATATTTAATATTTTCATTAAAGTCGATATACATTTGTTGGGTATTTAATTTGTGTGCATTAAGTATAGTTAACACATTGCATGATGGGAAAAGTTTTGAGCCATCTGTAGCAATATTTGTTGCTACATTCTGCTCATAAAAAACAGTCCTATGCAATTGTTGGCACCCTTTATCTGTGATAGGTTACAGTAGAAGAATAAAACATTATTCTGTACAGACGTAATTACTTATTACATTTGTATGTCATTTATTCTCCTTCATTAACCAGACAATTTACCAAAGATGCATACTGAAATTAAATAAACAACTGTTATATTGAATTGAATAATATTAAATTAAAATCATTATTTAAAACATTATTCTTAAGATACTCTTTCAGAGTGATAATGCAATAAAAGTAGTATTTCATTTTAAATTTAAATCAGAAATGTTTGGAGTACCACATTCACTGTGTTTAATTATTAACATGCAATTTTAAGAAGCCTTTTTCGTGTAAAAATAGTAAAATATTGTAAAGAGGGGGTTGTCTATTCATGCAAGTATTACTTGTGTAGCTTAGTTACTGTAAAGTAGATTATTTACTTATATACTTTAAAGTTATATCATATATATTTTATATTTACATACACATATATTATAATATAGTATACACAACACACATAATGTGTTTTTAAATACAAAATGAGTCATAAATCCTATAACACTCGTAAAGTTATATAAAACAGGTACACATATTATTATATAAAACAGATACTCATATAAAATTAGTACTTATATAATCATACAAAAAATACTTGTATAAATGTTATAAATCTTAAACTTGTATAAATGCACATATAATAGATCTATAAAATACTGTTGTTTTAATTGCAAACATCATAAAATCATATAAAACAGTTACTCATATAAATAGATGATAAACTCATATAAAAACAGATACACATATAAAATATATAAGAATAAACTAAACTACATCAAAATATAGTATAAGCAGATACTGGTATAAAGGAAAACACACTTCAAAGTATTACATTAAGAAATTATAATATAAAATATAAACCTAAAGAAACCAAATAAATGCTATAAAACACAAGTATATGGAATAGGCATAAAATTAGTTCAAAATAAACTTCAAATTACAAAAACCTACAAAAATGTATGCATTTAAAATCCTCTAAATGATAAATAATATAAAACAGATATTCATATAAATTGCACATAAAACATAATAGCAAAATATACTCGTTTAAATGGTACACATATGAAATATAAGCATATTAAAAATACTCATAAAAATAAAATCCTATTCGATAGAAACTCATATAAATTGCACATATATGAAATAAAATCATATTAAAATTTATTCTTTTAAACTGCATACATAATAAACCAATATTAAATATATAGTCATAGAATAATTTGTAATAATATACACTATAAAATGATGAAATAAATTATTCATATAATTAACATTTACAATGAAGTAATAAAATTTTATATAAAATAATCCAATGAAACAGATATGCATATTGGTTGCACACATAAAATAAGATAAAATAAAATATTCTTATATAAATTATAAGCATACAAAATAAAATTATATATTTATACCCGTATGAAATGCACATATAAAGTAAAATATTTTCAAATATACTCGTTTTAATTACTGAACTACAATCATTAAAATAAACTTATGTAAATAACATAATACATTCATACAAAATAGATACTCATATAAATTACAGATATTTTAAAAACATAAGAATAAACATAATATAATCCTAAAAATAAATATTCATTTATATGGTAAAAAATAAGTCCTTATATATGATAAAATAAAAAAATTAGATACTCATATAAATTGCACATATAAATCAAGTCATATAAAATGTTCTTCTCATAAATAGCATACAAAATAATATCGTATGAATTGCACCTATAAAATAAAAAAAATGTACTCGTATAAATTGCATGCATAATTCATCGTAAAAAAATAGATACTCACATAAATTGCACAACTAATGAAAATATATGAAAACATAATCATATAATTTGTAAATATGATAAAAGCAAACTAAAATTATACTCGTACAAAATTCAATGCATCAGACACATAGTTTTTTCTATAAAACTATAAATAATCATGTAACAAAGATTCTCATATAATTTGCTTATATAAAAACTATAAATTAATTAGATTTTAAAATCATTATAAAACATTGCACTCCTAATACACACAATTAGATAATAATAAATAAATAATCAATGAAATTCTTTAAATATAAGCACAAACACAACATCACTTTAAATATTAATTGAAAATATCATGTATCACGAAATCACCTAAAATATAAAAAAATCTCTGATTAAAAACTAAAATAAAAGTTAACATGAAGATATGGTCAGAATCATCTATTTCATTTCTTTTTTTTTTCTCTAAAACACTTAAGAAATGCTTAAAGTATTAAAGGATGAAACACAATCATTGTTTCAAGAATTGACATTGCTCAACACTTTTATTCAACACTTTATTAGGCTTTTTATGAACCTGTCTTTCGGCCTGCTTAATTATCAATACGTTGTACAAGAGGCACTCTTTTCAAAAAGATCTGCGTCTTGTAAATGTACGTGGTCTTCACACATATACATTGTATATGTATTATAAACGTACAAACGTATCCCCTCATATGTACATAGCTTCGATACATGTCTCGGTATGGCAGTTGAATTAATATCTATATATATTGTTTTGATTTTTTTTAATCTTTCTATTTTTACAAATAAAATAAGTTGAATTTTAGAAATCGAAGCTATGTATAAAGTCCCTTTATGTATTATGATTCATTACGCACACATGCACAGCACATACAGGCACGAGTGTATATGAGTATATGTTTGATTTCCAGTTAACACTAAAATTTATTGAACTTTGGCAATCATTTTATGTTTGGCAAGAGATTAAAAATAAATCTATATAAACCAAAAAACATTTGAAAGAAGATAAAAAACAGCAAACACTTTCTAAGGGGCATCACTATTTAATGTTCAATAAATATTAAATTTTTTGTCACATGAGCACAATATTGTTTTTATTTTTTTTCCAGAGCCATTATGTAACAACGGAACCTGTACAAGACCTTCTGCTGTAGAGTTAATGATAAAAGACAGTGCAGTCAACATATTCCAGGTAAATTAATCCATTAGACCAGTTATTTCAACACACCACATTTAGGTCATATATGGCATACAGTTATATTGGCTGAGGAAGACGTGAACTATATTCACCATCGTTGTAATGCAAGTAACGGACAAGAATCTTTCTCCGTAAACTGATAACATTCCACTTGAATTAGCGGTGAGATACGATTGACAATGATGCGCAATGTCCTATATCAATCATCACGGAGACGATGGCTGGGTGGGATTCGAACTCGTGGCCCCTGGTTTGATATTAGTTATGTATATTATGTTCTAAGCTCACCGGAGCCAGAGGCTCAATGTGAGCTTTGTTTTTATTTTAAGCTCACCTGAGAGCATAATGCTCTAGGTGAGCTATTGTGATCAGTCTGTGTCTGTCGTCCATCTAATTTTCAAACATGTCTAAACCAAACTTAAACATAAGTTATAGTAATCATGAGATCATTGTTATGTAAGTAACTGACAAGAATATTTCTCTGTAAAATGACTGCACTGGGCTCGAACACACAACTGAGGTGATGATATATACACATTCAAATGTTGATACATTAACATACGTTTATTTAATTTTAGCTCAATAACTATATCTTCAAGCTCATCTGAGCAAAGCTCACATCTGAGCAAAGCTCATTTGTGCTATTCTTATAGCAAACTCTTCGTCGTCGTTGATCACAACATATATTTGTTTTATTGACATCTCTGAAATCACTTTTCAAGTTTGCCAAACATAAGTGAGTACCATTAAGAATAAGAAGAAAATGTAAACTTATTCAAATTATCTAAAAGTTGTCCATTTAATGAATATTCAACTCTCTGTATCATGAAAATTGGATGTTTATAATTTAATGACTATAATCCAAACCATGAAGATAAAATTTGTCTAACATTGATAAAAATATATATGTTTAATAAGCACAAATCGTCTGAGAAAAGTAGAACAATAAAAATAAAATAAAAAGGAAAGACAGCAATTTAGAAATTAATTTTGAGCATAACATCCTATTATAACATTGTCATCTCTAAATAAAACTTTTTTTAATTCAGTAAAACTGTTTATGTTTTAAATTCTGTCATGTTGGTAAAAACTAGAGTTATTGCACTTATCATAATGAAAATAAAATTTGGGCAATAAAATAATTTTCAAAAAGTTGTTAAGAGGAAATTTAAAATTGCTGTGTTCCTTTAGGGGTTCAACTAGCAGTTCAAATCTCTCTTGGTAACACGGATATAATATTAAAAATGAGATAACCAAGTAAAACTACATGATGATCTGGCTTATATTTCTTTGCCTTCTGAGGTAGCTTTGTTAAACAATAATAATATTGATTATAATAATGATAATTGATAATAATAATAATAATTTAAATAATTAATAATATTTACCATAATATATGATGATGATCGATAATCACAATAAGGATTTTCTGATGAGGCCCACAATATAAATAAGTAACTGTAATAATATCAACAAAGACTTAAATAAAACTTCCATGATGCCCTCAACAGAAATAATTGTAAAATCATACCAACCAAGACCTCTAGAGATTAACCTTCCATGAGGCCCTCAACATAAATAATTGTAAAATAATACCAACAAAGAATTTTATTTATCTTCCATGAGGCCCTCAAAATAATTGTGAAATAATTCATGTATGAATGGAGACATCAATTTTCCATGAGGCTCTCATTGTAAATAATAAAAAAAATGATATCAACAAATAATTTATTATCTTCCATAAGGCCTTCATTATAAATTATTGTTAAAAATACCAACAAAGGCTTTAATTAATCTTCCATGGCATTTCAACATAACTAATTAAAAATGATGTCAACAAAAACTTATTAATCTTCCACGAGGCCCTCAACATAAATTATTGTAAAAGATATCAACAAAAGTTTTGATTAATCTTCCATGAGGCTCTCAACATAAATAATTAAAAAAATGATATCAATAAAGATTTTATTAATCTTCCATGAGGCCCTCAACATTAAAAATTGTAAAAATGATATCAACAATATTTTTATTAATCTGTCTTGATTATAATCTTTATTAATTTATTTATCTTGTAAACCAATTAATAAAACAATGAAACACAGCAGTGTTAAGATTGATATTGAATGCTATCAATTATAACCTTAGAAATATCAATAGCACTCTTTTGTGACAGTTGCCCACTTAAGAGTTATGCTAAATTTTCAAAATGGAAACTATATACCAAGAGATCTGCATTGGTAATGGTGTAACCTTATTTCATATATAAAGCAGAAAGCTGTTTTCAGTCAATAAAATTCAAATATAATACTTTAATTCACTTTCGATGGCACTGTCATTGTGTCTCATTATCATTCGTCTCTCACCACTGATTCAAGTGGGAAAGTTATCAGTAACTTGTGGAGATGGGGTGTGCTCGAGTACTGGTTAATCCCAGGAAACAGTGGTTAGGTTAACTGATCATCTGTTAGCCCTCGATGGCATAAAAATGACGCTAAATGTTCAATCAATCAATCGATCAACGGCACTGATAGTGACTGACATAATAAACCTGAGAACCCAGCAAAATGATGATCATTGCTCTAGCTTATATACCTTTTACCACTTTGAGGTAGCTTTTTTCAGTAATAAATGATTTTATTAAGGTTCAGTTACTATCTTTATATTACTTACTACTATTAATAATGATAATATTACAATAATATAAAGTTACTAATAATAGTAATATGATATAAAGATAATAATATAGTAATAAAAGTAATAATAAAAGCAATAATAATAATAAAACAAAATAATAAAGATAATAATGATGATAATAATAATGAAAATAAATTGATAATCGCAATAAGGATGGCTTTAACAATAATTATAGTTAAAACAAATACTTTTATAAATAGACACTGAGGCCCTCAACATACATGTAGATAAAAATATAGTGCAACATCATTGAACAATTAGGCAAAGATGAGAAACTCCATAGACTTAATGATTTTAATGATTTAATGACAGAAAACTAAACCATGTAAACATGTTCTTATATAAGTAACAGAAATTCATTTACATATGATACTGTATAAAACAAATCAATAAATAATACACTTATATAATGAGGAAAATATTGGCTTTGCAGGTGCTATGAAATATACCTCCATACCATCTCTCTCTCTCTCTCTCCTCTCTCTTCTCTCTCCCCCCCCCCTCTCTCTCTCTCTCTCTCTCTCTCTCTCTCTCTCTCTCTCTCTCTCTCTCTCAGAGTTGAACAATATTTATACAGGAATGCTTTTAAATCATAGTGACTGTATGACTAGCATATATATTGTAAAAAAAATTGTTTAAACTAATAAGCGTAAATCATCTAAGAATGTTGAAATTGATTTTCAACATTACAAGCTATAACCTAGTTATCTCTATATATCCCCCTGCAGAAGGTTAAGTGGGATATGGTAACTCCAAAACTATTCAAGAGATTTTGTTGAATCTTCACACAATTACAGAACATTGAGAGGAAGTGTAGTGTACAAGAACCATAACTCTACCTTGCTTGCCCAAAAACACTCCTACCATGACTGTAGCTAGCGGCAACTGATCCCTCGATGCTGGTTATGTTTGGATCCATATTTAACAAAAAAATAGCATTTCATTGTATTTAATCGCTAAACATCTACCGGTATAGAAACACTCCTTCAAGACATTGAGCAGATCAGCTGCATATGATGCACTATTACATAAAACTGTCTCTCTTTGGCCACCTTCCACACAAAAACTTTGTTTCAATAGGGGGATTGGTCATGTCCAACATGGTTATTGTTTAATAAATTAATATTTGTAATAAAATATTTTTTTGTTTTCATATTTTCTATCATACCGATAAAAACTGATGAAATATTGGCATTCTTTTGTGACAATTGTCAAAAATGGAAACTAGATATATATTCGTATTTCATAGTGTAAAAATGTAAATATATAATTTTCAGAAAACGTAAATTCATCAAAATTGTTTTGTTCCTTTAAAGGTTCAAATAGTTAAAAATAATAATGAAATTGATAATTATAATTAAAATAATAACAAATACATTAACGGACATTCCCTGACACCCCTAACCTAAATATAAAACTATTGAAAACATGCAATAATATTCACGGAGGCCATATTAATGATAAAAATAAAAAGTGCTTTTTAATAATCTTTCATTAGGTCCTCAACTAAATATAAACAAAAACTAAAAAATGAAGCATCATTTAAAACAAATTAAGTAAATAAAGCAATAAGAAACAAGTTAAAATAATTCCATAAACATTAATTGTGCTGTTGCTCATAATGGAGTTGATTGATAATAAATCTTCCCCGAGGTCCTCAACATTATTCAATACATATACATTATAACTAAAACATCAATTTAACACATTTCTAGTTTTGGAAAGGGGCACAACTTGTTAAAAGTGCAGTAGGGTTATGTGGTCATATGAAATCAAGTACTTAATTTAATTTATTGGTATCCATTTATTTTGGTGAACTTATAATAATAAAAGATTTAAGTTTGAAATTAAAAAACATGCTTTAATGACCTTGAAATAAATTGAACATTGACATTACTGTGTCCTAAATATTTGAGTATCATATTTTTCTGCACAAATGCACATCTGTAGCTTTTCAGATACTAAATATATATATACAAAAACAGTCTCTGTGATGATTGATATACGACATTGTGTCTCATTATCATTCGTCTCTCACCACTGATTCAAGTGGGAAAGTTATCAGTTACTTGCGGAAATGAGGTGTTCTCGAGTACTGGTTAACCTATCAGGATCCCAGTAAACAGTGGTTAGGTTAACTAATTGTCTGTTAGCCCTCGATGGCATAAAAATGACACTAAGTATTCAATCAATCAAAAAATCAAATACTATAACACATCCATTTTGTATTAGCAAAGGAGTAATAATGGTGTTTCCACTTTGCAGGGTCGGATTGATGGTACCAGACGAAAATAGAAACATCCAACAAAGCGACATAGTAGATTGTAGATATTTCTATTAAATATATTTAAATGTATGCTTGGATACAAAATTGTAAAGTGTTTCCACTACTTTAGAAAAACAATTGAAGCGGCACTCATTTTATTAAAAATCTTAAATAAAAATATCTTTTTAATAAAATTTTTAAAATATTTGTTTTCTAAAAATAGATTTTAAGTGTGTGTGTTTGGCTTTTTTTTTCTGAATTATCTCCCTTTTAAATTATTATTTTTCTTTTAGAGTAATTGCAATTAAGTTTTTGATTGAATTTTTGATCTTGAGCTTTTAAAGTTAGGGTTTATTGAAGGAACTGTTATTATTTTTTTAGATGATTTTTACCAGTTACACTATTAATTTTTTTTCTTTTATTGTATAATAAATTACATTTAAAAGGAAATCTGTACAATTTTTGGACATTTGACCTAAATTTAATTTATAAAGGCAAGTAAACAATCCAATTATTTCCCTTTATTGATAAAAAAATGAAATTCTATTCAGTATTTGGTATTTATAGCACAGAAAAAGTGCTGAAAAATTGTTTCCCAATAAATAATTATATTCTAAATTAACAGAACTGTATTAGAGACTTCTTCTAAATAATTATGATAAGATCACATGACCAAACAGTACAGATGAAGGGTGTCCTACATATGATGTAAATGAAATAAATGATTAAACAAATTGTTAAACTAAAATTTTTTCAATATATTTGAAAAAAAATTCAATAAATTTTGATATCTTTAAATAAAACAATTTTTCTACATTTTACTCATTGTTGAAAACAGAAACTTCGGATCATTGTTTTAAATTGCGTAACTTTTTGAATATTTTTTATGATATTTCTGAGCTTAGCTATTTTTTATCAAGTAAGATCTTTTTTCAATATTTAACAAATATTTTTCAATGACGGTGAACAACTTTATTCATGATAATTGTTTGAAATTATAAAACAATGTTTTTTCTAAAACAAATATAATATGTGTATAAATAAAGTATGTGGAAGCACTTAGTTTATTAGTTGTTTGCAAATATCTTGACAATATATGACAACACGAATGTTTTTATTATGTGCAGATGCCGATGTATTTATGATCATAAAGACAACATACTGCAAAAGCCCATTTCAATTCTAAAGTTTTAAAAAAAATGGCAAAATTTCCAAATATTCAGATCTTTCAATTATTGGAAACTCCAAGAAAGACTTTAATTGATAGATATATTAAAAAAACAATTGACATACTTTAATAAGAAATTATAAAATAGGACATAAGTGACAATGCGTTTAATACACTGATGAAAAGTTATTTAAAATAGGCTCTGCTTTAATAAAAATATTCTGTTTTTCTTTTTAATGAACTTTAAATTATATATTACTTTTTTTAAAATTGATGGTTTCAAACCATATTATAAAGTTCGTTACGAGTGTATGTTTGGTTCTTTGTCAGACATGGTGGCACTGTTGTACTACTATTGACGTTATGGCGCCTAAATGTCTATCGTTGTACAATGATGCCATTTCTGTTGATGACACAAAATAAAATAAATGAATTAGTCTGAAATTTTTAGTTATTTATATAAACAAATTTCTTCAAAAGAGTTAATTTAATTGATAATATTTTTGATATGTAGATATGACCTGATAACACTATATCATACTTAAATTATCACATCAAAAGTTATACATATATTTTACATTATTATGCTGTATTAGGATTTGATTGTCAAATGTTTCATCAATTATTAAAATAAATTTGTTTAGATTAAGTTTGAAATTTGAAATGGCAACAATTTTTAAAGAAATTGAGGATATTTTTTATTATTTATGAAGGATCAGTCAACTTTCCTTACTGCTAATAAAAACACAGCTAACATGCATCTAACATGCGTAACATAACATACATCTAACATGCAAGCTTGCGTTGCTAGGTGCGGATTCAGAATCTATATGACCTACATATAAATTAAATGACCTATATAAACATATGGACTTATATGACCTATATGAACATATAGACTAATATGACCTATATATAAATATGACTTATATGACCTATACATAGAGATTACTTATATGAATCACATATACAGACTGTTTAAAGATGACCTATTTGACCTACGACCTTTGTACTTTTAAGACTGCATGCTCTGATTCCAAACCTCTTCTCACTTAACCAAAGGAAAGTTGACAGATGATTTTACATTCAAAATACAATACTCATGAAAACAATTATTTCAATGGAACTCGAAAGCAATTTAATTATTGTAAAATAAATATATATATTTGAAATAAAAGGATTTTTTCTTTATCAAATTATAAAGAAATGACCATTATGTGTATTCCAAATGTTTTATGATTGATAATAAAGAAACTGGTTTAACTTTTGCATAATTTTTTATATTTGTTATATTAAAAAAGTTTGTGTATTTTGAAAATAATCTAAAATCTTATTTGCTTTTGAGAATACTATTTTTTGGAAATGATACAGATTATTGAATTTGGCACACATATATCAAGTGTTTTTTTCTCCATTATGATTGATATATGCCATTGTGTCTCATTATCATTCGTTGCCCACAGCTGATTCAAGTGGGAAAGTTACTTGCATTGGGTGTGCTCGAGTACTGGTTAACCTTTCAGGATCCCAAAAAACAGTGTTTAGGTTAACTGATCGTCTGTTAGCCCTTGATGCAATAAAAATGATGCTAATATTTAATCAAAGAAAGAATTCTAGTAAAAAATGTATGTTAATAGCCGTTTCAAGTTGACAATGCAGCTATATTTGACCTTGACCTTTGTTATTCATTACTCTTCAATAAAGAGTTAATTTTAGCCACTATATTTATTTGGAATTTACATATAGTTTTTTAAGGTGATGTTTGCAATAAAGTATTGAAAATTGATAAAGTATTTTTGAATTATTTATTCTGTTATTGCTTTGTGTTTTATTTATTCTGATTATTATGTCTTGGTTGAATTTGAAATAAAATTGAATGTTGTTTGTTCTTTTTTTCCTTCCATGCTGTTTTAATATGAATGTTCTGAGAATTATTTTTGTTTTTATATAATTTTTTTTTAATTTCATATAATTTGAGTTGTCTTTTTATGTATTTTGGTAATAATAAATTAGATATTGGAATTGAAATTACATTTTTGTGATATCATTTTTTTTAAAATTATTTTATTCTATTTAATCAAACTCAAACATAACATATTTCACTCATTTGAATTTATTATGACATTCAAATATTATATTTTATTTAATTTTTTATATTCAATATCTATCATACAAACTTTTTATTTTTTATATTGAATTATTTTATTTGTAATTTTATAATTATTCAAAACTCTACCCAGTCTACCCAACCCTATCCTATCCCACCACACCACCCTACCCTACCCTACCCTACCCCACCCTACCCCACCCTACTCTACCCTACCCTACCCCACCCTACCCCACCCTACTCTACCCTACCCTACCCCACCCTTCTATACTACTTACTCTACCCACCCCTGCCTACTCTACTACTTCCTCTACCCACCCACCCTACTCTACTACTTGCTGTACCCACCCCACCTTACTATGCTACCTATTCTACCCACCCCACCCTACTCTGCTTATTACTCTACCCACCTCACCATACTCTGCTACTTACTCTACCCACCCACCCTACTCTACTAATTATTCTACCCACCCACCCTACTCTACTAATTATTCTACCCACCCACCCTACTCTACTAATTATTCTACCCACCCACCCTACTCTTCTACTTACTCTACCCACACCACCCAACTCTACTACTTACTCTACCCAACCACCCTACTCTGCTACTTACTCTACCCACCCACCCTACTCTTATACTTTACTCAACCCATCCTATTCTGCTACTTACTCTACCCACCTACCCTACTCTGCTACTTTCTCTACCCACCTACTCTACTCTACCCACCCACCCTACTCTGTTTCTTACTCTATCCACCAACCCACCCACCCACCCTTCTCTAATACTTAATCTACCCACCCACCCTACTCTGTTTCTTGCTCGACCCACCCACCCAACTTACTCTAATACTTAATCTACCACCCACCCTACTCTGTTTCTTACTCTACCCATACACCTTACTCTGTTTCTTACTCTACCAAACGACCCACCTACCCTATTCTGGTTCTTACTCTACCCACCCACCCTGCTCTGCTACTTACTCTACCCACCCACCCTACTCTGCTACTTACTCTACCAAACGACCCACCTACCCTACTCTGGTTCTTACTCTACCCACCCACCATGCTCTGCTACTTACTCTACCCACCCACCCTACTCTGTTCCTTACTCTACCTACCCACCCACCCTACTCTGTTTCTTACTCTACCCACACACCCATCCACCCACCCTACTCTAATACTTAATCTACCCATCCACACACCCTTCTCTAATACTTGCTCTACTCACCCACACACCATACTCTAATACTTACTTTACCCACCCACCCTACTCTAATACTTAATCTACCCACCCACCCTACTCTGTTTCTTGCTCTACCGAACCACCCACCCTACTCTAATACTTACTCTACCCACCCACCCTACTCTAATACTTACTCTACCCACCCACCCTATTCTATTTCTTACTCTACCCACCACCCTACTCAACTACTTGCTTTACCCACTCACTACCAAATCACCCTACTGTTTCTTACTCTAACAACTCGCCCACCCTACTCTAATACTTACTCTACCCACCCACCCTATTCTGTTTCTTACTGTACTCACCCACCCACCCTTCTCTAATACTTACTCTACCCACCCACCCTACTCTGTTTCTTACTCCACCCACCAACCCACCCTACTCTAATACTTAATCTACCCACCCACCCTACTGTTTCTTACTCCACCCACTCACCATACTCTAATAATTACTCCACCTACCCTGCCTACTCTGTTTCTTACTCTACCCACCCACCCTACTCTTTTTCTTACTCTAAAACTCTGTTTCTTACTCTCTACCCAACGACCCACCCACCCTACTCTGCTACTTACTCTACCCACCCACCCTTCTCTAAAACTTACTCTACCTATCCACCCTACTCTGTTTCTCACCCTACTCTGTTACTCTACACACCCATCAACTCACCCACCCTACTCTAATACTTTACCCACCCACCCTACTCTAATACTTAATCTACCCTCCCACCCACCCTACTCTTTTTCTTACTCTAAAACTCTGTTTCTTATTCTCTACCCACCCACCCATCCTACTCTGATACTTACTCTACCCAACGACCCACCCACCCTACTCTGCTACTTTATCTACCCACCTACCCACCCTACTCTGTTTCTTACTCTACCCGAAATACTGTTTCTTACTGTACCCAACCACCCTACTCTAATACTTAAATATACCCACCCACCGTAGTCTGTTTCTTGCTCTTCCTACCCACCCTACTCTGTTTATTACACCCACCCTACTCTGCTACTACTTAATCTACCCACCCACCCTACTCTGTTTCTTATTCTAAAACTCTGTTTCTTACTGTACCCACCCACCCTACTCTATTTCTTACTTTACCCACCCACCTTACTCTATTTATTACTTTACCCACCCACCTTACTCTATTTCTTACTTTACCCTCCCACCCTACTCTAAAAATCTCAAAAATGAAATCTCAAATTTAGGAAATAAAATCTCAAAAATGAAATATCAAAATAAGATTTAAAATAAGAAAAAAAATGAAATCTCAAATTTATAAATGAAATCTCAAAATCGATATCTCAAAATTAGGAAAAAATAAAACCTCAAAAATGAAATCTCAAAATTAGGAAAAATGAAATCTCAAAATTAGGAAAAATGAAATCTCAAAATTAGGAAAAATGAAATCTCAAAACTGATATCTCATAATTGGGGAAAAACATATCTCAAAAACCGATATCTCATAATTGGGAAAACTGATATCTCAAAATTGGGAAAAAATAAAATCTCTAAACCGATATCTCATAATTGGGGAAAAAAAAATAATCTCAAAAAAAACGATATCTCATAATTGGGAAAAATAAAAATATCAAAACCAATATCTCATAATTGGGAAAACCAATATCTCATAATTGGGAAAAAAATTATCTCAAAAACTGATATCTCAAAATTGGGAAAACCAATATCTCATAATTGGGAAAAAATAAAATCTCAAAACCGATATCTCATAATTGGGAAAACCGATATCTCATAATTGGGAAAAAATAAAATATCAAAACCGATATCTCATAATTGGGAAAACCGATATCTCATAATTGGGAAAACCGATATCTCATAATTGGGAAAAAATAAAATATCAAAACCGATATCTCATAATTGGGAAAACCGATATCTCAAAATTGGGAAAAATAAAAATCTCAAAACCGATATCTCATAATTGGGAAAACCGATATCTCATAATTGGGAAAAAATAAAATCTCAAAACCGATATCTCATAATTGGGAAAACCGATATCTCAAAATTGGGGGGGGGGGGGGGGGGGGGGAAATCTCAAAATCGATATCTCATAATTGGGGGGGGGGGGAATAATCTCAAAAACCCGATATCTCATAATTGGGAAAACCGATATCTCAAAATTGGGAAAAATAAAAATCTCAAAACCGATATCTCATAATTGGGAAAACCGATATCTCATAATTGGGAAAAAATAAAATCTCAAAACCGATATCTCATAATTGGGAAAACCGATATCTCAAAATTGGGAAAAATAAAAATCTCAAAATCGATATCTCATAATTGGGGGAAAAAAATAATCTCAAAAAAACCGATATCTCATAATTGGGAAAAACGATATCTCATAATTGGGAAAAAAATAAAATCTCAAAACCGATATCTCATAATTGGGAAAACCGATATCTCAAAATTGGGAAAAAATAAAAAATCTCAAAACCGATATCTGATAATTGGGAAAACCGATATCTCATAATTGGGAAAAATAAAATCTCAAAACCGATATCTCAAAATTAGGAAAAAATAAAATCTCAAAATTAGAAAAAAATAAAATCTCAAAATGAAATCTCAAAATTAGGAAAAAATAAAATCTCGAAATTAGGAAATGAAATCTCAAAATTAAGAAAAAAAATGTAATCTCAAAAGAAGTAAAAATCCGTATATACATTTTTCTCTTGAATTAAAGTTGTGAACATTACTCACCAAAAAAGGGTGAACATATTTTTGTGAGTGAACACTACTCACAAAAAAGGGTGAACATACCCGAGTGAATATTATTCACAAAAAAAGGGTGAACATATCCAAGTGAACACTACTCACAAAAAAAGGGTGAACACTACTCACAAAAAAGGGTGAACATATCGGAGTGAACACTTCTCACAAAAAAAGGGAAAACATATTTTTGTGAGTGAACATTACTCACAAAAAAGGGTGAACATACCCAAGTGAACATTATTCACCAAACAACTCACACCAAAAAAGGTGAACATATCCGAGTGAACACTACTCACCAAATAACAAATGTGTGAACATGTCCGAGTGAACACTACTCGCTAAAGAGGGTGAACATATCCGAGTGAACACTACTCACCAAATAACAAGGTGTGAACATATCCGAGTGAACATTACTCACCAAATAACAAGGTGTAAACATATCCGAGTGAACACTACTCATAAAAAAAGGGTGAACATATCCGAGTGAATACTACTCACCAAATAACAAGGTGTGAACATATCCGAGTGAACATTACTCACCAAATAACAAGGTGTTAACATATCCGAGTGAACACTACTTACAAAAAAAGGGTGAACATATCCGAGTGAACACTACTCACCAAATAACAATTGTGTGTAAACATATCCGAGTGAACACTACTCACAAAAAAAGGGTGAACATGTCAGAGTGAACATTACTCACCAAATAACAAGGTGTTGACATATCTGAGTGAACACTACTCGCAAAAAAGGATGAACATATCCGAGTGAACATTACTCACCAAATAACAAGGTGTGAACATATCTGAGTGAACATTACTCACCAAATAACAAGGTGTGAACATATGTGAGTGAACACTACTTGCAAAAAAAGGGTGAACATATCCGAGTGAACATTACTCACCAAATAACAATTGTGTGAACATGTCCAAGTGAACACTACTCGCAAAAAAGGCAGAACATATCCGAGTGAACATTACTCACCAAATAACAAATGTGTGAACATGTCAGAGTGAACACTACTCGCAAAAAAGGGTGAACATATTCGATGTGAACACTACTCACCAAATAACAAGGTGTGAACATATCCGAGTGAACATTACTCACCAAATAACAAGGTGTGAACATATCCAACTGAACACTACTCACAAAAAAAGGGTGAACATATCCGAGTGAACACTACTCGCAAAAAAAAGGGTGAACATATCCGCATGCAAGCCCCAACAGTTAATGAACCCCTTATCTAACGCTCTTAATCCACACACTACCACTGCAGTATTTATTTGTGTACTTCCGAACACTGGCGGAGGGACAGTCGGAAAGCAACCGAGTCATTACAGAAAACATTAAACACCCAGCAACATTATACTGACACCAGGCCAACCAGACCTAGAACTCTCCTCTAAATGTTCTAGCTTCTAGTACCATTTTTAAAGTCTTTGGTATGACCCAGCTGGGGATCGAACCCACGACTTTCCGCATGCAAGGCGGATGCTCTACCACTAGACCACGCTGTGGTCAATTTATAAAGATGCAATAAGCCTGCTTAAAACATATAAATGTACATGGTAAGATGTATTGGTACCTGATTTTACATAAAAATATAACGAATTTACATATAAATGCTACAAGGCAAGGTATATTGGTACCTGATTTTACATTTCATGGTACAAGGTAACAGGGCTGGAAAATTCCACTTGTCTGCTTGTCATGACGATTGAGTGAACATTCCAAACTACTGGTAATGTTTATTTCAAATCCTGTTTAGTTTCGTATACAAACCATGAAGACAAATGTAAGAGATTATCAGATTTATTGCATTATATCACAGATGATAAAATATATAATAAATGTACAACAACATAACAAAAAAAAAAATATGTACATAAATTGTAACAAAAGTTGTTCAAAATAAAACCTGTTTGTTCTTCCCTATTCACCAATTTTACTCGAGATTTTTAAAAAATATCCAATTATAAGTTGATATCAATTGCAGAAGAAACTGAGAAATGATTGGAATATGTTTTTGTATGTGTGTACACACATATACGTTATGTATTAAATCCTGATATATAAGCTATGGCTGAAACCATTTTTACAGAAATGATGTAATTTATAGTCTTGCATAGCGTCAGAATGGGTTAACTGCCATTTTCAAAATATAACATGTTATATACGGGTACAGTTTTAATGGTGAAGGAAATTCCTTGATGCATATATATGCAAGAATTTTAGTTGCACTTTCACAAGTAACTGGCAAACTTTCTGAAATTTTGGACCAAGCTCGGCTCAAACTTGGGTGATACTAAATTCAAGGCCTTTTTTTTAACCGAATTTTGATGTGACTGAAGGAGCCGCACGAAAGTGGTTCATGTAAGTGATGTATAAATGGTGCTTTTATTTCAGGTATTGTATAGTAAAAATGCAAATATTGAAAGAACAAACAGTATAATATGTTGAATAAAATGCTTTATAAATGACAGCTGTTTTTATTTTTTTAACCCTGGATACTAGTTAAAATATGGACGGATCAAGAATCACACTAATAGAGGTCTCCATGACAACCATGCACATCTTACCATAACAATATAGACTTTACCTTCAGTTACTGGGGTTTGTTACTGGTGTAATCACCTGCAGTTGACAATAGATTCATATAGAGGTCTCCATGGCAATCGTGCACATCTTACCATAACAATATAGACTTTACCTTCAGTTACTGGGGTTTGTTACTGGTGAAGTCACCCACAGTTGACAATAGATTCATATAGAGGTCTCCATGGCAATCATGCACATCTTACCATAACACTATAGACTTTACCTTCAGTTACTGTGGTTTGTTACTGGTGAAGTCACCCACAGTTGACAATAGATTCATATAGAGGTCTCCATGGCAATCATGCACATCTTACAATAACAATATAGACTTTACCATCAGTTACTGGGGTTTGTTACTAGTGTAATCACCCACAGTTGACAATAGATTCATATAGAGGTCTCCATGGCAATCATGCACATCTTACCATAACAATATAGACTTTACCATCAGTTACTGGGGTTTGTTACTGGTGAAGTCACCCACAGTTGACAATAGATTCATATAGAGGTCTCCATGGCAATCATGCACATCTTACCATAACAATATAGACTTTACCATCAGTTACTGGGATTTGTTACTGGTGAAGTCACCCACAGTTGACAATAGATTCATAAAATGAATGACTTGTATTTGATAAAACTTTCATAAGATATGAAGATGACATTGTGTCCAGTGTGAAGTAAGTGAATCCAAAGATTCATGCAGACTTTGTTCAATACACTGGGAATTCTAGTGTCTCGAGAAGGTTCAACATAAAAAGTTAATTTCTTGTATCTATATTATCAATGCATTTTATTAATACTGATTCTCGTTTTTTCTTTTAATTTATCTAGCATGGATACACTGGTCCTCAAGTTAACAATGGTAACAGAACAGCAAAAGTAACGCCCTTTTGCCATATCTGTTGCTTCATGCAGTCAAAAATTAAAATGATAAAAATTGTAAAGTTTTTATTTATGTAATCAATCATAAACTCGGCAAGATAAATTTTTTCTGAAGTTATGCCGAAGCTTAAAGTGACCATTCATGTGTATCGTGGGAAATCAACCATAAAATCCTATTTAAGTTCAATGAAGGCATTGCTCGCTTCATGACAGTAAAAATGCATGGCTTATACTTAATCTATAATATTTTTCTCAGTATTAAAAAAACACACATCACAATGGCATTTCAGTACAAATATATAACTTCAATAACAACCGCTGATGGGCAGTCTGTTGGTTCATGTGCATTGAGAAGCAATGCATCTTCATTCATACTAACACAGATATTTGTGTATAAAGAAGTATCCATGGTGATTATTTGTTTATATAAAATATTCGCTGTGGATCTTCCGTAATATTTCCAATGGTTCAGAAAATATATGAACTGTACTTCAGTCTGAGTTCTATGAAGAAACATTTCCATTGGTTCACAAATGTAATAGGTACATGTAAGAAATGTTTCCATTGGTTCAAATTGTAGAATCACAAATATCACCAATACAGACATTTGTGGCTCATGATACACCTTGTGTTCAGATATATCCACTACTGGTATACGTTGTCATGGAAACGCTACACCGTAATACTCATGTCCTTTGGAGTTGAAGCACTTGTAGGAACACAGAAGGGCCCTGACAGGTATCAAACCATTCAAGTTGTTCAGTTTTAGGTCCTGAAATGATGGAAAATTGTAAATTAGTTGATATCAATGTGATCTGACATCACTTATGATTAGAAATAAATTCAAAGCCCATTAAACTTCCGACAAACACAATTTTTGATAATAACAAAAATGATTGAAATTAAATATGTTTGTAATATTGCTAAAAACATTCCAATAAAAACCAAATTCACTGTTTTCAAACAATAAAAAAATCAAACTCCCGAAAAAACACAATTTTTGTATTTTAATCAATTTTTTTTTTTAAACCAACCCTATAAAAGCAATCATTTTTACCGTATTCAGTTTTTTTTAAATACAATGTACATGTATTGTTTGTTTTCATTCATTTCAACACATCTGACTATCAATCCAGGGGTCGTGAGTTCGAATCCCCACCCGGCAACAGTCTCCATGATGATTGATATACGACATTGTGTCTCATCATTCGTCGAGTACTGGTTAACCTCTTAGGACCCCAGAAAACAGTGGTTAGGCAAACTGATTGTCTGTTAGCCCTTGATGGCATAAAAATGACGATATATAGTCAATCAATAATCCATTTCATGATGTTTTTACAACACAAATTTATTACAGTTCACATTAAAATACTTGCATCAAAGTATCAGTAAACAAAATCTGGGACAAAGAAAGAAATAATTACAGCCAGTGATGATCATTACAAAATAATTAGTAATTAAAGGATATACCGGGTCCTCCTCAAATCACATGATAAAAAGTCCAATCAAAATTATAACAAGAGGTGTGAAAACAACGGTGACATTTTTCAGACACGGGGTGCCCTGTGACCAAATGGTCCAAGGCACCGTTGTCTAATGGTCACTTACCGATCACCGTTAAGGTCATAGGTTCAAGTCCCACTTGCTCCAAAAACTTAATATGAAAATTATGATAAATGAACAGAAGTGCTGGGCACCTGATACAGTTTCTTCCAGTTAGCCAATGTGCTTCAGTCTTTGATGCTCCAGTCACGGAGGACTCACTGTAGCGAAACATTTTCATTGATTTTAAAATAGCAAGAAAGCCTACTCACCGATTTAGCATCTATAAATTTTACACACTCCAACCAGGTGTTCAGGAAGGACTCGCCGCAGACGGAACACCTGCTTGCCTGGGCCAACATCTCACGGATCTGAGGGTAATGTTTTATTGCACGTCGCAGGTACGACCATCTATAACAGATGTATAACAGGGAATTAACACTTGGCAAATTGCTGTTAACTACCTGTAGGAAGGGAGAACAGTGTTTTCGACTATTCTACAATACTCAAAAACGAGATTGCATAGCAATATTTGATCAAGATACTAAGCCGACACCCAAATGAAGTACGATTTTGTTACTAAGGTGCACAACTTTAAATTAAAACAAGGAATGCAAAGCAGTCAATATATTATTCTATTTCTACAATATAAGTATACACTGGTCATCCAGATTAAAAAAAAATCTACATATCGTAATAATTATAGACCTATATACTATGAATATTACAGATTTTTTTTTGATGGCCGGTTTTCAGGTGTTTCTTTTATGTATAGTTTTAATTTATTTTTTACATATAATAAAGTGCCAAGCAACATGCTTGTACTCCCTGTGGATTTCATATCATGACATTATCACGCTACAGGATGCCCCTTATATAAGTATCATCATGTACTCAAGACAAATGTTAGAAAAATGTATTTACGGGTACATACAATAACTTTAATAAGATCATGTCTCTACGCACATACTCACTTACAGCTATGATTAAATATTGACACGGGCTAGATTTATATAAAATGCATGTTGACAAATTAAGAAATTAATTAAATTTATTTTAATCAATTAATTAAATAATCACTCATAATTCATTATCTCCTTGGTTTTTCTGCAAAGTGCTGTGGTACTTGATCATGATGTACTTGTCAGGACGTGATTGATTGATTGACTGATTGTTTATTTAGCGTAACTTCTAACGCTTATTTCTAAATATAAACGTTGCCAGATGTGAAGTTTAACTGTTGTTAGATAATCTTGAATTTAATAGGTCACACTGATCTATATATATATATCGGTAAAATAGATTTCTTCTAATACTTAGAAGATCAGTGGGAACTATAAAATCTGCACATGTACTCAAAATTGAATCGAAAAAAATCACTTGACCATCTTTTCAAACAATGTTCCCGCACTGTACCATGTCTTGGGTTCCCACCCTTGGATAATATATTATCATGCGATTATGTCATTCAACTAAATTTCACACATGTCATAATACAATTGCAAACAATTGAGATTGATATACACTACATGCATCATTTGTAACGCGTTTCCCTTTTCATCTGCAATTTGTTATACTGATCTTGATTTCTATCAAAACAGCAGCTGTAAAAATAATATTTAGAAAAAGTGAAGAAAAAAAAACAACTTTATGTAGAAAAATTATTCAACAAGCACTTAAATATCTTCAAATACATGAACTCTGCTCTATGGAATCAACATTGATTTCATTTTATGCAATTCTCCAAAACAGCAAGATTAACAACTCTTGATCTGTATCATAAAATACAAACAACTCTGTTAGGCCAGAATAATTAATTGCTAGATTATCATCCCTGCCCGCCCCCTAACTTTCATGCCGCCCTGACCCTTTTTATTTCCATAAAATAACAAAACAAGACATGTCACTGGTAAGTGTCGCATGCTCCCCAACTGGTCGTTGAAAAATAACAATATAATCATGTTATAATAGGTAGCGATGTATCCATGAATATAAAGAGTTATGATAAAGTTAAAGGACAGACTTGAAATATCAAACAGAATTCAAGGTGTTGTCATAGATACTAAAAGTGTGACCTTGTCCTTTGAGATATGGGTCTAGGTCTTACTAATGACATGTCATCATGTCATCTTGATAAATTGAGCCAAGTTAAAGGCAAAGTCACAGAACATAACACAATATCAAACAAATTGAAAGTGTGACCTTGATCTTTAAGGAAAGGTTCTGGGTCTTACATGCGACACTTAATTATGTCATGTTGATCAACTGAGCCAAGTGTTTTTAAAATTTATAGGTGACAGACCGGACAAGAAATGTTAAAATGACTGAAAGTGTTGTCAAACAAAGTTAAATTGTGACCTTGACCTTTGAAGTGGGAGTTTGGGTATAAAGTGCAACACTTCATCATGTTATGTTGTTCATTTATAACAAGTATTTATAAAAAAATCCATCTATACATGACAAAGTTGCAGGCCGGACACGAAATCTCACACAGACTCAAAAGTGTTGTCAAACTCAAATTGTGACCTTGACCTTTGAGGTATGTGTGTGGGTCTTACTTGCGACACGTCATCATGTTATGTTGATCAATTGTAGCAAGTATCATTAAAATCCATCAATACATGACAAAGCTGCAGGCCGGACACGAAATCTCACACAGACTCAAAGTGTTGTCAAACTCAAATTGTGACCTTGACCTTTGAGGTATGGGTGTGGATCTTACTCGCGACATGTTGTCATGTTATGTTGATCAATTGTAGCAAGTATCATTAAAATCCATCTATGCATGACAAAGTTACAGGCCAGACACAAAATCTCACAGACTCAAAGTGTTGTCAAACTCAAATTGTGACCTTGACCTTTGAAGTACAGGTGTGGGTCTTACTCGCTACACATTGTCATGTTATGTTGATCATTTGTAGGAAGTATATATAAAATCCATCTATGCATGACAAAGTTAAAGGCCGGACACGAAACCTCACAGACTCAAAGTGTTGTCAAACAAACTCAAATTGTGACCTTGACCTTTGAGGTACGGGTATGGCTCTTACTCGCAACACATCATCATATTATGTTGATTATTTGTACCAAGTATCAACAAAATCCATCTATGCATGACAAAGATACTGGCCGGACACGAAATCTCACACAAACTCAGTGTTGTCAAACAAACTCAAATTGTGACCTTGACCTTTGAGGTATGAGCTGGGTCTTACTCGTGACACGTCGTCATGTTATGTTGATCATTTGTACCAAGTATCAACAAAATCCATCTATGCATGACAAAGATACAGGCCAGAAACGAAATACCGGACGGAAGGACAAACAGACAGGCAGACGGATGTTGCGATTACTATATGCCACCCCCAAAATTTTTGTGGGAGCATAAAAATTAAAAAAAAAAATCATTAAAAAAAACATCAAAAATTCTTAAAATGAAAATAAAAAATAAAATCCTCCGGCTCTCCCCATTTTTAAGAAAAATTTGGATGATAATCTTGCAATTAATTTATAATGGCCTTGATATTAAATAACAAAATGTGGCGTCAATATTTAACAAGAAGCGCAGACAATTAACAGTGAAGGACAAAAAACAACAGTTTGATTGTTATTCTGTGAGGAAGACACTCAGATAGTTTGTGAAGAAGTAACCCCGTTACACCTTTCCATCATGGAGGGCCCTGTCTCGCATAATAACCGTATTCAAACATTTTAATTTTTTTTGTCCAATTAAAAAAACATCTCTATACAATCATGTACAGGTGATTTTTATTTACCTAAGAACGGTTGTTACCATTACCAAGTATCTTGTTGATTTGAGGGGTAGCAGGTTTAAATGCATACTATGTTTGCCAGGCATGATTTACCTACTTTACCTTTATCAAAATATAGTGACCGTATCTCATCTGCATTCAAATTTGAATTGGCTGTAGCTGTATATTTATGGTTTAACTGACTGCCTTCAAGTACAAGAACAAATACATTATCAGGCGGTAAATATGAATAGTATGTATAACCAGGGGCAGAGAAAAATATATAACCAGTCTGTACAGACCACTCGGCAGTGGAAAAATACAGGATCAGTCTGTAATGACCAACAGGCAGAGAAAAATATAGAATCAGTCTGTACAGACCACTTTGTAGTGAAAAAAATACAGGATTAGTCTGTAATGACCAAAAGGCAGAGAAAATATAGAATCAGTCTGTACAGGCCACTTGGCAGTGAAAAAATACAGGATTAGTCGGTAATGACCAACAGGCAGAGAAAATATAGAATCGGTCTGTAAAGCCACTCGGCAGTGAAAAAATACAGGATTAGTCTGTAATGACCAACAGGCAGAGAAAAATATAGAATCAGTCTGTACAGACCACTCGGCAGTGAAAAAAACGGGATTAGTCTGTAATGACCAACAGGCAGAGAAAATATAGAATCAGTCTATAAGAACCACTAAATAGTATATACCAACTAGGTTGGAGCAAAAGTATATAACCTGGGAGGGTAGACAAATTTAGGAAACCACTTTTCAGTCTGTTACTTTGGTATGTTTCAATAGATACTCTTACTGCAATAAGGGCTCTGTGAGTTAATAACACAAATATGTATCTAGGCATGAAATATTTGAAAAAGAATGTTTTTATGGTAAAGTCTTACATTTTGAATAAATTGATATTTTCCCTTTAACATATCAAAGCAAATCACCAACGCGTTATTTACATGAATATAAAGGGCTTGAAATTAAATCTTTCCCAAAGGTCAACAAAAGGTACTTGCCACAGCTTTTCACTCTTCAAACATATACATGTACCAGGGGCTGCTTTCAGCAATGTCAAATATTTATTGTGTTAACAGACATTACCCAGCAGGCATCAGGTGAACACTGTGTCAGTAGTAAATGTCTGCTGTTGTTAGCACACACCTTGTTGGACTTATCGAAGTAGTTCATTTCACTGTTTAACTTTTGTATATGATCAATTGCCGAGAGTTCCAAATTGAATGTAGTCTGGGAAAAGCATACAACAAGAGGTTCAAGGAGACAAGAAGTTGCTCTACTATTGATTTAAGTCCATTTATACACAAATAATTTACTCCATCTATATAAACATAATAATGATTTTATTTCATCTATAACATTTTAGTCAATCTATTCAAACATAATAATGACTTTTGTTCATCTATTTAAACACAATAATGCTTTTAGTCCATCTATTCAAATAAAATAATGATTTTAGCCCATCTATTCAAACATAATAATGATTCTAGTTCATCAATTCAAATATAATAATGATTTAAATCCATCTATTCAAACATAATAATGATTTTAGCTCATCAATTCAAATATAATAATGATTTAAATCCATCTATTCAAACATAATAATGGTTTTAGTCCATCTACTCAATTATAATAAAAACTTTATTCGATCAATTCAGATAAAATAATTATTTTAGTTCATCTATTTAAACATAATAATGAATAATAATGAATTTAGCTCATCAATTCAAACATAATAAAGAGTTTAACCCATCTATTCAGAAAAAAATAATGAATTTAGTTCATATATTCAAACATAACAGTGACTTTAGTTCAGCTATTCAAATATAATAATGATTTTAGTTCATCTACACAAACATGGTTTTAGTCAATCTATTCAAATATAATAATGTTTTAAATCAATCTATTCAAACATAGTAGTGATTTAAATCCATCTATTCAAACATGATAATGACTTTAGTTCATCTATTCAAACATGATAATGATTTTAGTCCATCTTTTCAAATATAATGACTTTAGTCCATTATTTCAGACATAATAATGACTATAGTTCATCTATTTATTAATAAACAATAATGATTTTAGTCCATCAATTCAAATATAATAATGATTTTAACCCATCTATTTGAACATAATAATGATTTTAAACCATCTATTCAAACATATTAATGTATTAAGTTAATCTATGCAGACATAGTACTTAGTTAAAACGGTCTATCCAGACATAATAATGAGTTAAACCCATCAATCCAGACATAATAATGAGTTAAACCCATCAATCCAGACATAATGAGTTAAACCCATCAATCCAGACATAATAATGAGTTAAACACATCAATCCAAACATAATAATGAGTTAAACCCATCAATCCAGACACAATAATGAGATAAACACATCTATCCAGACATAATAATGAGTTAAACCCACCAATCCCGACACAATAATGAGTTAAACACATCTATCCAGACATAATAATGAGTTAAACCCATTTATCTCTATATAACACCATTCCACTACGACACGCAAGGCCCAATTAGCTCAGTTGATTACGCATCTGACTATCAATCTAGGGGTCATGATTTCGAATCCCCCGCCCGGCAACAGTCTCTGTGATGATTGATATATGACATTGTGTCTCATTATCATTCGTCTCTCACCACTGATTCAAGTGGGAATGCAGTTTTCAGTTACTTGCGGAGATGGGGTGAGCTCGAGTACTGGTTAACCTTGCAGAATACCAGGAAACAGTGGTTAGGTTAACCGATCGTCTGTTAGCCCTCATTGGCATAAAAATGATGCTAAATATTTAATCAATAAAAAAAAAACACTAAGACAAATGTATAAATATTTCACCTTGATTAAGCCTCTCTTGAAATAAATATAAATATTTTATATTTAAAAAAATAGAAACATTTGTCCCAACAAGGTAAATATACATGTATAAAATTACAATTTTTTTTCAATAATAAATGAATAATGTGTATGCAACTAATGATTAATGAAAGTTAATTAATTATCATTTTCATCGCATCATTTTTCTAAATTCAAACTTCTATAAAAAGTGTTTAGGTTTTTTAATCTAAATTTTGAAAAAAAAGTTTTATTTACTACAACGATGCTGAAAACTGAAATGTTTATGTGGTACAATGATGATTAACATTAATATCAGGTAAGGCCGTTATAAATTAATTGCTAGATTATCATCTAAATTATTCTTAAAAACGGGGAAGGCGGGAGGTTTTTTATTTTTTATTTTCATTTTTTATTTATTTTTTTTTTATGAAAATAAAAAGTATCGGGGTGGCATGAAAATTAGTGGGCGGGCGGAGATGCTAATCTAGCAATTAATTCATTATGGCCTAAAGAGAATCAATGTGGCATAAGTTAAGTAAACAAACAATCTAATTCAGTTAAAATATTTTGAAACAAATCAAGTAAAATTAAATAAAGCAAGCGTTCCATCAACTTCAATAGCAAAAGAAGTTGTACAAAAGCTTTTCTGGTGGTGAGACAAAAATCACACAGACACACGTTACAGGTATTTACTGAATAAAATAACGGTATGTACACAAGAACACAAAGTTATGTTATAGAATGCACTCATTTACCTTTTGTCTGGCCTCCTACGCAGATGCAGTTATAAATAGCAATAAATACAATTAAAATATTGCAATTTCACGAAGCAAGGGGACTACCATGGCTTTAAATCTCCCACCTTTGACACAGAAGACTGCACAAAATAAAGTGTTTTTCTTTTTGATAATTCAAGGGACAAAATTCAGACATTTATTATCAGATAGCACCGTTTTCAAAACTGTTATCCAGAATATTATTGTATTAGAAAACTACTTCGTAAGTTTGGTGAAGATATAGTAAAAACTGCAGGTGCTAGGGAAAACACATCAAAAAGGGAGAAGAACTCTATAAGATTTATCTTCCGTTCTAATCCTTATTTATACTTATACTGATTTGTATGTTTGTAAATTTGAATAAATAAATATGTTTAAACCAAAAAGGGAAACATATGGTTGTATAACTACTGTGTAAGTTTGTTGAGAATCCAGTACAAACAACAGTGCATATAAGGACAACTTAATGCGATTTTTTGATGATTCAAGGGCCAATACTAATTATCCAATTTAGTCAGTTCATTAATTTGTCTGAGTAAAATTATGCTTATATAACTACCATGCAAGTCTGGTAAGGATCATAAGAATTTTAAATAATACAATTTTTTACAATTCCAGGGCCGTGATCCTACACTGCAACTGCACACAAGCAATGCTTAATAATACAAGGGTCAGAGCTCCGACATTTATAACTATAGAACTTGTCTGAGATATAATGGTTACTGTATATATATGAATTTTTTTGCGTGACAAAAAAAAGTCAAGCAATGCTGAATAAAAAAATAGTTCATTAAACAAAGTTTATGTTTATGTAAGGTTTACATTTTTGTTGATGAGGCAAACAATACACATAATAAAATTATCAGTAACAAAGCTATATCAAAATGTCACAAGAAGTAATAGAAATATGAGTCAGAACTTTGAATAAAGGTTCATGGTCGTCATTAGGTATAATTTTTGTAGGCTGATATTTGTGCTAATATCAAAAATTTGTGAAGTTCCCAGGCATTATCATGTCACAAAATTAACCTCTTATTCTGTATATAACTACTGTATTAGTTTGGTGAAGATTCAACAAAAAATGGAGGGACTGGCTGGAGTGCACAAAACAAATAGGTCTACAGCACACGGATAGACGGACTCACAGACAACAGGAGACAGGGTGATCAGAACAGCTCAACATGATCTTTACTCAGATGAGCTCAAAATTTATATAAAATGAAGTAAGTTTTTGGTTTACACTCAAGTATGATATTGGAGAACTATGTCATGCAAGTAATACCCATATTAGTCACACTATACTGACACTTAGACAACCAGTCCTGGAACTTCCCAACACTGATATACAGGTGACCATAGATTTAAGTTTTTAACTGTATGTACATGACTATAGGCATAGGCATACACCTTTTTCATACTGTGTAACAAATTTTATCATGTTGAAACAGTGGCAGAGATTGTCTGGTAGACAGACTACCAGGAAGATTGCGTGGCAAAGAGAAAACAGAGTCGATCATTTCATTATCCATCATTTTTCCCGACATTATGTCCATTTTCTCTATTAATATAATAAACATTAAACTATCAATGAATTTAAATATGAAAGAATTTAAAAATGAATTTTTAACACATGTTGATTCAGGCCTTTAAAAGAGGCCTCACCTTTATTGCCAATTTTTTTTTTATCTTAGCAGTAAAACTGCACATTTATATTAAGCATCATATATTATGGATATTCTGTTCAATAACTTAAATTGTATTTTATCTCTGTAGTGTAAAATTCTTTAATTTTTTAATTTTATTGACCAGATACTAAATCGCAGCCCACGATTAAGTCACATATTGGCTAGTATCAGGTTATGCAAAAACGAATAAAACGAAAAATGCCGACCTGTGTATTGATGAATTTCTCATAAATAAGATAAACTACAAGGACAGAATCAGCCATTACCTTTGGACGGAACCTACCATTTTTAGATTCAATAAACTTTCCATCATTTACTGAACAGGTGCTGCTGCATCTTTAAGAACAATTCATTTCCTTTACTGTACCTGGCTTCAAATATTTTTATTTTCTCCTATAACCTTTTATCTTAATTAAAGTTATAACAAGTTCAACACATAAATTACTTAATAACTTACCTGTCTTTCAGCTCTTTCATTACATATCGTGCACATACTTCCTGAAAAATAAAAAAAGAGATATTAAAGAGAAAGGCATAATATCTTTAAACAGGTAAATGGTTTACTATATTTTTACCCTTTTTTTTAAAAAACTATTTTTCTTAGTTTGAAAAGTTTGATACATGTATATGTGTCATTTCCATATTTTGGAGTTTCAGTGGTTAGCCATCATCGGATCATGCATAATCCATTTCGATACCCTCCATTTATCACCCATGGGATATTACACTATCTTTGTGATGTTTCTACCAAGCCACAATGCAACCATATGATTGGTTACTGTATGATTTCTTGAAGGGAACGTTATCCAATCGCAATGCTAGTTTCATGCAAATGCCATTTTGATAAGACATTAATGTTAGCTTTTGTTCTGTTCTGTTAAAATAAAATGCGGAAGGGCTAGCGTAATTTGCCACGCGTGATGGATGGAGAGTGTTGTAATTGACACCTGTAGGTATCCGACGATGGTGGTTAGCATGATTTTAGATTCAAACAAACGACACTTCTGTTAATCTTTATGAAATTCACACCAGTCATATCAAAAGTGCAGTAGTACAAAATTGTATATTTTTTCTGATCTATTTTTATATCTACCAGTAGTTGTCTTTTTGGATTTTACACAAACATTGTTTCCTTCTTTAAGGCCAGTTAGACGTAAGTTCATTATTCGAGTTATTTGAAAGTTCAACTAATAGTTCATGAGGGATAGTCATAATACACAAAAGTTAAAGGATAGACAGAAGGTGGAAGACACGCCAAACTCTTGTGATCTTGAATCAATAAATAGAGGATCTTATGTGAGTGCTGATTTATAACTGAATTTATTTAACGGGTTGGCAAAATATCAGGCTCTGCTCTGCTCAGAGCATCATATCATTTTTTCAAAGGAGTTTGATAAATTAAATAATACAGCAGGAATATAAGATTCTTTTCATCACATAACTTCAACTGGTAAACGGTACAATTACCATTTATTTTTCAGATTTAACCTAACCACTCTTTCTCGGAGTCCTGGAAGGTTAACATCTTACTTTTATATAGTATGACTCAATACAAGAAAACTACATTTCTTTTTGTTGATATTATGAATAATTTATTCATAGGTAAAACCACAAATTTGGGAAAGATCATAATAAACATAATAATTTTATGTAGTGCCTAACTTGATGAAGTTGGTAATATTAGAAACTAACATAGTATTCTCTTTATCATGTCAATATTTCTAATTTGTCTTTTTTATGAAGTTGAAAGTCACCATCAAACTTAAGTTACAGCTTGTAGAGATTCTGTCCAGGTCAAAATGTATAATTATACATAATGACGTCATGTGCCTGATAAACTTGCATTGACATGATAAACCTATGTTTATCAGGCAGTTGGTTTATCAACAGAAATGAATGCATTGACATAATAATACATACTGCCATGATAAAGATGAACTACAAAGTGGCCTTTTACGGTGATAACTCTTTGTGAGGGATACTTACCTTCAGTGACAAGACCTCCTCCTCCTGGACGGAGTGTACCGGTATATGCTGAAGTAATGGGTTCTCCTCACAAAACAAGTCTTTCAGCGGCATACTGTGCAACTGTAAACAAACAGTGCATTGTATAAAGTATTTAAAACATTTAATATGAACCTATGTTTGACAAAAATTAACATTTAAAGGAGCATTTTTCAAGTTTTGCATCCATTGGAACAATAATGTATACACTGGCAGGACAAAATTTTAAAGCGACAGACTAAATAAAAAGAGTTCAAACACTGGAATTTAAATTTAATGTCAGAAATTTTTTGTTCTTCAGGTTACGGTATTCAATCTGTTGGTAGAGTATGTCATATAGGCTATCAAATGTCACACATTTTCAGTAACTTTAACATAATGTTTAATGCTCTGTAGATCGTGCATGGTATCCAGTTTCATTACATACCTCTGTGGGAAATATTCTCAGATCGTTGGCTGCTATGTCGAGTGTCCTCAGCTTGTAACATTTCCCAATACTCTTGTGAAATAAAAGTGAGAAATTATAACTTGTTTAAACTTTAACTGAAACTTTGATGTTTTTTATATATATGGTTCAGTTGATGTGTTAAATATTGTTGTTGTATGGTGTTTAGCGTCGCTTTCAACAATTTTTCAGTCATATTGCGACAGTGTCTACTTGAGACAGTATTCTGAGCGCTGTCACACTGGAGTATCATGCCGTAGACACATGGTATGATACCCCACCCAGTCACACTATGCTGACACCGGGCCGAACAGACCTAGAACTCTCCTCTAAATGCTGCATGTGTTAAATATAAAAAAGTATGACTGAATAACGCAATTTTCACGGGAAATAATTCAATGACGCTAATATTTTGGGCTTCAGGCATATTTTACTATAAGGCCATAATGAATTAATTGCTAAATTATTATCCCAGCCCGCCCCCTAATTTTCATGCCACCTGACCCTTTTTATTTTCATAAATAAAAAAAATAATAATAAAAAAAAAAAATAAAAATCTTTTAAAATAAAAATAAAAAATAAAATCCTCCTGCTCTCCCTGTTTTTAAGAAAAATTTGGATGATAATCTAGCAATTTATTTATTATTGCCTTCGTTTCAAACACAATACAGTAAATTAAACTGGACACATGACAATGCTGAAAAAGTTTTCTGCTCATGTACAGGTATGCATCAAATCAATCTGATGTGTAAGTCATATGAATAAAAGAATCTCCGAGTATAACTTTTCTGGAAATTCATGTATTAAAAATGATTAACATTGTTTTTAAAACTTGTAATGCCAATATTATTTTGAAAATATGAGAAAAATATAAATGGATATATCTTTTGTAATTTATCAACCATGCCTCTTAAAAAAAACCATCAGAAATTGGACTGTTATCATTTTAATACATCTCTGCTTATCACAAAGGTAGGCAACTTGAAATTTTAACAATTACAAAATATACATTTTGAGGGAAACTGACCCACTGAATAAACAGTTTAAAAATAGTTCATCCTCTTGTGTCAAATTTACATGTACACTTTAAGTATGGTACATCATCTTCAATTCAGGTCAAAACTAAAAAAAACACAATGGGTAAAGCGCACATCACCTAAGAAATATTATTGGGTTTTTTTCATCAAAATACGGAAAGATCAAATCAATCCGAAGCACCTGGGGAGATATTAGGTTTATTAGGTACAGTCAAACTGGTCTTTAGCAGTCACTCAAGGGATGGAGCAATGAATGAATGAATAGGGTTTAACGGCGTACCAACACATTATAGGTTATTCGACGCCAACAGGTAGGAAGATACAAGGTTCACTCTACATGTACAAAATAAAACCAAATTAACATAGAGATTTAAACAAAAATACATCAACAAATGAATATGCAGAATGAACTTAGAACCTTGATACCTGCAGAGTTTCAGCAAATACTATTGTATTACTCAAATTGTCGCTTCTTACGACATGCATGAGCCACAGTGGTCCTATTCTTGCCATCACTCATGGCTCCCTGAAACCACACAGGGATTGATAATTTAACCACAATAGTGAACATGACAAAAAATGATAAAATGAACATGACACCCATTAGGAGGATTCCTACCTCTCTGCAGAGATCAGCAGTGATTCTATTCTTAGCGGAACCACACAGGCTTTGGATGGATTAAAAGTGGCTTTAAGATAGGTTATTGCTTAATACAAGTTAATTAGCTGTGAAATCATAGAAATGAGAAATAGCAAATGTGGTTGCTTAAGGCAAGTGGCTGCTTAATAGAGTTGACCACTAACACAGGTTTGACAGTATTTTTAGTAATGACATCTATATTAAAATAAAATAAAAGGAAACTGTCTTTGTGCTATTTCCTTGCATTTTAAAAAGTTTCCATTTTCAGTGCATGACTAAATTCATGGTTAATTCATGTTTATTATAATTTTTTACCTCAGGCAGTTCCCGGATTCTGTTTTTTTGGAGATGGAGTTTTTCAAGACTGATGAGAAAGCCAAATTCCAATGGGAGACCAGTGAGTTGGTTGTTTGCAGCGTGGAATTCTTCCATACGCGACAAGGCACATAGTTCCACCGGCAGTTCCACTAAAACATTGTTGTCTATACTTAAAAACTGAAGATTCATCAATCTGAAATTAAAAAGTTATTAATATAAAAACATCACCTATCATTAATCAATTTTCATTTTATGCCTTATTTGAACTAGAGAGACTTCAAATTTCATTTAATATGTGACACTAAACAAGTGTGCAGTTATTCATGCTTTGTAAAGTCTAAGCCGTGAACAGACCATAGTTATATTTATCACATAATTTACAGTGGAGGAGTGTAATAAACCCATGACATATTTTTTATATCAACCAAGTGTAAAATCACATTAGATAGATTGCTCTGTATTTTCCGTAGAACTCGGCATTCATACATAAAATGCTCAACTACTTTCCAAATGACTTGCCTGAATAGATAAATGATGTTGATTTTTCATGGTAAAATGATGTTGTTCTGAGACATTACATCATATGATGACAGACAGAAACTAACAATGGCCAATTTACTCTCAGTCCTTAAGGGGATGATCTGTTATATGAATAGTAAAAGTACCATTTTCCTGAGTTATGTGATAAAAGGAATCTTGCATTTGTGCTTATTTATTAGTGAATTTGTTAAACTCATTGGCAAAAATTATACCATGCTCAGCAGAGCCTACATAATATATTTCTGCCAACTCGTTTAATAAATTCAATAATAAATGAGTACTCATGTAAGATCCTCTCTGTATTAACTGTAGATTCGTGTTTTCTCACACCAATCATGGAAGGCCTTTGAAAACAGTGCAGGAAGAGTTCAGATTGCTTGTAACGAGCAATCTGAACACTTCCTGTACTGTTTTCCACTCTGTCAGTTAATATAAACATAATTCACCCAATAATTCAAAATTCTTCTATATTAGGGGTGTCCTAATGCGTCTATATTAGACGTGTCCAAAAGAGTCTATATAAGGTGTCCAAAGGTGTCTATATTAGAGGTGTCCAAAGGCGTCTATATGAAGTAAAGGGTTAACTGTTTTTTCATGTTCATGCACATACCTGGAATACTTATATAACCCTTTAAAAAAAAACAAAGATCATTTTAGTAAAACAAAAAATCCGACGTCCATGGGCAATCATTTTATGATTTAGTATTTAACATTTCCATGTATCGTTACCTGATATGGAATTTTTCTCAATGCTCTTATCCTACCCTCATTGCGCTATGACGTAACGTCATATGATGTATTCATTAATAAATACCTCACGCTATGACATTTTCATTTCTAAATACTATGGTATCCTTACACTACTATAAAAAATAAATCAGAATAAAAATCTTAAAAAATCAGACAGGGATGCATGCAAGAAAAAGTATCTTCCATGTGGTTTTCGAAACAAATGGAAAATTCAGTCCCCCGAGAGTCTCGTTAACTTCATAACAGTTGTCCCATGGGACGGAATGGTCCATCTACACTTCAAACCTATTAAAGATACTTATATTGTGTATTGCAAAACTCTTTTAACACATAATGTTGATTTAGAACTTTTAACTAACACTTGTATTAATAATAAAGCTTACCTGCATATTTCGTGTGGGAGTGTTTTCAAGCAGTTGGAATTCAAATTCAGGAATGTAAGACATCGTAAGCTTGCTGAATGAAAACAGAACAGAAACAAATTAATATCACCTACTGCCAGTATTCAACATTATTCCTCCTTTTTTATACCACTTCATACCATAAAGTCATGTGGGTTTGCCACCGTGCATTGGTTAAATTAACAAGTATATAAATAACTCGGGCATGACAGTCTGTTGGTAACAAAGGAAACTTGACAGGGACAGTGTCAGACACGCTAAGATTGCAACATCACTTTATGTAACATCATATTATCAGATTTCATCCACAGCAGATTTCATTTTTTTTGGTAAACATCTACTGTATAATTTTGAACTGTACTAATTTTTTATGAAATCACCAGTTTATGCTACTGTTTACTTGAGCAACAACCATCAAAAATATATTATTTTAAAAGTGATACTTACTCAATACTTTTGGTGTTAGGATATTCAACTTGTTGTTAAACAAATGCAGTTTCTCCAGCATGGTCAGGTGTTCAATAACATCCGGTAACTCTTCAATCTCATTGTTGCCACAATTCAAAATCTGGAGCTGTTTGGAGACAAGGAATCTTAAAATACACATTACTTTGAAAAATGTTTATTATTCCTACAGAACAATGTGGAATGGAATTAAAAAAAGGTCACATGTTTATTCTAAAACTAAAAGTTTAATCATAACAATTAGAAACAAGAAGGCCAGCAATGGCAATATTCCTAAAATTACTCACCTGGCACAGTGCAAAATAAAGCAATACTTAGTAATTCAAGGACCACAACCAGAAATTTATAAAGCCTGTTCAACACATCATCATTTTAAGATCTTACAGTATTATGTTAATACTGTGTAAGTTTGGTGAAGATTCATTATTAAATGCAGGTGCTGGAGTGCACACAAGATCATATAGTACAACACTGGTCGATTCAAATGCCACTTTGGCCATTTTAAGAACATGATAGAAATATTATGAGTAAATATCTAATAAAAAATATGAATGCTAGAGATAACTTAATCTTCATGAGACAATGGCTATAACTCCAACATCAATTATCTAATTTCGCCACTTGAAGTTCTAAGATATGGTGAAAACTTTGAAATGCTCAAGCCAAAAATAAAAGAATGTTCGGATGTTATGATAACATAATTACTGTGCACATTGTTAAATATTGAAAAACAATTATGAATAAAGGGCCAAAACTCTGAAATTAATTATCTGTTTTGGCCAGTTCAAACGCTTGTTTAAGATATATTACTACTGTTTAATTTGGTGCCAGCCGTAGCTATAAAATGAGACAATAAAAACTAGAGGGTACTATCCTATTAACCAGTTCATCGATTTTGTCCAATATACCATGGCTATATAACTACTGTTTAAGATTGGTAGAGATGGAACCAGCTGCCAGATTGCATAGCCACGGATCAGACGATAGCGGGCTTTAAATCCGACCTGTTTGCCCACAATCAGTCGATGCCATCCATGTTTTGATAGGTTTTTAATTTGTGCATTGTTGCACCCAACAACGAATTAGTACATATACCAAGTGTGTCGATGCCTCAGAGTGGGCCCTACACTTTAATAGGAAGATTTCAAAAGAAGAAGAAAAAGAAGATCCAATCAAAAACAGTGCTAGGGAATCACAATAGGGGCAATTCTTTAGAATTAATGGGCAATAACTCTGATATTAAGTATCCTTGTGTAACTTTCTTGCATGTGTATTTTCCACACTGTAAAATTCAAATTGGAAAAAGAACAACAACAAAGCAGGTGCCCGTTTGACATATGCCTCGAAAACGGACGACAAGTTTGTTACCTGATATAAATAACTCAATTCGAACGGCAGAGTCTTCAATTTATTATTCTTCAACTGAAGATGCAAAACACAATCAAGTTTTCCAATGGCTTTGGGTACTCTATCAAGCTTCTTATTGCTTAAATTCAACGATTTTGGTTTCGCTTTGAGAGCTCGAACAAGTAGCGTGTCCGCCATTGTTCGTTGCTACAGATTGATGCAGAGCTAGGGATTCTGAATTGAATACAAAATCCCACGCATTTATTTTTTGATATCTATGAGCATCCATTTATTCAAAAAAAATATAAATATACAAATATTGAAAGAATATCGTAAATAAGACAGTAATATATAAAATACATAAATGCGAACCTAATACGGTGTAGCGTGAGAACTTTTAGATCGTAACACGATCAAGGTTTAAACCCACCATTGACTTCTATAGAAAATAAAATATTTTATATGCCTGCCATTCATTAGCCAAAATCAACGAACGGAAAGTTATAATTTATTGTTTGTTGACATATCATTAAAAAGATATGGGACATGTTTCATCTTGTTTTCCTGTTCAGTGTGTACAGTGTTGATAATGTATAAAAGAAAGCTTCATAAATAAATACATTTAATAATATTTCATTTCCAAATCTTAAATGTTCAAAACATCAATTTGAAATATAAATAATTAACAAAGTAAATTGACGAGATTTTTGCAATACAAACTTATACCTAGGATCTACAAAGAAGGATAGGAAACTAGCATCTCTCTATTAAATGTTGATAAACAGGATGCGAATACCTAATAATTTGGCAAATTAATCATGATTCAAATTTCACAGGCAACTGATTTCATTTATGACAATGACAATGGCAATAGTTTATTCAAGTAATTTAGGCCTCCAGCCCATAATACAAATACACACAAATATTATAATAATACAACAGTGTGCCAAAAGGATAAAGGCAATATCAGGAATAAAAAGAGAAAACATATACAAATTATCAAACATAGAGTGTCTAAAATGTTATATCGTCTTAACATGTGTTAATTGAATATTATAACGGTGTTGCATAGTCATATTTAAATTTGTTTCAGTTTGGACTTGAATAAAGTATTTCCGTTTATTGAACATTTGGAGAGTTTTGTCAAAAATTATCGTTTTGTGTACTCATTAATTTATAGAATAAATTTAATCCATTATGGTTACCATTCAAAAATTCTGAAAGATACTGATTTCTCAAATCATCATAATACGCACATTTCATTATTACATGAAATTCGTCCTCTATTTCTCCAGAGTAACATAAAAGGCATATTCTTTGTTCGTATGGTATATTGGTGTGTCTTCTGGTTTCAACTAAAAATGAATGACTTGGACATCGTAGTTTAGAGAGTGCTATTTTCAATTGAATTGGAATTTTCAAAGTAAGATACCTTTCTACATCTAGGTTAGTTTTAAAATACTTATAATGTCTAGCTTTGCTCGATTGATATAAATCAGCATGCCAGTTTTGTAAGGAACAGTCCAATAAACGCTGTTTCAAACTGAATTTAAAGGCTTTTTCATCGCCTGCATTTTCCGATATCCAGACACATCCAAATCCGTATCTGAAAAGTAATGATTAAACAAGTGTTGCCCATGTAACCCGTCCTACATCATCCAAATTACGAAGCA
Source organism: Panopea generosa (assembly GCA_029582155.1). Lineage (NCBI taxonomy): Eukaryota > Metazoa > Mollusca > Bivalvia > Adapedonta > Hiatellidae > Panopea > Panopea generosa. The sequence continues at coordinate 11,972,440 of CM055900.1, read as the reverse complement.
TGATATAGCATTGTTTGGGATATTTGCGATTATCCATCATGGATAAGGCGCAACCAATATTTTACGCATTTAAAATAAAATGTAATATATAAAGGAAATCTACCACATTCATCGAGCGAAAGGGCATGGAAACAAGTCTTATACAATTTTAAATATCTGGTACAAAACTGGTTTTGAATAATTTCAATTTGAGTTGCATATGCATATCCCCAAAGTTCAGATCCATATGTTAATATCGGCAGAACCATAGCATCAAACAATTTAAAAAAAATCAAAATGGTAAAAAAAAGCCAACATTTCTTTGAAGTTTATATATTGATATCATAGATGTTTTACTCTGAATTGCAAGCATTTCTTTGGCTTTAGTCCATTTAAGTTTCGGAGTAACAAATAATCCCATATATTTATACAGTGACACTGTTTCTATCCTTTTGCCTTCAAATACCCAATGTTCATTGCCACTAAGAAATCCTCCATTTCTAAACACCATTATTTTTGTTTTCTTAAGATTTATTCGCATACCGGTTCTATTGCAAAAGTTAGAAATAACATTGAATTGTGATTGCAATTGTCTAACAGTGTCACTGCAATTTGCCAGGCCATCGGCGTATAGTATTGCAACTATATCATCCACTTCTTCTGAGATATGTATACCATTTGTACATGTTTGTTTTAACTCATCAACAAGATCATTTATAAAAAAGATTGAATAAAATCGTGCTCAATTTACAGCCTTGTCGGCAACCAATATTGCATTTTAAGATATTAGTATAATCATCACGACCTGCGCGTACGCAAGAAGACAAATTATCATACATAACAATAAGTATGGCCAAATATTTCCACCAACTCCTTTTCTTATAAGACTATTAAATAGTGCCGTGTGATTTATTGTATCGAATGCCTTTGAAAAATCTACAAACAGGCAGTAAAATCGTCCACCTCTCTTACATAAATATTTTTGAACCATGGCCATAAGTGTAAACAAATTATCAATGGTTGAGATACCCTTTTTGAAGCCAGATTGTACCTGGTCAATCTTATTATTATTTTCCGCCCATATTACTAATTTGTTGTACATCAAACCTGACAAAATGTTATTCTGTGTGTCTACAAGGGAAATGCCGCGATAATCATTAGCATCATTAAAAGAGCCAAATTTATGAAAGGGGCATTGAATACTTTGTCCCCATACCTTCGGAAACACTCCTGTATCGAATCTTCTATTATATAATGGAAGCAAAATACCTGAGATATCTGCAATATTACTTTTTACCATTTCTGCCAGTATTCCACTGGGGCATGTTGATTTACCAAGCTTAAGGTCACTAATACTTTTTTCAATCAAAGCATTGTAAAAGGATCATTAAAAACAACATCTATATATTGGTTTTCTGGCAAAAGTGTGTTTAAATCTAAGTTATTGGCTATATTTTCATTGAACAATAGGCTTTTAAAATGATGGTACCATTCTTTTAATATTTCCAGAGGAATACTCGGTCCGTTTCAATCTAAGTCTTGTTTTTCCAGTGTTATTATTATTTTTAATTTTATGGAATCGTGGAACTCCGTATAGTGTTGCTTGAGATTAGATGCCTCTTAAGTCGGCGCTACTAGTGGGAAGGTACATGTTTCATATAAGTTATTATAGAGTTAATACAACCTATAAAATCCAAATAATATATTCAAGCACCAGTACAAATCCTAGACTGTTTGTCATCAATTTAACTGAAATAAGTATAAGGGCTGTTTTTATTATTATTTTTTAAAATTGTAATCGCTTAATTTGTAAGGTCAGTATTTAATGAATTAAATTAAAAATTATTAGTCAGTATTAAAATTGGAAAAAATCCCAGTATAATATTGGTTGGTGTTATGTCAATGTCAATAAAATAGCTTTAAGTTAATAATTTGTAGATGCAGTTATTTTTTTTCTTTAAAATGAGTACAATCGACACTATTTTCAACAGTATCAACTTAAAAAGTAATATTCTCTCTATAATATAGCAGATTAATAAACCAATATATTTTCAAGTGATCTAAACCATCGTCAAATACATTTTTTTTTTCAAATTTATACATGTCCGACTTGGGTAAACTTTCTGTATGGTTTTCAACACAGTATTCCCTAACTAAATCCACTAACAGAAAGTATGTTGCACTTTTGTCCGCGTGATGTGATATCTTTACTGGACTATTGTTTTACAAGGGTGCAGCTGCATTATTAGGCTCATGATTCTATATAGTGGTCAGTCTATAATCTGTTTCAATTAACAGATATATTACATAAAGTACTTCAAATTTTACTTCATGCTACAATATTTTAAATTCAAGAATATCTTGCGTGTTTAAAACATTATAAAACATTTAATATTAAACATACCTTACATTTTTATGCAAAAGGAATCAGTTGCCTGTGATATTTTAATAATTAATTTGCCAAATTATTAATTCTTCGCATGGTATGTTGTCAACATTTAGTAGAGAGATGCGCGTTTCCTATCCTTCAATATAAGCCCTTGGTTATTTTGATTCATCTGGCTGCATGTCTTTGTACTTTTTTCCATCTTTAATACGTTCATCTATCAAAGTTGTGGTCTTCCGAGTGTGGTGTGTGGTATATATGCAGGTGCTCGTGTCTTTCTGTGCTAGAATTAAACCGGAGTTGAATAATATTGTTACACTTTTATATTGTGTGCACGTGTCTGTTCTCCAGCAAGACACTCTATCCATATGTGCTTAGTACTGGTCCTACCCCGGAGGACTTCAAGTGTGATTTGTAAGTTGTAATAACTTGTTTCACAATCGAAGTAAAGTGAAAAAGTTAAACTAGCTAGTATTTCGATCCAACGACACAATGCCCGCAATGACAATGTAAAATTAAAATAATTTAAAAATTACACTTTTTTTTTTTTTTAAAAATAATAAGATCAAATTGTCAGTAAATCAAATAACTGAAATCAAGACATTGCATTATCACTGAATAAATGAAATTGCAATATTGCATTTTAAACTATTATAGATTTCATATTTCGGTCTTGGTGAAAATGGCACAATGCGGGACATGACTTTTGCTTTACAAATTAAATATTAAATTCATTCAAAAGAAATAAATCGCCGGTAAGTTATCAATTTATTGATATTTAAATTTGGGTTATCGATTATGAATTAAATTAAGATATTTTTTTTTGAAGTTGTTATAAATTGTATTGCACTGCGCCCGTTGCGCTTATTTCGCCGTTAAATCGTCTGCGTATTTATTAGTCGTTCCCACTTTTAGCACACCACAAATTAATTAGTACGAATCGAACGGAGACGAACGTAGCTTGTAACGTAAAACAATGGTTTTGTATAAAAACACACACAACAAAGATTGCATTTTATATTATGTAAGTTATATTCATTTATTTTATTTCTATGTGTCTAACTTAACTCATTTTTTTATCAATCATTCAATAGTACCACTAATTCACGGAAAAACTCCATATTGTCATTAGTTTTCGCGTTTATGTATACTTTTTAAATAGAATTCTAATCGAGCATGTCAAGTTCTTCAGTGATCTAATATAGTTATTAAACTCCATTTAAAGTTGATTTTTTTTCATTCTGAAGAGAGCCAACCTTTAAAACAAACATTACACCATTACCTTGACACGTTTAATGTTTCTTTAATAACTCTTTTAAACTTTGTCTCAATTTAATACTTTCGGAACCGAAGTAAAGCTGATAAAACTGACCATTTACAATTATCAATTATGACAATTATCAGTTATTACAATTATCAGTTATTTGAGAAAAATCTGAACTTAAACTAATATTAATTAGGTAAAACCTAAATGGCGACCGAATAATTGTTGTATGGTGTATAGCGTCGCTTTCAATAATTTTTCAGTCATATCGCGACGGTGTCTACTTGAGACAGTATTCTATGCGCTGTCACACTGGAGTATCATGACGCAGACACATGGTATGATACCCCACCCAGTTACATTATACTGATACGGGGCTGACCAGACCTAGAACTCTCCTCAAATTGCTGAGCGTCAAGCGAGGAAGCTTCTAGTACCATTTTTAAAGTCTTTGGTATGACCCGGCCAGGGATTGAACCCATGAACTTCCGCATGCGAGGCAGACGGGAGCAAATAAAGCACCGGAAGTTCAATAAATGTGTACTGCTTGAATGTCGTATGGAAGAAACAAGCAATTATTTAGAGAAGGAAAGGCAACTAATTGAGATTTTGTGAACACTTGGGTATTCATGCAAAATCTCGCAATATCTTGTTTTTCAATTATCTTAACTTCCATTCATCTTAGGAACACAAATATTGCAGAATGAAATTCTTATCAAAACAATACCATTCCCAACAATTTGTGTTTCATATTGTTGAAGTACTTCTGACTATATAAGCAACACAATTGCAAGACATTTTTACTTCAAATCTCCATTTCTTTAATTCAAGATCATTTTTTGCGTGATCAAAACATATTAAAACATCAAATATTACATACAACTTACATTTTATGTACAAAAAAGCAGTTTCTGTGAATTCGTAATGATTAATTTGCCAAATAATTAATTCTTGAAGCTTCGTGTGCTACTTTATCAACATTTAGTCAGGTCCTGAGGAGATGCAAATTTCTTTTCCTTTGATATAAGTCCTTGGAAAGAGACTAGTGTAATTAATATGACTGTGTGGCATATGTCTGCTTCATAATTTATGTTACTACTCATTTTGAAAAAAGCTACAACAAACACAATACAATATTTTTTGTGTATTTATTAAATGTTTAGTTAATGTATAAATGCAAAATAAAAATATCTTACTTTTTGTCATTTTGTTTCTTCCTGTCATTTAAACAGCACAATGATGTCCTAACATCAGTAGCTTAGATACCATGACAAACTACATAGATCCAGATGAAGACCCGTCTCTTCATCGTTTAGCGGGATCTTCAGGGGCAGAAAGAGGTGGGTTGATTATAATGAAGAAGGGATCATCAGGGGGCAGCGGGAATGACACTTTCAAGAAACCTAAGGTCTCTATGCTGGGTCTGGACAAACTGGCCGAAGCCAAGCGTAAAACTGATTATGAGGAGTCAACAAATGTAAAGAAGAAGTCGAGAGTAACATCCTACAAAGATGACTTGGATGAAGACAGTGGAAGTAGCAGTAGCAGCAGCAGCAGCACTGACAGTGATGATGAAACAAGCAATAGACCGGCTAAAACAGAAAGGAAAAAACATGCAAGGTATATTTGTAAGAAGGTAACAGACATGTTTCTTAAACTGACTGGTATACTCAGGGCTTTCATTAAGTTTAGAAGTAGGTGGGTGAAGGTCAAAAGTAGAAGGCGGGGTCTGATGTTCCTCTGCTAAAAATAGAAGAAACTCAGCTGAAAATAGCCGGGTGTTCAAGTAAGAATAGCCAGGGGGAAACCCCGGCCCCCAGCTTCTATTGACAGCCCTGTATACTGGTAAGACGGGCATGTATGACTTTCATCAGACTGCTTTGTTTATTAATTAACAAAATAGTTCTTACTATCTGTATTGGTTTTAACATATTTTTTCCCCCAGTATTATCAGATAAATAAGTACCGTATACAAAATGTAAAGGATTAGAATAGAAGAATACAATTCCTATAGAATTCTTCTTCAAACATCTGTATTAACTGCCTGCTTCAGTAAGCAGTTGTCTGTCTAATCCAGATACTCTTTTTCAAATGTCAGTTATTTAATTGTAAATTTATTTAACTATTGGAAATATTATTATAACCTTTTAATTAGGTAAGATTACTGTTACTGAAGTTTTATAGAACTCTATGGCTACTTATAGTAGGACCTTTTTCAGTGAATTCTTTGTATGAAAATGGGAAATATTGATTATTTTAATTCATTTTGCATTGAGTAAACCAAGAGCTTATATGTATCAACCTTGAGGCCATTTCCTGGGTAGAACCACTACCATGGTCCGAGACTTTTCCTTTTTTTAGGTTAAAAGGAAATAACTCTTTTAAATTATCAAATAGCATCTTATTTCATACCAATATACGGGTGTGAGGAAAATTTGACTAGGTGGGGTGTGAAGATAATGTGACTGGATGGGGAATGAGTAGGGCTTTTTTACCTTATTAAACTGAGACCGATATTCAGCTAAATCTCAATTCACAAATCATGTTTTTTTCCCAATTGAGGCAATAAAAATCCATTTTGTTAAATTTATCTTACATAAGGAGATAAAAATACACCGGATATGAAATTTTATTATAATTATCTGATAATTAATAGTTAGAACATGATCTTAACAGTGTTACACTTAATTTTCCATTTGCTACAGCTTTGAGAAAAAAATCCCAATTTCCCCCCAATGACGCTGTTTTTTTTTCCCAATCTCATAGGCTTGGGCTGCTTCGAAATTTACAGGAATAAAAGCCTTGTTGAGGATGATATTACTGCATAGTTGTGGGAGGTAATGTGTCTCAGTGGAAGAGTATGTTGTGTGCCTTCATCCTGGCTCTTTAGTGAGGCAGTCATCTCACTACACAGTACCCCTTTTTTCCCATGGTAACATGATTCTTACGATAAAAAAAAAGGCCTATGTAATTTGGTATTGAAATATTTTCAAAATAGTTCATAGTGGTTGTGATTTCTTGCTGCAGATGAGAAATGCAAAAGTTGGCATAGCATATACTGCAATAAGACATCACTGGTGTTAAAAAAGTGACTTTTATAGGATTTCATCATATGCATGTATATTTATGAGCATTTGAGGACTTCTTTTTTCATAAAATCTTTGGGTGTCACTGCACCCTCTTTTAAAAAATACCCAACCTGGTCAACCTACCAGTTCCTGTGCATTTTAATGTGGGTATACATTCCTACTATGAAAAAAAATTTCTATGTGGAATTCTTTTTTTACCATGAAAATCCTAGACCTTATTTTATACAGAACAAAGAATAAAATTCAAAGTCATGAAACATGTTTCATATAGATCCCTTTGTAATTTGATTTAAGGGGTTTTGGTGACAACCTTAAAAACCATAATTATATTATCATTGCATTGTTTTATTTGCCAGGCACTATAGACAATCCAGAATGGACACTCCCTCGCATCCCGGAGGTGTTAGCTCAGACACAAGAGATAAATTGCACAGTCGCCACAAGAAAGACAGAGATAAAGGTGTATATGCCTCGTCAAAAGATAAAGAAAAACAGAAAGAGAGAAAGGACAGAGATAGATATAATGACGGATGGAGAGACAGGGACAGGGACAGACGGAGAGACAGAAATAGAAGTAAGAAGTGATGCGTAATTTATTTTATAATTGTATTCTTGACCATATATAGAATCATTGTATTCTAAAGTTGTTGTCACTAGCTCCGATTAATCTGTATACTTGGACACCTCATTTGCTGATTTTGTTATTATCATAAGGACAGTTAGAAGGCATGGACTATTTGAATAGAAACATGCTAATAATTGCCTATTGTTTCATATGTCATTGAAATTCACATAAATATTTTAAATAGATAAATATATTTCTATAAATAATTTATAAATTTTAACATATAAACTTTGTCCTCAATCATTTCTGTACCTGAAATGGAGCTGACCACGTCATGTACTAAACAAGATATGGCAACATCTCTTGGATTTATTTTGACCTTTCAAAAATAAAAATAAAATATATATATCAAAATGATAAATAAGCATCGGACCCATTGCTGCATCTCGCTTGGTGAAACTTAAGTCCAGCAGTGACCAAAGTGAAAAATTAACTTGTTTATTGCAGCATTTGTTAATGTAATTTCAACAGCCCTAAGGTTATTGGAATATATAAAAAATTAAAAACATAATACAGATTTTAACAGTCAAGTTCAGAAATTCTTGCAGATCTTTCAAAACTTTTACTTGAAGGTCTTGAACCTGAAACTAAAATCCACTATTTTAAGCCCTAGATTTGAGTGCTTAAATGGTGTATTATGGGAAAAGTCTAATAAAAATAGTGATGAAAACATCCCAAAGTTTGTATGTTGTGACACATGTCAATGCATTTAAGCACCACCTAGTGGTAGCACAGTTCATAGCACCGCCTAGTGTTAGCATAGTCTATATATGCACCACCTAGTGGTAGCACAGTCAATATAAGCATCACCTACTGGTAGCACAGTTCATATAAGCACCACCTAGTGGTACATGTAGCATAGTTCATATAAGCACCACCTGGTGGCAGCACAGTTCATATAAGCACCACCTAGTGGTAGCACAATTCATATAAGCACCACCAACTGGTAGCACAGTTCATATAAGTACCACCTAGTAGTACATGTAGCACAGTTCATATAAGCACCACCTAGTGGTAGCACAGTTCATATAAGCATCACCTAGTGGTAGCACAGTTCATATACGCACCACCTAGTGGTATCACAGTTCATATAAGCACCACCTAGTAGTACATGTAGCCCAGTTTATATAAGCACTGCTAAGTGGTAGCACAGTTCATAAAAGCATCACCTAGTGGTAGCACAGTTCATATAAGCACCACCTAGTGGTAGCACAGTTCATATAAGCACCACCTAGTAGTACATGTAGCCCAGCTCATATAAACACCACCTAGTGTTAGCATAGTCCATATAAGCCCCACCTAGTGGTAGCACAGTTCATATAAGCACCTCCTAGTGGTAGCACAGTTCATATAAGCACCACCTAGTTGTAGCACAGTTCATAAAACTATCATCTAGTGGTATCACAGTTCATATATGCACCACCTAGTGGTAGCACAGTTCATATAAGCACCACCTAGTGGTAGCACAGTTTATATAAGCACCACCTAGTGGTAGCACAGTTCATATAAGCACCTCCTAGTGGTAACACAGTTCATATACTGTGAAATCATTTATTTTTGTGGGTATTAAATTTCGTGGTTTCATCTTCAAAGACATATTCGTAGGGACTTAAATTCATTAAAAACCAATTTCAAAAAAAAATTTTTTTTTACACTTTCGACATCGCATAGTGCGTTCCAGTTGTTAACCTTTGCAGTAATTCACACGTCGCCCGTCAAGGTTTATCGCACCCCCCTGTGCCAATAGGAGTTGACACATGCCAATTAGTACCATAATATACAAGTACGATAAAGAACTAATTGTTATGCAAACACCAGGTGAGGAAAGGAGAAGAACGACATCTAATTCAGAAAGGGTTTCAGAACGCAGGCTCGGTGTAAATAACAATAGTGCCATGTCACGTGACTGTGAAAATGGACAGTAAACTAATATGCTGCGTCTTTTAAGAGATTTGTTTGTTTTATTCACTTAAAATGTATCACCATATATTTAATCATAAAATGAAACAAGTTTAGAAGATATTAATTCACTTGAAACTTGTGTTTTAGTTTTCTTTGAACGCACGCATACTGTCCTTTTACAATGTTTTACACTTTTTTTACAATGTTTACCATAGGCCGATACGTCACATTGTTTCAAATCAATAGCATTTTGCTGCAAGGTCTATTTTTAGCAACTCTGACATTTGATTATAACACGTCTCGCTACACACACACTATGAATTAAAGATGATATGTATAATAAAAAATTCTTGCACTATTTACAAAATAATCAAGTAAATATTGATGCAATATGAAGAAAGAAAATATATAAATAAAGGATAGATTATTTACCACAATGCGATGCATGTAGGCATATGAAAAGAGAGGTAATGTATATTGACAGCATTACATTATTGCATAAACTAAATTCGTGGGTATTTGATTTCGTTGTCTAGGCTTCCCATGAAATCCGCGAAAATTAGTACCCCACGAAAATTAATGATTTCACAGTAAGCTCCACCTAGTGGTAGCACAGTTCATGTAAGCACCACCTAGTAGTAGCACAGTTCATATAAGTACCACCTAGTAGTAGCACAGTTCATACAGAATCTTCATCTGTACTTTGTTGTAGTTTAGCTTCTGATTGTTATCCTACAACAGTTACCTTATAAGGCAATGAATCCAACTGTCTGTCCCTGTTGTTTTATATTTTATTTCTTTTTCCAGATGGAGACCATAGAAGTCATCGTGACAGAGATTCTGAGAGACGTGGTCGAGATTCCGAGAGACGTGGTCGAGATTCTGAGAGACATGGTCGAGATTCTGAGAGAAGAGATAGACAGTCTTCACAGAGGAGTTCACATAGCTCACGTGAGTGGAGTGAGACCCCTCGTAGAAGAGACGAACCTGCCACTCCCAACATTAAACCAAAAGGTGAAACATAAAAGGCTGTACTTCGAATTTTTTATTTTAACTCAATCTGTAGGAGGAGCTAACTTAATTCCTTTTTATACAAAATACATTTATAACTTTATTCCTTTTTATACAAAATACATTTATAATAGCATTTTTTCTGCTGGTTTTAATACTCACACGTGAACCAGAAAAATCTGTTGAGATGATGAAAGAGGATTTTGAATGTAGCTCGTGAACGCTGAGAATTTATCAGAAACTCCGGAGAAAAATTCCTGCTATTTTTTCATCTGACTGCATAAAACAAAATTTGGTATTTATTTATATTTGCTATTGCAGCTGTGGTCTAGTGGTAGACTACCAACCTCATATATGGAAGTTAGTGAGATCAGTTGTTAATTTAAATGCTAAGATTTAAATTTTAATGTTATGGGAACCTGGCAAAACGTTTGCATTTGACTACCGATAGTTACAAAGATTTGCAGAAATATGGCAAAGAGAGTAATATTATACAATGAAATACGATGCAAACATACACATATCCACACACATAGTGAAACAAATTTGGCTATCCCACACAACACATATTTTGAATTTTAATATGCTATTAGAGCTAGAGCTGTTATCTACATGTATTTTGGCTGTTGTTGTTGTTCAAAGGTTTATAGTCCTCTGACAATTTTCACCATTTTGTCTGAGATCTATTTTGTTGTTTTCTTAACATTTCCTTATAAATTTACACTTATGCATGTAGAATAATGACTTCCAAACCATTTGAAGGTGACTTAATTATCTGTTAGTTAATATGGAATGTTTGCCAGGTGTTTAGATTGCAGCCTATTTTTTTGAGTCATGTTTAGAGATTCTTATTCAATAAATAGTTTGATTATTTTCCATACCCAATAAAAATATTCTGTTGATATTTTAGACACCCCGTCCAGGTCAGCATGGGATGATGATGATGATATAACTCCAATGAAGCGTTCCACCTGGGATTTGCCCACACCTAATGTATACGGAGAAAGGGAAGGCGACAGGAGCGACAGAAGTGATAGAAGTGATCGATCATTTAGAGATTACTTCAAACATGATAAAAAGTTTGTACTGAATATTTGAATATTTATTTGTATTGTCAGTAAGGTATTGGAATGTTAACGGTTCATATTCATATATATTCAAAATATTTAACGGGATTAAAATTTTATTCTTTACAATTTTGGAGTGAAACAATACCATTATATGTATGGCATCTTTATAAAAGCATTACTTAAATTATACAGCATTGTTAATTCATTGTTTGCAATATGTCTGCATTATTTACTTAATTGCATATCTGGAGTTAAAGAAGGTCCTATATTCCCCTACATGGCCACATGTATCTCCATGAGTAAAACATTTTATCCGCATGTTTTTTTGCGTAGAAAGACTGGGTGTGATTTGTAAAAATTTGTTTCACAGTCAATGTAAAATACATAGGTTTAAATTGAACTATAAATCCTTAATTATATGATTGTATCTGTAAAATGCCACTGATTTCATGATAGAAGTCTGACATACCGTCTTTGTAGATTAGGATAAACTTTGTATGGGACCATCCAAGGAGAATTTTTGATACCATTATTTAGTCGGTTTGTTGAAATTTTAGATTGAATAAACTCACTAGCTCTCCCTCGTTTTTCAAATATTTGGCTGTTGGATTTTAAAAAAATTTACAAACTGCATCATAACACATTACTTTTTAGAAATTAATTTTTGTCAATTAAATGTATTAACGATAATCTAGTAGTATGCAAAGTTATAAAAAAAACAATGCAGTGGTGATTGAAATTTTGATAAAAGGTGATCTTTGAGTCAAACCATGTATAGAATTATATTAAACCTGCCCCAGAGCCATCTTGCAGCTTTATTTGGCAGTTGGAACTTTAAAATTGAAAGTTATCAAAACTAAATCTTGACCTGACATTACTAACACATTACACGCTGGTTTTACTTGCAGATCTAAACGGTCCAGTAATGAGACTCCACTGCCCACGCCCACCTATAAATATAATGAATGGATGAACGACAAGAAGAGTATAAAGTTTACTCCACGTGTGTCTGATAAAACAGGTAGGCTACATTTCATATTTTGTTTCTAGCTGAGTACAAATGGTTCTAATAGAACAGGACTAGGTGTTGGGTTCAGGTAAATGTCATTGGGAAACTGTGATAACTTGGGGTCGACCTTAACCATTAAAAAATGCTTGAAATTCACATGTGTGTGTTACCACATTTAGGGTTGTCAAAGGGACAATTAAGATAACTTGGTTTTGACTTAAGGTAGCATTATACATCAGTTAAACATCACACTTGTCGATGATGATGATTATTTTATTTATCATTGTCACCGGTTTCCCATATGGGTGATGCCTCCATGAGTATTAGTAATTTTAGATTTCTGGAGGATAATTCAGAGATACAGAAGATCCTTTGGTAGCATCCCTGGTTCTTTAACTTCCTGGAGTTGAGCACCAATACATGGGACCTCAATTTTTTGCAAGACTGATAAGTACTTTTAGTTTGAGGAAGGGGATCGCAGGTTTGCAGTCCAAGGCCATAACCTAGTGGACAACTAATCCACTCTTAAACAACTGTCCCCACCATTAAGCCTTGATGAAGGCAAATGTGGGATAAATCTGTTTCAAGTAGAGATATTGTCCCTTTCTTACTTTGATTCAAGTGAATAAAGTGATTGAGTTGATTTAAATGTTTGGGTTTAAACATATTATATGTACAACATATTCCACAACATACATAGTAAAAGGATTGAAATAAAAAAAAAAAATTCTTATATAGTTTCTCTCATTTAAATGTTTTAGAAAGCTTAAAAAAATATATTTTGGATTTAATTGAAATTTATAAATGTGTTCAGTGATAAGGAAAAAGAACTCAAAGAGCCAAACTGTGCAATAACTTTTAATTGTATCCTGTAAGAATTATATTCCTTTTTATACTTAAAGTATTTGGTTAGATTTTTATAGCATGCTTCATATTACAATTGAACTTTGATGGCTCGAACTCGACGGGACTATACAAAATAGTTTGAGTTAAGGGTTGAGCCAAGTATGGTTCACCATCTTACCATACATGTACATGCGCATACACTGAAATAGGAATTAGACTGGGACCAGATAAGTAGGTGGAGATAATGGTGGTGTTGTAGCCATCCCTGTTTGAGCCATCAAAATTTTACTGTAATCTAATGTCCAGTTCTCAGTCAACTTTTAGCTATTGTTTTGAGACAAGCTTCAAAATGTCCAGTGAGTTGTCTTTGATAGCGGTAGTTATACTTATATAAGCTTTCACAGTGCTACAGATAAACTTTTCTTCTAATGAGTATTTTACCCCTTAAATTAATATGCAATGCTTATTTTCAAATATCAAATTGCCATTTAGAACAAAATTATCAACACTGAAATTGAGAATAACCATACTTATTTTACCCCTTAATTTAAATTTCAATGCTTTATTCAGAAATTTCAATATTTAAGGAGGAATATACCTTTTAAATTATTTTCGAAATTAGTAGTATATATGGTATATAATGAAACTAGAAGTAATTTCCAATATGAATATGTATTTTTTTCTGCGGTAAATATAACATATATTTATATGTGATGTCATAAACATGACCATGTTCAGCATTTTTGATGTACTAATTTACAATAGCAATATCACGCGGATTTTTGAGATGCATGTGCATTACTTCCATCAATATTTGAAGGGAAGAAAAAAACATAAACACAAAATGGCCGTATGTGCAGGCGCTTTTTGTTCGCAACACTTTTTTATCCACAGGAAAAATAGAAATACGTTGACACTTGTCTTGTTGCGGACAGAAGTCTTCATTGTCCTAAACCGCATAAAGGCCAAATAGCAAAAGGCTTCATGTGATAAAATATGATGTATTTCTATTTTTTCTGTGGACAAAATGCGTGAAGCTGACAAAAAGCGCCTGCACATACGGCCGTTTTATGTTTTGTTTTTTTTCTTCCCGTTAAAAATTGATGGAAGTAATGCACATGTATACATCTCAAAAATCAGTGTATGATATTTATATTCTAATAACTTACATGTAAATATTTGTTGTATATTTATGTTTTGTAAGGAGAAACTGTAACAGTTTAAATTAATAAAATATTCTTCTTCTGTTTCAAAAATCGATAGAAATTCGATCACTGACCACTTTTCTTCGAACACTTATCTGTAAATAAAAACTATTACTTAAATTACAAATTTGTATTTTTTTAAATGGACACATCGCTATTTTCATACATTTTCACTGAAAGCAATTTCTAAAATTACTTGGGCCAAAATGATTTTTCCGTTTCTGGTTAGCCAGTAAGAAAAAACCGTATACCATGTATGATTGTCTTTTCTTTTTTTGACTCTTGAGGTACTAGTAATGTTCGTGGCAAGCCGATCATTGGTTGTAGTTGTATGTTAACCAAGTTATATTATTGAGATAGGTACATTAAAGATTCAATGTGCTGGTCTGAATAACAAAAATAAGCATTTGTTCGGGGCAGTATTCTCTGTCTCTCTGGGCGGCCATAAGCAAATAAGCAAACTAGTTATATAAAAAGGTGTACTACTATTAATATCTTCATATAGTAATACATTCATAGTGGAATGATTCGTTTGATGCGGAAACGTAAGTAAAATGGAATTTAACATTGGTGTGAGTCTCTTAAAGAGCACAGTACATTTTTAGAAGGATGGTACCGCTGTTGAAAGAGTGTTGATCGCTTACTCCAAAGGTCGCAGGTTTGATCATCTTAATGACCATACTGATTTACCAGTCCGCGTCTGTTCATTCATCATCAAAAGTCAATGAGCCTAACAACTAATTATGTTTCTCTAAAACTTATATGTATTGTTTTAATTGCTGTTTCAAAAAAATACTTAAAGTGCATTTTTATCATAATTCTTTTAAATATTGAATTTAACTTTTATACAGCTTAATGTTTTGGAAAGAAATGAATCTGCGAAAGGGTGATTTTACCAAAACTGGTTGGAAGAGTATTTAATCGGACAAGTAACAGCCGACCATGGGATTGCCCACTTGTGTGTTTCTTCAAATGAAACCTTTTTACAAACAATAGTAATATTATTTAATGGGGCTGGGTGGATGGGTGCTCCACTGACGTTCAATTACGATATACCGGGATTGTGGCTTTTCACTTCTAATCATAGTGGGTATTGTTTCAAGCTCATTTTATGAATGTGTAACAGTTTGCTCCGAACTTCAGAAAAACCAAACATGTTGTTCTAATAATTGACAACCATGATGTCCACATTTCACTAGCAGTCGTGGAGGTAGTCAGAAATGAGAATACTGTTTTGAAATCCAGTTCCGTGCAAGTGAAATAAAAATGACTGTTTTGTGCATGTACCAAACAGACACGCTAGTATACTACAGCAGTAGTATGTCAAACTAGTTTGCACAAAATAGTAATATAATGGTAACAACAAACTTGTTTAATTATCACAAACAGTATGCTTAATGCGCTATACCGACGTTCACGTTTGCTTTAAATGTTTTATTTTGACATACGGTAGGGATAAATAATTGAAAATTATAACAAAAATATAGTTTGTTAATTTTTCTAAATGTCTCACAATATTTATACAATATGTAGTAAAATATTTATGCAAAAATCGCTTTTTTGGTAATTTTGATTTGAAGCTGTTTTTTCGAAAAATTCGAGAGAAAAATAGTTCCCGTTTTTCGCTAGTATTTTAAGAATTTGGCATTTATCGTAAATTTTGCATTTGTAAATCCATACATCTGTCAAATGTGTACATGTTGATATATGTTTCTGTTCTGTACAGTTGGTATAACTCAATTGAGGTAGAAAAATACATTATTTTGCTGCTGCAAATTGGGACATCAAAAAGGCTGAACATGGCCATGTTTATGACGTCACATATAAATATATGTTATATTTACCACAGAAAAAAAACATAATATTCACATTGGAAATTACTTCTAGTTTCATAAATATACTAATTATACTACTGATTTCAAAAAATAATTTAAAAGGTATATTCCATCTTAAATACCCCCAAATAGTGCTTATCACTCCCAAATAGTGCTTATCACTCCCAAATAGTGCTTATCTGGAGCACTGACGTCAATGTCCTCTGACAGCTCTTGATAGTTTTATATTTTCATTGAAAACAGTGAAATTACCATTTGTACATGTACTTGTACTGATTTTGACTATGAAATTATAAAAAATAATTCACTGTATTTTGTCTACAAATGGTGTTGCTAGATAAAGTTTGCATGTAAAATGCCATTATTATCTCTGACAGGTTAATGAGGATTATTTTTTGTTATTACCAACAGAAAAGGAAGATATGACTTTTACGGATGATGATGCCAGGGAGAATTGGGAAGAAGAACAGAAGCGTATTGATCGAGAGTGGTACGGACTTGACGAAGGGTACGATGAGGAACACAACCCATTTTCTGGGATGTCAGAAGCATACCAAAAGAAAAAAGAAGCAGAATTAGAGAAACGGAAAAAGAGTCGTATGTCAGCCAAACAAAGACAAATAAATAAGGTAAGTGTGACTGCTTTAGTCAGATTTCTTATTCGTAAAATTCTTTCTTTTTTTTCAGAACAGAAATATTAGACTTGGTGAAAGTTAAAAATTATGAGAAAGTCCAAGAAAAGTCTATCCAGTTTCGTTTGTTTTAATTTTTTTTAGCTCGTTTATATTTGAAAACAGTAGATTTTTTTTGTGGTCTTTGTACTGTTTATTCTATCAATTATAAAGACCTGCTATGAGGAGTCTTGAAAGTTGTAAGCCATCAAATTAGTTTATCTATACTATATATATATATATATTGTTTATCTATATTATATACATATTGTTTATCTTAATTATATATATATTGTTTATCTATATTATATACATATCAAAAAAAATTTTTTTTTTATTGTAGGTAGCCCTAATATTCTTTGTCATTTGCGAAATCGGATAAAAAAGAGCGAAACAGATTTGGTTATCACATGGAACTGATACAATAATAATAGTAATAATAATAATAATAATAATAAAGTCTTTATTTAATGACAGAACTCGTTTGAATAAGTCAGTCTTTCATGAGGCTCTGAAAATACCATTAGCATTTGATGCAATATTTTAAAGGATTTTTGATAACATTTTGTCTGATTATTCTAGTTCCATTGACTGTCTTAGATATAAATTCTGATATAGATTGTATAGCCTGGCTATCAGTCTAAAGGTCATGAGTTTGAATCCCAACCTTTCCACAATATCTGTGATGATAAGCCATGAACTTTTTTACAGCCCTGATTTTCCCACCTCTGAATATGTGGGGAAGTATTCAATGACTTGCAGAGATAAGATGTGTCCAGAACTATGACTAGGTGCACTGACCATTTTTATATGTGTTTTTTATATGTGAAATACTAAAATACTATTGAAAAAAAAGATGCAAAACTTCATACAAACAAACAGGATTTTGTGTCAAAGAAGTTAACATGAAATGAATATGTTAGTAATTGTAAAATTGTCAAGTAATTGTAGTAAGTAAGTACTACCAAATTACATATAAAAATATTTTTTGACTGGGATGCTTGATAACAAAGACATTAGCAGTGCTACGCCATGGCATTAAACCAGTTATGGCCATTATGAATTAATTGCTAGATTATCACCCAAAGTTTTCTTAAAAATGGGGAGTGGGGAGGATATTGTTTTTTATTTTATTTTTTTTTTTGTTAATTTTTTTTTTTTACTATGAAAATAAAAAGGGTCGAGGCGGCATGAAAATTAGGTGGTGGGTGGGGATGATAATCTAGCAATTCATTTATTATGGCGGAAAAATCTGTTTCTGCTTCAGGATATAGAGATGTGGGAGACAAATAGGATGTTACGGAGTGGGGTGGTGGAGAAGATCAACTTCGATGAAGACTTTGAGGAAGAAAATGAAGCAAGAGTACATTTACTGGTGCACAATATCGTACCACCATTCCTTGATGGACGGATTGTTTTCACAAAACAACCAGAGCCTGTTGTGCCAATTAAGGTAGTTGTTGAGCTGTATTTACTTTTTTAACAACTTATCTATTATCGACGTTGGGGCTTTAGCATAATGGATAGAGTGTTGGCTGCTCACACTAAAGGTTTTGGGTTTGATCCCCAGCTTGACCTGATGCCCGTCATAAAACAACACTCAGTACTGGTTCTACCCAGGATCAAGTGGGAAAGTTATCAGTTACTTGCAGAGACGTGGTGTGCTCGAGTACTGGTTAATCCCAGGAAACAGTGGTTAGGTTAACTGATCGTCTGTTAGCCCTCGATGGCATAAAAATTATGCTAAATATTCAATCAATCAATCTACCCAGGAAGCCGACTTGAGAGCGGTTCATATAAGCTCTGAGCTGTCATCACAATCAAACTAAAAAAACATAGTTTAAACTAACTGCTTACTTGTCGTAAACGCAGAGATGTACCCAAGCTTCCTTTTACTTTTGACAAAACTAATGACAAAATGGATACAATGTTGTATGGTGTTTAGCGTCGCTTTCAACAATTTTTCAGTCATATTGCGACGGTGTCTACTTGAGACAGTATTCTTAGTGCTGTCACACTGGAGTATCATGCCGCAGACACACGGTATGATACCCCATCCAGTTACATTATACTGACACCGGGCCGACCAGACCTAGAACTCTCCTCTAAATGCTGAGCGTCAAGTGAGGAAGCTTCTAGTACCATTTTTAAAGTCTTTCAAAATGGATACAAAAAAATGCCCTCCCACTCTAACAATACTTTGCTCATTCCAGGCATTGTTTAATTGGTGTATCTGTCACGTATTGTGTCCCTTGTCCTCATACAGTATTTATGTGATAGCATGACACTTGGTACACCTTTAAAATGTGCTGTAACAAGAAATATTTCATTGAAAAACTGAGGTACTGGTAGTTTGGTAGTTGTAGTTTGGTAGTTTAGGAAACAGAATGTGAAATATTTATCACACAAAAGACACTGTAAGCGTAAAATTTCTTCATTAAAATATGAGATAATACAAAATGTTTACCACCAAAAATTATAATCAAGCCCTTTTTTTATACCAAAATCACAAAAATCTGTTTGCTGGTTCAGGAGGAGTTGTATTTGAAATATTTGGAAAATGTTAAATGTGCCAACTGAAGTTTAGACAAGTGTCTGCAGTTTCTTTTCTCTGTTTAATGTCTCTGGATTCACAAACCAAGCACAGTTAACTCTGTCAGAAGAGCGTCTGACTACCAATCTAGAGGTCATGAGTTTGAATCCCCACTCAGTCTTAATGATGATTGATGAACAACTCTGCATTTCATTGTCATTCATCTCCCGTCGCTGATATAAGTGGGAAGGTTATCAGTTACTTTTGAAAATGGGCGACTGTGCTCCAGTACGCTAAACATTCAAACAAACACATCTTACAGGTAGAAAGTTCCCTGACATACACTTTTGTGCATTTAGCCTGAGAATGAATTTCTATTTACATTGTGCAGTAATGTCATGTGAAAAAAAAGGGGGTAATGTGATTGGTTAGATGAGATTATGTGATTGGTAAGATGGATTCATGTGATTGGTTGAAATATCTTTTGGTAAAATAACAAATAATATTATGATGGCTTAAAATATTTATTGGCAAAAAGACAATCTGATGTGATTGGTTAAAATATGTATTAAAAACATGTCAAGCTCTTGTGATTGGTTGATATCCATTTTCAAAATTACAAGCACAGTTAGATACATGTATTTACATTCTTCACAAAATTGCTCCATTGAATCTAAACAACTTTAAATTTTGATGTATATTTTTTATGGAAAGAGTCGTACTTGACGATCCAAGGGAACCCAGTAAAATGTCACATAGAACAGGGGGTCTTTATATACAGACAATGGATAGAGGACTTTCCTCTTTGATTCAAATGTTGATAAATTGTGTATTTACATCAACAGTATTAATATGACATGTTTTGTTCACATGAAATGTTATTCATTGGCTATTGGTTATATCATTTTTATATTTGATATTTGTTTAACATGGGGTCCTCTGTGATCAAGTGATCTAAGAAGCCATCTCAAGATCACTAACCTCTCAACGCTAAGGTCGTAGGTTTGAGTCCTGCACGCTCAAAAAACTTTATGTGAGAGAGTTTCCACTTACTTGCAAAATGGTGGTTCTACTCAGTCTGACTCAGTCTGAGGTCTTCCTCCACTGGTAAAATTGGATATACCATATATAACCTGAAATGTGTTGAAAATGGCGTTGAACCCCATTAAAAAGAAAAAATGGTTTAACATGGATGTGATTGTAAATGTCATGTTTCAAGTAAAATTGTTTTCATATATATAAAGGTCATAGGTCATTTTGTCTGTCTTTTTCATTTTATATACCCCGACTTTTCTTGATATAACTGCTTATATGCTGTACTTGCATTATGATATTGTTTTTTTTTATCGTATGGTTTGACAATTTGGAGGAATCACATTTGTTTTCGTGACAAGTTACATTTTCAAAGGTGCTTCCGCCATTTTGAAGCACATACACTTAACTGTCATGTGATTGACATGTGATTAATACTCCAAGAGAAATCGTATTGTACACACAAATTTTTTTTATTTGAATCCCAAATAAATGCCTTCCTTTTGAAAAATGCATTGCCACTTCGGGGTGTTCATTAAGGGAATATGGTAAGTGATGTTTCTACTTTGTGTTGGTGTGAATGAGAAGACCGGAAAAACTGTTCCAGTTCCTGGTATCATAATGAAAGGTTCCTGTATAGACACATTTGACCCATACTTTGTCCCCGACAGACAGGATAGCCACGCCCGTACCTGATGAACATGTGTTGTCATACTGTTCATAGTTATGCACAGTGCCTATGACCTGATCTGCTGCTATCAGCTGCAGTATTATAGGACTTTTTTTCTGTGGGCACACTTGTACAGTGAACAGATATGTTCCACTATGTGGTGCAATGAAGTATCCAGTCCCGGTATCATATCCTCCGCCCACATTGGAGATAGTTTCTGTGTATCTAATCTCACTTCCAACACTTGGTATTCTGTCTGCCGCTGTTTTAGCTTTAAACACAACTGTAGGTGTAACCGGATCATCTGAAATAGAAGGTGATCCAAGTCATTCTGTGAGTGATTCAGTCAGACGAGATCCTACATCGTGTGAGTGATTTAGTCTGACAAGGTCCAACATTGTGTGAGTGATTTAGCCAGATGAGTTCATACATCGTGTGAGTGATTTAGTCAGACGAGGTCCTACATCATGTCAGTGATTTAGTCAGACGAGGTCGTACATTGTGTGAGTGATTTAATCAGACAAGGTCCTACATTGTGTGAGTGATTTAATCGGACGAGGTCCTAGATTGTGTGAGTAATTTAGTCAGACGAGGTCCTACATCGTGTGAGTGATTTAGTCAGACGAGGTCGTACATTGTGTGAGTGATTTAGTCAGACAAGGTCGTACATCGTGTGAGTGATTTAGTCCCACGAGGTCGTACATTGTTTGAGTGATTTAGTCTGACAAGGTCCAACATTGTGTGAGTGATTTAATCAGACGAGGTCGTACATCGTGTGAGTGATTTAGTCAGACAAGGTCCTACATTGTGTGAGTGATTTAGTCAGACGAGACCCTACATTGGGTGAGTGATTCAGTCAGATGAGGTCCTACATTGTGTGAGTGATTTAGTCAGAGGAGATCCTACATCGTGTGAGTGATTGAGTTAGATGAGGTCCTACATCGTGTGAGTGATTCAGTCAGACGAAATCCTACATCCTGTGAGTGATTCAGTTAGACGAGATCCTACATTGTGCAAATGATTTAGTCAGATGAGATCCTATATTGTGTGAGTGATTTAGTCAGACTAGGTCCTACATTGTGTGAGTGATTTAGTCAGACGAGATCCTACATTGTGTAAGTGATTTAGTCAGACGAGGTCCTACATTGAGTGAGTGATTTAGTCAGACGAGATCGTACATCGTGTGAGTGATTTAGTAAGATGAGATCCTACATTGTGTGAGTGATTTAGTCAGAGGAGATCCTACATTGTGTGAGTGATTCAGTCAGACGAGATCCTACATTGTGTGAGTGATTCAGTCAGACGAGATCATACATTGTGTGAGTGATTCAGTCAGACGAGATCCTACATTGTGTGAGTGATTCAGTCAGACGAGATCCTACATCCTATGAGTGATTTAGTCAGACGAGGTCCTACATCGTGTGAGTGATTTAGTCAGACGAGGTACTGCATCGTGTGAGTGATTTAGTCAGACAAGATCCTACATTGTGTGAGTGATTCAGTCAGACGAGATCCTACATTGTGTGAGTGATTCAGTCAGACGAGATCCTACATCGTGTGAGTGATTGAGTTAGATGAGGTCCTACATCGTGTGAGTGATTTAGTCAGATGAGGTTCTACATTGTGTTGAGTGATTTAGTCAGAGGAGGTCCTACATCGTGTGAGTGATTTAGTCAGATGAGATCCTACATTGTGTGAGTAATTTAGTCAGATGAGGTTCTACATTGTGTGAGTGATTTAGTCAGATGAGGTTCTACATTGTGTGAGTGATTTAGTCAGATGAGGTTCTACATTGTGTGAGTGATTTAGTCAGATGAGGTTCTACATTGTGTGAGTGATTTAGTCAGATGAGATCCTACATCGTGTGAGTGATTTTGTCAGATGAGGTCCTATATTGTGTGATTTAGTCAGAAAAGATCCTACATTGTGTGAGTGATTTAGTCCGACGAGATCCTACATTGTGTGAGTGATTTAGTCAGATGAGGTCCTACATTGTGTGAGTGATTTAGTCAGACAAGGTCCTACATTGTGTGAGTGATTTGTCAGACGAGGTCCTACATCGTGTAAGTGATTTAGTCAGACGAGATCCTACATTGTGTCAGTGATTTAGTCAGACGAGTTCCAACATCGTGTGAGTGATTTAGTCAGAAGAGATCCTACATTGGTGAGTGATTTAGTCAGACGAGTTCCTACATCGTGTGAGTGATTTAGTCAGACGAGGTCCTACATCATGTGAGTGATTTAGTCAGACGAGATCCTACATCGTGTGAGTGATTTAGTCAGAAGAGATCCTACATTGTGTGAGTGATTTTGTCAGACGAGGTCCTACATCATCTGAGTGATTTAGTCAGATGAGATCCTACATCGTTAGAGGTCCTACATCATGTGAGTGATTTAGTCAGACGAGATCCTACATTGTGTGGTGATTTAGTCAGATGAGGTCCTACATTGTGTGAGTGATTTAGTCAGACGAGATCCTACATAGTGTGAGTGATTTAGTCAGACAAGATCCAACATAGTGTGAGTGATTTAGTCAGACAAGGTCCTACATTGTGTGAGTGATTAAGTCAGACGAGATCCTACATAGTGTGAGTAATTTAGTCAGACGAGGTCCTACATCATGTGAGTGTTTTAGTCAGACGAGGTCCTACATCGTGTGAGTGATTTCGTCAGAAGAGATCCTACATTGTGTGAGTGATTTAGTCAGACAAGATCCTACATCGTGTGAGTGATTTAGTCAAATGAGGTCCTACATTGTGCGAGTGATTTAGTCAGACGAGATCCTACATTGTGTGAGTGATTTAGTCAGATGAGGTCCTACATCGTGTGAGTGATTTAGTCAGAAGAGGTCCTACATTGTGTGAGTGATTTAGTCAGAGGAGGTCCTACATCGTGTGAGTGATTTAGTCAGATGAGATCCTACATTGTGTGAGTGATTTAGTCGGACAAGTTCTTACATAGTGTGAGTGATTTAGTCAGACGAGGTCCTACATCATGTCAGTGATTTAGTCAGATGAGGTCCTACATCGTGTGAGTGATTTAGTCAGAGGAGATCCTACATCGTGTGAGTGATTTAGTCAGACGAGTTCCTACATCTTGTGAGTGATTTAGTGAGACGAGATCCTACATCATGTGTGTGCTTTAGTCAGAAGAGTTCCTTCATCGTGTGAGTGATTTAGTCAGACGAGATCCTACATCATGTGATTGATTTAGTCAGAAGAGATCCTACATCATCTAAGTGATTTAGTCAGATGAGGTCCTACATCGTGTGAGTGATTTAGTCAGAGGAGATCCTACATCGTGTGAGTGATTTAGTCAGACGAGTTCCTACATCTTGTGAGTGATTTAGTGAGACGAGATCCTACATCGTGTGAGTGATTTAGTTAGACGAGTTCCTACATTGTGTGAGTGATTTAGTCAGACGAGATCCTACATCATGTGAGTGATTTAGTCAGAAGAGATCCTACATCCTGTGAGTGATTTAGTCAGAGGAGTTCCTACATTGTGTGAGTGATTTAGTCAGAGGAGGTCCTACATGGTGTGAGTGATGTAGTCAGACGAGTTCCTACATTGTGTGAGTGATTTAGTCAAGACGAGATCCTATATAGTGTGAGTGATTTAGTCACTCAATGTACTACATTGTGTGAGTGATTTAGTCAGACGAGGTCCTATATCCTGTGAGTGATTTAGTCAGATGAGGTCCTACATCGTGTGAGTGATTTAGTCAGAAGAGATCCTACATCGTGTGAGTGATTTAGTCAGAGGAGGTCCTACATCGTGTGAGTGATTTAGTCAGATGAGATCCTACATTGTGTGAGTGATTTAGTCGGACTAGTTCCTACATGGTGTGAATGATTTAGTCAGACGAGGTCCTACATCATGTCAGTGATTTAGTCAGATGAGGTCCTACATCGTGTGAGTGATTTAGTCAGAAGAGATCCTACATCGTTTGAGTGATTTAGTCAGACGAGTTCCTTCATCTTGTGAGTGATTTAGTCAGACGATATCCTACATCATGTGAGTGATTTAGTCAGAAGAGATCCTACATCCTGTGAGTGATTTAGTCAGAGGAGGTCCTACATCGTGTGAGTGATTTAGTCAGAGGAGTTCCTACATTTTGTGAGTGATTTAGTCAGAGGAGGTCCTACATCGTGTGAGTGATTTAGTCAGACGAGTTCCTACATCATGTGAGTGATTTAGTCAGACGAGATCCTACATCATGTGAGTAATTTAGTTAGACGAGTTCCTACATCGTGTGAGTGATTTAGTCAGACGAGATCCTACATCATGTGAGTGATTTTGTCAGAAGCGATCCTACATCCTGTGAGTGATTTAGTCAGAGGAGGTCCTACATCGTGTGAGTGATTTAGTCAGAGGAGTTCCTACATTGTGTGAGTGATTTAGTCAGAGGAGGTCCTACATCGTGTGAATGATTTAGTCAGGCGAGTTCCTACATCGTGTGAGTGATTTAGTCAGAAGAGATCCTACATCATGTGAATGATTTAGTCAGACAAGGTCCTACATTGTGTGAGTGATTTAGTCAGATGAGATCCTACATCGTGTGAGTGATTTAGTCAGACGAGTTCCTACATCGTGTGAGTGATTTAGTCAGACGAGTTCTTACATCGTGTGAGTGATTTAGTCAGACGAGATCCTACATCGTGTGAGTGATTTAGTCAGACGAGTTCCTACATTGTGTGAGTGATTTAGTCAGAAGAGATCCTACATCGTGTGAGTGATTTAGTCAGATGAGATCCTACATCATGTGAGTGATTTAGTCAGACGAGTTCCTACATCGTGTGAGTGATTTAGTCAGAAGAGATCCTACATCGTGTGAGTGATTTAGTCAGACGAGGTCCTACATCGTGTGAGTGATTTAGTCAGATGAGTTCCTACATCATGTGAGTGATTTAGTCAGACGAGGTTCTACATCGTGTGAGTGATTTAGTCAGATGGTGATGATTTAGTTAGATGAGGTCCTACATTGTTTAAGTGATTTATTTAGATGAGGTCCTACATTATGTGAGTGATTTAGTCAGACGAGGTCGTACATTGTGTGAGTGATTTAGTCAGACGAGCTCCTACATTGTGTGAGTGATTTAGTCAGATGAGGTCCTACATTGTGTGAGTGATTTAGTCTGACGAGGTCCTACATCATGTTAGTGATTTAGTCAGATGAGGTCCTACATCGTGTGAGTCATTCAGTCAGACGAGGTCCTACATTGTTTGTTTTTCAGTCAGTCATTTCTCAATAACATACATGTAATTACTGAATGATAGTATTGTAGGGGTTTATATTATATGTTTAACTCTAGTCAAGGAAACCTAAAATAATACATCTGACCATAGAAGGTTTGGTATATTCAAACTTGTGTAAGCTGTCCTCTCTTTTGAGCTACCGCATGTCTTCAGCAGCCACGTGTGTTAAGTAACAACCTGTCTTAAAAGGCCACTTCATTATCTGTTATTTATTAATTTCTATTAATTAAAATTTGTACTCATTGTTCATTAGTGTGATGTTTAGTTTACACTAGTTAAGCTTGATTGTGAGTAAAGTTCAGAGTTTATATTAACTCCTCTTAAGGATCGACCCACAACCTCTGGCGTGAGCGGCCAACAATCTATTAACTACACTACACTACAGTTCCGCTTGTCTTTGTCGTGACATTTTGTAGAAAGTCTCCCTATCAAGCATTCTTTGTTCTCCTGTGATTGTGAACCCATCACACAGAATGTCAGTGAAGATACCAACAAAACTAATCAGTAAGGCAATAATAAATTAATTGCTGATAACCATCACCTCCTGCTCCCTAATTTTCATAAAAAAATTTTTTTGAAAAAATAAAGCAAAAAATAGAAAACAAAGGCCTCTCCTTTCCCCTTTTTAAGAAAAAATGGATGATAATCTAGCAATTAATATATAATGGCCTAATAAGGAAAAGGATTGTTTTCCCTTTGATTTCTTTCACTCTGCCTTTTGTGACTTTATATGACATATACAGGTCTTTGTAAACAGTAATCTGTTGTCAACTAATATATTTTAACTCAATTGTAAAGATAGCTCAGAGCTTATATAAACTGCTCTCAAATCCGCTTCCTGGGTAGAGCCAGTACTGAGTGTTGTTTTTAGCTCTACTGGCCAAAGGCCAGAAGTGCTTATATGATGGCACGTTGTCTGTCGTCCGTCGTCTGTCGTCTGACGTCTGTCGTCTGTCGTCTGTTAGCAGCACTTTCTCTGAAACAACTAGGCCAATTAAACTTCACATGGGTGTTTCTAATGCATAGGAGACTATACAGAAGATTTTTTTTTTTCGATCTGAAATTCAAGATGGCCGCCATTACTAAAAATAGTCCAAAACTTAAAAAATCTTCTTCTCATGAACGGCCCAACAGATTTTCAAAATGTTTATGTAGTAATGATAACCAACTATAGTTTTGTTAGATTTGTTCAAATGGTGTCCCTAGGGTTAAATATGACCCCGCCCCAAGGGTTCAATTAGGGGTGTCATTATAATATTTTTTTATTTTTTTTTTTAAAATGGAAATGATTTTGCCAATATCTTCACAGAAGCATTGTTTGGAAAAAGGAGGTTCAGATTTGTAAGAATGACTGGGTTCCACTGTCTTAAGGGGTCAGGAGGGGCCCCAAAAGGTTTAAAATTGGGAATTACTAAATTTGTTTTCTTAAGAACATCTGTTGAAAATCTGTTGGACTGTTCATGAGAAGAAGATTAAGTTTTGGACTATTTTTAGAAACAGTGGCCATCTTGAATTCTAGATAAAAAAAATCTTTTATATAGTCTCCTATGCAATAGAAACATGCATGTGAAGTTTCAGTTTAATTGGCCTAGTGCTTTCAGAATAAATGAAAAAAAAAGAGAATTTTCTGTTTTCCCACAGTATCCCTATGTAAAATTCTAAGTCCCCTTACAGGGCCCCTATATATTTTAGCCCCTAAATTCTTATCTGCAATCAAACCCCTACACATAGGGATAATTTATGCAAAATATGTACAAATCTGACATACCGGTTTTTACTAATTCCCAATTTGTACACTTTTGGGGCCCCTCCTGACCCCTTAAGACATAGGAACCCAGTCATTTTTACAAATGTTAACCTCCTTCACCTAACAATGCTTTAAGGAAGATGTAGGCAAAATCATTTCCATTTAAAAAAAAAAAAAAAAATATATATATATATATATATATATTAAATGACATGTGTCCCCTAATTGAACTTTCGGGGCAGGGGCATTTTTAACCCTAGGGACACTATTGGAACAAATCTAACAAAACTATAGTTGGTAATGATGACCAACTATAGTTTTGTTTGATTTTTTCAAATGGTGTCCCTAGAGTTAAAAATGACCCCACCCCGATGTTTCTATTGCATAGTAGAATTTCAAAAAGTGCTATGGCCACTATGAGTCAGTAGAGCGTCCTCAGGCCCTCTTGGGCCTCTTGTTTCAGAGGCATCAGGCCGAGCTCAGGATCGAACCCACAACATCTGGTCAACACTATCCGCTACACAACACAACACTTGAAATATGTATAATTTTTATTATAATCGAAAGTTCATTAAAAAAAAAAAATCTAAAAACTATTCTCAGTTTTATCTACAAGAGGTATAAAAAGCATAAATATTTTATACATACCTTTTATGTTGCTAACAGCTGTTTCTTGCCTTGCGATAGATGCCAGCAATGTTTGGTTTATTTGTCCTTGCTTGTCCATGAGGTCCTTGGATAGTCGTTTTACTTCTTGATTAAAGCTGGTCAAAGCATGCTCCAGTTTTTCTTGTTGTTCATCAACTGATTTCTGAATTACTTCTTGGAGTTTATTGAGTTTAGTTGTGCGTTCTACTTCAGCATCATTTAATTCAGAAATTTTGTTTCCATACTATCAGTCCATGACACTTCTTTATTGTCTATTATAGAAAACTGAGCCTTCATATCCGTGTCCCAATTGTCCATTTTCTTCTCAATTAGTTCCATTTTATGTTCGAATCGAACTAATTTCTCCAGGACCTTTTCCTCAAAATGAAATTTTGAGCACCTTGGCTCATCATGGCCCAGAGCTTCCGCCACAAGGACTGTCACAAAAATAATATAAACAAAGTTTTGAATCATGGTGTTTCCTGTCCGAGAATTGTTTGTCAGTGCCTGTGACTAGGGTCTGCGTGGCTTTTATAATTTTTCTGTTCTGAAATTGATAGCGGTTTATCATTGTTCAGACATATTTAAACACCGTAATCTGCACTCATTGTTATTTTGTCTCCTGGATATTACCCTTGATATCAAACTGTTTCAGATAGATTTTTCTGAATGACACCTGACTGAGATATAGAGACCACAGGGGTTAATATTATAATCTTAAAGTGAATATTATATCATTGTAGTACCACAGGGGTGAATATAGTGTTTTCATTGTACCACAGGTTGAATATTATATTCTTGTAGTACCACAGGATGAATATTATATTCTTGTAGTACCACAGGGGGAATATTATATTCTTGTAGTACCACAGGATGAATAGTATATTCTTGTAGTACCACAGGGTGAATATTATATTCTTGTAGTACCACAGGATGAATATTATATTCTTGTAGTACCACAGGGTGATTATTATATTCTTGTAGTACCACAGGATGAATATTATATCATTGTAGTACCACAGGGGTGAATATAGTGTTTTCATTGTACCACAGGGGGAATATTATATTCTTGTAGTACCACAGGGTGAATATTATATTTTTGTAGTACCACAGGATGAATATTATATTCTTGTAGTACCACAGGATGAATATTATATTCTTGTAGTACCACAGGTAAATATTATATTCTTGTAGTACCACAGGATGAATATTATATTCTTGTAGTGCCACAGGGTGAATATTATATTCTTGAAGTACCACAGGTGAACAGTATATTGTTTGTTTACCTCAGGTGAATATCATATTATTGTAGTACCACAGGTGAATATTATATTCTTGTAGTACCACAGGTGAATATTATATTCTTGTAGTACCACAGGTAAATACATGTACATTATTCTTGTAGTACCACAGGTGAATATTATATTCTTGTAGTACCACAGGTAAATACATGTACATTATTCTTGTAGTACCACAGGTAAATATAATATTCTTGTAGTACCACAGGTGAATATTATATTCTTGTAGTACCACAGGTAAATACATTATTCTTGTAGTACCACAGGTAAATATTATATTCTTGTTGTACCACAGGTAAATATAATATTCTTATAGTACCACAGGTAAATATAATATTCTTGTAGTACCACAGGGTGAATATTATATTCTTGTTGTACCACAGGTAAATACAATATTCTTGTTGTACCACAGGTAAATATAATATTCTTGTAGTACCACAAGGTGAATATTATATTCTTATAGTACCACAGGTGAATATTATATTCTTGTAGTACCACAGGTGAATATCATAGTTTTGTTGTACCACAGGTAAATATAATATTCTTGTTGTACCAGAGGTGAATATTATATTCTTGTTGTACCACAGGTAAATATAATATTCTTGTAGTACCACGGGGTGAATATTATATTCTTATAGTACCACAGATGAATATTATATTCTTGTAGTACAGACCCTAAACCGCTCAAGTACCCCAATTGCACGCAAACGGAGTGCACTCAGAGTGTAAGCGGAGCGCGAGCGTAGCACAGACGGAGCGCGAACGGAGCGCAGATTGAGCGCTGACGGAGCAGACCTTGACCGTAAGCAAACGCTGGATTTTGAAAAAAAAACGCACTCCTGAACGCATGAAATAGATCGAGTGCACTCAGACACGCTGAATGCACTCAGATACGCTGAGTGCACTCAGATGCGCAGTATATGCAGTATACGCTAGACACTGTAAGATAACTGATAACAGAACTATTCGTGCGCTACTGAGTGCACTCATTCATTCGGATACACTCTTTTTTATTATTTGATCGTGAAGTCGATACTTAAAATCGAGATAACAAAGACATTTTATTTACATAAATATAAACCATGTAGTTTATATAAATGTTTTATTGTAAAACGCATGATAAAACTTATTTTGGTCAACACTTTATCAATTATAACATAAATATCAATATTTAGCTGATCAAACAAAACATAGATATGCGAAAAATTATATGATTATGATTCTATTTGTTTGGGTATTTCGGCAAAATAAAAATTACCAATTTTCAATTTAATTTGAACTTTAGTTTTATATTTTCCCCAAACATAGTTACACTGAGTTTGTTCTTAGTTGTGAACAAATCTACGTAAAACTGTTATACTGCAATTAAAGTGGAAACATTTTACTCGTGCACATCTCATTAAAATAATAGTTATGAATTAATTGTATTCTAAAATATAAAGTGGGTCAGTAGTATAGCGGATAGGGTGCTAGCTTCAGACGGCAGAGGTCGCGAGTTTGACCCAGGCTCTACCCGACCTCTCGAAAAGCAATTCAGTACCAGATCTAATAAGGGAATGCACTGGAGAATGCATAAGCTCCGAGCTTACTTCACAATCAAGCTAAATTAAATTAATGTAAAATAAATGTATGTATGCCAAATTAACACGACAGACCGAAATAACACATTAGACACAGGAAATAAAAACTAGTAAACGTAAATTTCTAGGTGACCTTTTTGAGGTTGTGATTTTATATTGACTAAAGGACAGCTTTTGATCATGAGGAAGGTTTAAATAAACAAAAAAGAACATGTATTCACTTCCTATAAAATAGTAAGTATATTATTTTCCCGCTTTCCTACAAAATCGATATGCCTGATCACGTGCACGTAAGTACGTAACAATTAAGCCATCATAAAAGCTGTGAAAGGCGCAACATGTAAGAAATGACAACAATAATAATAAAGAAGAAAAAATACTCAGATAATAATAATATAATAATATAATAATATAATAATAAAGTAATATAGCAATTATAACAATAATATTAATAATAATAGTAATAAATAATAATAAAATATATAATAGTTATTAATAATAATGAGGATAATAATAATATTATAAAAAATCTGCATATTTTATTATTGATTGTGACTATATATTTCTTATCCAATCACATGCCGCGGGTTAAATAAAGATTTATTCATTGGGCACAAATTATAATCAAAATGAAAATTACACACCGGCAGGGTTCTTCGTGATCAATGGACCGATAAATCACCAATTAACTATTTATTGACACACATGTGGTTCTCACCATGGGTATCTGTTTTGATGATTGCCATGCAACTCTGCCTTCATAATAGTAATTAAATTGTTTTATTAATTGTGAACGACTGACCAGATGCACGTACGCACGTATCCAATATAAAAGTTGTGACAAATCAATAAGTCAATATGTATATTATAATAATAGCTCCAATGATAATAATATTTAAAAAAAATAAAACAAATAATGAAAGTAAAAAATAATACAAATAAAATACTACATGTTTACAAGGAATTATTTAGAGACATGTCTTCAATTTTTATTAGTTTTAAAATTGTATGATTGTTTTATTGTGTAAATTAACAATTCTGATCTGTTTTTTTATAAGAAATCGCTATGGCAGCTGTGGTAAAGTGACAGCCCTGAATATACATCCCTTAATACGTGTATGTCACACTTTCTACCAGTCATTCAGAACTGGCGTGGGGTTTTCGGTTCGTTAATTTAATGATATTAACATCATGATATTTACATACTTTTGAAACTTCGAATAACCAATATCTTAAATGATTTTTTTATTTGTTGTTAATTGGCTAGCAGTTTTTCTTTTTTATCATTTCTTTTCAATCACATAATGTTGGCTCAATTAAGATTCATCCATCTGGCAAGTATTACAATCAAAATGAAATCATACATATCATCCGTGGTCAATAGACCGATAAGTCACCGCTTTAGCATATAACTTAATTGACACGGCTCTCACTGGCATGTGACATAACGTAATTAACACCACGGGGCTGTTGCTGCGTGTCATATAATTAGCGGTATAGCACAGTGGGTTTAGTTTCAAACAAGTTTAATATAGTTTGTCATTTTAAATAATGTATTAACATAAAGCATACTATCAGTAAAAGAATAAGTTGAGAAACCCACTGAAAAAAGTTCATTGCAAGTATATTTATATACATAATGATAACGAAAATAATTATAAAACTTAAAATATCAGAATATCTTTTCTAAGTTTAGTGAAGCTACATTTGGACCCAAATCGAGAAAAACACTGCAAGATTATTATTTTTTAAAAATCATTTATTATAATGTCGAATTCCATCGCACGGATTATAATAAAATTTTCATCACCCATGCAGTGCATATTATTGATTATAAAGCTTATTTTAGTTTGAACATTAACAAAACCAGTGATATATCCACATGTTGTTAAGTCACTGCTTACACTGAGCAGATTTATGGATTACTATAAGGCCAACGAAGTATCAACAGTATGGCATTATTAATTAAATTTAATTATTAATAACAATATATTTAGTTTATGTTGATGATGTTTATGTAAATTTGTGGACAAACTTAATTGATTTCCTGTAACAAACGGCTTACGGTATATCAAAGAAGATACTGACGCAAACGCATGTCGGTCTGGATAACAGAAGCTGGTATAACGTGCGATATTCTTTGATCACCCAGACCACTGATCACATATCAAAACATAGACACTTCCGTTAAACATGCCTACTATCGATACTAGTTCAACCTTTCGCACAGCGGGTGACATAATATGTAGACAAACAATCGGATTATGAATTAATTTACCTTGACTAAATCCCATGGATACATTTTATTGCTCCATTGGAACAGATTAAATTAAAAAGTCAATATAGAACGAATCCAACGCTAAGAGGAGTATTAAATAGAGCACTCAGCTATACAGCGCTCGTGAGCGAATACTTGCGTTTGTGAGTGCATAAAATTAACCGCGTTTAATAGAGTGCACGCAAACGGAGCGCGAACGGAGCGTGAACTAAGCGCGAACGGAGCGCGAACGGAGTGCAAACTGAGCGCAAACGGAGTGCAATTATGGGGTACTTGAGCGGTTTAGAGTCTGTACCACGGGTTGAATATTATATTCTTATAGTACCACAGATGAATATTATATTCTTGTAGTACCACAGGTAAATGTCATAGTTTTGTTGTACCACAGGTGAATATTATATTCTTGTAGTACCACAGGTGAATACTTTATTCTTGTAGTTCCACAGGTGAATTTTATTTTCTTGTAGTACCGCAGGCGTGTTCTAGTATTAGTATGTTCACTTCTGGCAGATTGAATATTTTGTTTAGCATGATAGTGTTTTGTCTTGGTTTTCTTGTTTGAACAGAGTGTTAAACTTTGTATTCAGATAAATAACAAGTCAGTTTTTGAATTCCAGAAATAGTGAGGCTATCTATTGATTTACTCATCTGAGTTTAGATGTTAAAAGAATTTTGTACTCCTTGAAAATTTTCCCATAATGTTATAGTATACAAGCCACTTGTGTACTTCGTAAATTACCAAATTGTAGAAGTTATAGTTAAAGTACTTATAATAAAGGTCGAGGATTTAATTAAAGTAGGTATAAGTGTAAATTCACACTTGTGTGATATAATTTATTACCATTAAACATATGTTTATGTACTTTAATGGGTTTGAGGTGATCTGTTTTATGGTGTTTAGCATCGCTTTCAACAATTTTTCAGTCATATCGCGATGGTGTCTACTTGAGACAGTATTCTAAGCACTGTCACACTGGAGTATCATGCCACAGACACATGGTATAAGACCCCACCCAGTCACATTATACTGACACCAGGCCGACCAGACCTAGAACTCTCCTCTAAATGCTGAGCGTCAAGCGAGGAAGCTTCTAGTACCATTTTTTAAAGTCTTTGGTATGACCCGGCCGGGGATTGAACCCACGAACTTCCGCATGCGAGGTGGACGCTCTACCACTAGACCACGCCGCGGTCCTTGAGGTGATCTGAAAACTGCCAGTCCATTTACTTAGTTGTAATGCTTGATAAAATCATAATGTTGGCAGTTTGATATATCTTGTTTCAGTTTTACCACTTAAATACAGGTAGAATAAGATCTATTTATTAATTGATATAACCCTCTCTTCAAAAAACAAAACAAAACAAAAAATGTTTACCTTAGTTTTGAAAGGAAAGCGATAGCGAGTCTTTAGCCATTATCTGAGGTTCAATTTTGTTGACAGTGATAGTCATCTGACCAATAAAATAGTTCCAAAGTTTTAAAAACGCATTTGTCATAACAGAGGACGTTTTATACAACAGGAGATTCAACGTTTGATTTTATTGCAGTTTGCCTTCTACTAAACAGAGAGCAAAAAAATTAAAAGATGCAATATTGACACAGCATACAATCTCCAGTGAAATGGAAATCTCACTGCGCATTAGTTCAAGCAAAATGATAGAAAACAATCAGTCAACTTTTCATAGATAAAAAACTATCCTAAACATCTGATACCTATTATCATCCAAATTTTTCTTAAAAACGGGGAGAGCGGGAGGATTTTATTTTTTATTTATTTTTTTTCAAATTTTTGATGTTTTTTTTTATAAAAATAAAAGGTGGGGCGGCATGAAAATTAGGCGGCGAATGGGGATGATAATCTAGCAATTAATTTATTATGGTCTAACAGAATTTTTAGTTGTAATTAGCTTTAACGCTCATCGTGCCAAGCTGCTTATATCCCATGAAAATAAATGTGTCCGAAAATAAAAGTGTTAAACATTTTCCTTTGTCTGTTTCAATTTTGTAAACAGAAATGGTGACACGAAATGAAAGAGGATCCATATTAATGATGTTTTTTTAGCAAATTTGCCATGACAACTCTTTTCTGAGGAAAGGCATATTTTAAATATGATGATGATTTTATGATTATTTTTGGGGTAATGTTCTTATTCGTGAGTTAGGCATGCAATTGTCCCAAAATCAGGAATATCTGATGGCTCCTTTATGACATACATACAATATTGAACACATCTTTGAATTTCCCAAATCTTAATATTAATGACTTTGCTGATGTTCCAAGCCCTTTATCAGGCTGTTCAGGACTTTGATTTTCTTGATTCACTTCCTATTGCATTTCTTATGTTTAACCAAGCCATCTCTCTCCACCCACACCTTGCCAAATTTCCATTCTGCTCATCTGTATCTTCACTTATTGTTTTGGTTTTATTTCAGTGCACACAATCATGACCACATCCCAAAAAGATTTTTTTTTTAACATTACAATATTTTTTTACATCTCGGGCCTTATAATGCACTGTTCCAGTACCCACATGCGCAGTGTCTTTTTTGCTCAGTCCATGGGCCTTTTGAGCAGGGGATGAGATTTCACTTGATTTCTTGTTATTTTCACAAATTATTTCTTTTAAGGACCCAACCTCTGACATGGCTGTGGTTGCCAGGAAGGGCTGTGCTGTTGTCAGGGTGCATAGAGAACAGAAGGAAAGACGTAAAGCACAGAAAAAAGAATGGGAGCTGGCTGGTACCAGAATTGGAGATATTATGGGCATCAAGAAAAAGGAAGAGGTAAGACAGATTTTACTACCTTCCAACGCGGAGTATGCATGTTGATTTGTCCCTGTAAAGAGGATCTTACATTCGTGCTTATTTATTATTGAATTTATTAAACGAGTTGGGAAAAATGATATAATGCTAGACAGAGCCTCTCATACAATATTTTTTCCAACTCGTTTAATGAGTAATAAATGAACACAAATGAAAGATTAGAGTTATCACATAACTGATGAAAAAATTACATTTACCATTTATTTAACAGATCACCTTTATAAGAGAATGAGAAAAAATCGGGCATAGTTGTTTCTTTGACTCATCATATGATGTAACGTCTCAAAATAACGTCATTTAACCATGACAAATCAATGTTGTTATATTATATAGGGCAAGTCGGAAAGTACTTTGGCAATTTGCTTGCGAGAGCCGAGTTGTACGGAAAACACCGAGCGTTGAATTGGAAGTGATATTACACTAAGTTAATATAAAAAAATATGTCATGGATTTATTACACCCCTGCATTATAAATTTTGTGATGAATATATGTTCATAAACATGCATGTACACAAACAACACCTCAAAATATTGTATTATGCACTAGCCTTTCAAAGAATTGTGAAGGGCATTCTGTTTAGTGTTTACACTGTTCATCCATTAGTTTGTGAGTCTGTTTCGTCAGTTCATGTATCGCCAGATTGGCACCCGATGAATAATATCTGGTGTGAAGCTGTACAATATAAAAATGCAGGTAAAGTTTGATATTAATCAACGACTGTCAAATTTTCTATTGGAGTTATGGCCCCTTTTCAGCTTACTTTTCGATAAAGTTTACTAACATAAAGCAGAGACATCTATGTGCTATGGACACATTTCTGGTAATCCTACATGGTAATAATGTAATAGCCAAAGTAAAAAAAGAGTTATATATTTTAAAAATCATACAGATATAATTATGTAATCATTAATTCAGATACAGGTTATGATAATGACATTAATTGGGATCGGGTTATGATAATGCAATTAATTGGGATACAGGTAATGATAACATCATTAATTAGGATATAGGTAATGAACTTGCCATTAATTGGGATACAGGTAATGAAAATGCCATTTATTGATATACAGACAATGATAATGTCATTAATTGAATACATGTAGTGATAATGCCATTAATTGGGATACAGGTAATGATAATGTCATTAATTTCAATGCTGGTAATGATAGTGCCATTAGTTGATAAACAGGTTATGATAATGCCATTAATTAGAATATAGGTAATAATTGTGCCATTAATTGGGATACAATTAATGACAATGGCATTAATTAGGATACAGGTCATAATAATGCCATTTATTTAGATACTGGTAATGATGATGCCATTTATTTGAATACTTGTAATAAAAATATCATTAATTGGGATACAAGAAATAATAATGGCATTCATTGGGATACAGGTAATGATAATATCATTAATTTGAATACTGGTAATGATAATGCCATTAATTTGGATACTGGTAATGATAATATCATTAATTGGGATAAAGTGAATAATAATGACATTAATATGGATACTGGTAATAATAATATCATTAATAGGGATACATGTATTAATGATGCCATTAATTTGGACAAAGGCAATGATAATGCCATTAATTTGGATACAGATAATGATAATGCCATTAATTGGGATACAGGTAATGATAATGCCGCTATTTTGGATACTAGTAATGATTATGCCATTAATTTGGATACTGGTAATAAAAATACCATTTTTGGGATACTGGTAATGATTATGCCATTAATGGGGATACAGGTAGTGGTAATGCCATTTATTGGTAAACAGGTAATGATAATGCCATTAATTGGGATACAGGTAATAAAAATGCCATTAACTGATATACAGGTTATGATAATTCCATTAATTGGGATACAGGGAATGATAATGCCATTAATTGGGATACAGGTAATAAAAATGCCATTAACTGGGAAACAGCTAATGATAATACCATTATTTTTGACGCTGGTAATGATAATGCCATTTATTTATTATTTATTATTATTATTTATTATTTATTTATGCCAGATATTTATTAGTAAACAGGTAATGATAATGGCATAAATTGGGATAAAGGTTTTGATAATAGTGTTAATTGGGATATAGGTTAAGGTAATGTCATTAATAGGAGTACATTTAATAATAATGCCATTAATTGGACTATTGGCATTGGTAATAACTTTAAATGGGATACAGGTAATGATAATGCCTTTAATTGGGGTACAGGTAATGATGATACCATGAATTGGTATACAGGTTATGATAATGCCATTAATTAGGATACAGGTAATAAAAATGTCATTCATTGGAGTACAGCTAATAATAATACCATAAATGGGGATACAGGTAATGATAATGCCATTAATTGGGATAAAGGTAATGATAATGCCATTAATTTGAGTACATCTAATGATAATGCCATTAATTGGGATACAGGCAATGATAATGCCATTAATTGGGATACAGGTCATGCTAATGCCATTAATTGGGATATTGATTATGATAATGCTGTTAAGTGGGATACAGGTAATGATAATGCCATTAATTGGAGTATGGGTTATGATAATGCCATTTATTGGGATACAGGTTATAATAATACCATTATTTGGGATACAGGTAATGATAATGCCGTTGATTGGGATACATCTAATAATAATGGAATTAATTGGGATACAGGCAATGATAATGCCATTAATTGGGATACAGGTTATGATAATGCCATTAATTGAAGAACATCTAATGATAATGCTATTAATAGGGATACACACAATGATAATGCCATTAATTGGGATACAGGTAATGATGATGCCATTAATTGGAGTACATATGATAATAATGCCATTGATTTGGATACAGGTAATGATTTTGCCATTTATTAGGATACTGGTAATATTTTAATGATAATAATTACAGGAAGATGAAACAGAGGAAAAGGACTACAAACAGGATCACAAGTTTGCTGATCTAATGCAGGAAAAAACCGAGGCAGTTAGTGAGTTTGCCATGAAGAGAACTCTAAAAGAGCAACGACAGTATCTGCCAATCTTTGCTGTCAGAAATGAGGTAAAAATGTCAATAGGATAAACATGAGGAGGGTAAGATACACATGAGGAGGGTAAGATACACATGAGGAGGGTAAGATACACATGAGGAGGGTATAATAAATGCGAGGAGGGTATAATAAACATGAGAAGGGTACAATAAACATGAGGAGGGTAAGATAAACATGAGAGTACAATAAACATGAGGAGGGTAAGATAAATGTGAGGAGGGTAGGATAAACATGAGGAGGGTAGGATAAACATGAGGAGGGTAAAATAAACATGAGGAGGGTATGATAAATGCAAGGAGGGTAGAATAAACATGAGAAGGGTATGATAAACATGAGGAGGGTAAGATAATGCAAGGAGGGTAAGATAAACATGAGGGTACGATAAACATGAGGAGGGTATAATAAATGTGAGGAGGGTAGGGTAAACATAAGGACGGTAAGATAAACATGAGGAGGGTAAGATAAATGCGAGTATGGTAAGATAAACATGAGGAGGGTAGGATAAAAGCGAGGAGGGTAGGATAAACATGAGGAGGGTAGGATAAACATGAGGGTATGATAAACATGAGGAGGGTAGGATAAATGCGAGTAGGGTAGGATAAACATGAGGAGGGTAGGATAAACATGAGGAGGGTAGGATAAATGCGAGAAGGGTAGGATAAACATGAGGAGGGTATAATAAATGTGAGGAGGGTAGGGTAAACATAAGGACGGTAAGATAAACATGAGGAGGGTAAGATAAATGCGAGTATGGTAAGATAAACATGAGGAGGGTAAGATAAAAGCGAGGAGGGTAGGATAAACATGAGGAGGGTAGGATAAACATGAGGGTATGATAAACATGAGGAGGGTAAGATAAATGTGAGGAGGGTAGGGTAAACATAAGGAGGGTATGATAAACATGAGGAGGGTAGGATAAATGCGAGTAGGGTAGGATAAACATGAGGAGGGTAGGATAAACATGAGGAGGGTAGGATAAATGCGAGAAGGGTAAGATAAAC
Organism: Panopea generosa; assembly: GCA_029582155.1. NCBI lineage: Eukaryota > Metazoa > Mollusca > Bivalvia > Adapedonta > Hiatellidae > Panopea > Panopea generosa. The sequence continues at coordinate 11,931,625 of CM055900.1, read as the reverse complement.
ATGAGGCGGGTAGGATAAACGTGAGGAAGGGATGTAGGATGAAAAATTTGTACTCTGTAAAAATATGCAGAAATCCAAGTCCAGAATGCAAGAAAAATATATCCCAGCACTGGTAAGCTAAAATATAAAAAGAACTGCCTAAAATGAAAATGTGATTTGTTTTTGGAAAATTATTACCTGTGTATAATAAATTCATTTTTTGTCATTCACAACAGTTGCTGAACATCATTCGAGACAACAGTGTTATTATTATTGTTGGAGAGACTGGTTCCGGGAAAACAACCCAGTTAACACAGGTGATTCAATCTTTATTTATTTAAAGGCAGTGTGTCATGAAAAATGGCCATAAGCGTCTAAACGAATTAGTTGAAAATTAAAAGAAAACATCTATTATCATTTATAATTAAAATATGAATAATTTGGAATTTCATATCTGCCAAAATGTGGCAAAATTTATATTTTCGGTGTGTGAAATTGAAATGGAATCCCCATTCTAAAAATAAACATCATGCACACACTACTTGACAACATTCACCTTGACATTTAGACTGTTTCTCAGATAAATCAAATTCAACAATAATGCGAATATATCGAAATCATATTAAAGTCATGTTGCTCATTTCAAACAACACAAAATGCTTTGCAATATTTAGAGTGAAATTAACTCTCATTTAACCAGGCCATGTAAAACATGTTAGGAAATTTTCTATATATAATTTTTTGCATAATTTTAAAAAAATCCTTTTTGTTTATAAGTTCACAGTGAGTTTACCGAAGCATGCTCTATTGGGAAAAAAAGTATTTATAGAAAACCCAAGCATACTGCCTTTAAAGTAGGAAAATGTCCAAGTTTTTTAACAAAACTATAAATCTGTCTCAATAACAGACAGATGGGCTGTAAGAAGAAAAGAAATAATATTTTAAGCATACTAAATACTAAACATCTTTAGATGTTTTATTATCGACTACCAAAGGAAGTACAAGGATATACATGAAGATTTGGTGCTGTCCGTCTGTCTATGTTTCCATCCCAGTTTCCATTTTTCAGAAACAAACTTTGAAATAGTTGGCTGAATTCTAATAACAATTTGTAAAAATGTTTATCCCCATTGAACATTGTGTTCAACCTAGAGTGGTCAGAATCATCAGTCTAATTCTGAAGTTATTAGACATAAATTTATTCTTTTTTTTCCGAGACAATAACTTGATACAAATTTATCTCAGTGTGCCCCTAAGTATAGCCGGAAGGATCACAAGAAAGGTTACAGTGTTTACGTTTTTTCGACCGGATATAGTATTGCCAAATAATGTAACGCAGTGCACCTTGGGATATTCATAACGCGGTTCTGTGTATATCACAGTTTCATTCCAAGGATCCCGGCGATCTCGTTATAAAGGGACCAGAGTGTGAAGTGTTGTATACAATATAAGTAAAGTAAATATTATCTGATGTTAATGAAACTTGTATGTTAAACAGATTTTTTCCATACCTTATTTTAAAATATATAAAGGTATTAAATGTCTGATTCAATATTTGATAAGAATTTGTATTAGCTTAAGCAATATTTATATGCTATCAACCTATTACATATACAGTGGAAACTCATTATCTCGATATTGGAGGGACTGCCAAAAAAACTTGAGATATCCAAATATCGACATAGATTTTATCACAAAATCAATATTTATTTTCATCACCTGATAATTGTCATACGTCAGTTGTACTTTCGTTTTCATATTATGGTCCATGCAGTAGAATTACACTGTCATGATAAATGCTAATATTTGGGTCCTTCTTTGAATTTCTCGGCAGTGTGAGATATAAGTTGAGGCTGATTGATTGAATTAAATGATATTAAACAACATTTACATGCAATCACCCAATTTGATGACATGATGTTTGCAACATTCTGTCAGTCATTAAAACTGACACATTTGTCATTGGCCGGTAATTTGTGTAGCGTCTTAAACAAACTGTGAAAAATGGCATGCATAGATTTTCACTTAGCATAGAAAAACAAACAATTTTATGTCAATTTTATGTCAGCAATAAGTATATCGAGACAAACATTCAATAAAAGGTGTTAAATAATCAATCGGGGACTAAAACTTGGATCGAGATATCCGGAACCTCAACACAGACAATATCGAGATAAAAGGAATTTGTTTAATATAAGCAAAGAAGGGGAAAAGTTTGGACTGGCAAAAAAATATCAACATTACCGGAATATCAACTCAAGCGATATCGAGTTAACAAGTTTCGACTGTACATATATTCAATATTCAGCGATACATAAACAACAGAACTGAAAAGAAAGCTATTTCCAGCTTGTACAAAGTCTCTCTTCTTTGTCTTGATTACAGTACCTTCACGAAGATGGCTACACAAAGTATGGCATGTTGGGATGTACGCAGCCTCGGCGTGTGGCAGCCATGTCTGTTGCTAAGAGAGTGTCCGAGGAGATGAATGTGAAGTTGGGGGAGGAAGTGGGATACGCTATACGTTTTGAGGATTGTACAAGTGAGGTAATTAATGGTAGACAGTTTTTGTGGCCCTAAAGCATTTATTTTTCATTATACAGTCAAACCTGTCTTAAGCAGCCAGTTAAGGGAAGGAGCAGAAATTGCCTTTTAAGTCAGGTTATTGATTAAAACGTTAATTTGTTCTGAAAGCATAGAAGTGGAAAATAGCAGATGTGGCTGCTTAAGACAAGTGGGGCCGGGCCCGATTAGCTCAGTCGGTTACGCGCCTGACTATCAATCCAGGGGTCGTGAGTTCGAATCCCCCGCCCGGCAACAGTCTCCGTGATGATTGATATACGACATTGTGTCTCATTATCATTCGTCTCTCACCACTGATTCAAGTGGGAAAGTTATCAGTTACTTGCGGAGATTGGGTGTGCTTGAGTACTGGTTAATTCCCAGGAAACAGTGGTTAGGTTAACTGATCGTCTGTTAGCCCTCGATGGCATAAAAATGACGCTAAATATTCAATCAGTCAATCAATTAAGACAAGTGGCCATTCAATAGAGGTGACTGCTTTCACAGGTTCAACTGTACTTCCCTTTGAGGTTTCCTTTTGAAGCAGGTATATGATGTACTATTAAGCATCTCTTATGCAATATTAAACATGGATGCAGATTACAATGGATGAAAATTGGGATACACTCGGTATTTAAGATTACTACTGTTATAATTTATCAGAATAATTATGAATTGACTTAAAATGATTTGTTTATAAACGAAATTTCATTAATGTAAGGAAATTTCTTTCTCTTGACTGTAATTCACATTGTAAATTTGATGTTATATTGTCAGTAATTGAATACTTTAACATTTATGGTAAAAACTCTGTTTATAAATATATAATATGTATGCATAAATTGATTATCTTCTACTTAAAAGTGGCATTTGTAACATTTCAAAATTTCAAGTTTCACAATCAAAGTAAAATAAATAAGTTTAAACTAGTTCTCTCCCTTCAAGTTGAAATGATCTGGAGTTATTCTATTCACCTTGTGCAATATTATTGTACAAATGAAAAACTATCAATATTGTGTTAATTGCAGAATACGCTGATAAAATATATGACAGATGGTATATTGCTGCGAGAGTCTCTGCGTGAGTCAGATCTTGACCACTATAGTGCAATAATCATGGACGAAGCTCATGAACGGTCACTCAGTACAGATGTACTCTTCGGATTGTTGCGTGAGGTAAGTTTGGTGTTTTTTGTGTAATTTGATTCTGTAGATGCAATACCTAAAACCTGACTTATGGCTGTAAGTTGATATATGAGCCGGTATACACCTACATAGCTGTATCACTGGACAGAGGACTCAGGCTGTCTTCCAGGTGGGGGGGGGGGGAATTGGATTAATAATTTTGGCACATTGCCTGCGGTGTTAGATGTAGAAAATATGTTGTACTGATGTTTGTTATCCAACAACATATGCATTGTATTATTTTGTTTTATAAAGCAATACCAAAGAGGTCGTGATGAGGGCATACCAAAATTCTAAATCATAATCCTATCTTCACACTTGCCCATTGAAAAATGAAAGTAAGATTATTTTTTTTAAAAACTATGCCAAAAACCCTTTGGCTTTCTCATGTTTTGGAAGCATACCATCATCCTATCTGTTTTGCACTCGTTTGGTACCTTGACCTACTCAATGAGTGAAGTTGGTCAGGGTATCAGACTAGTTCTTAAGTAGTCTTGATAATTTGTGATACTTGCTTCTACTGAAACACAAATGTCAGGACGCTCTTGGCACTCACCCCATAAGTTTGGTATATTTGATCAATTTCATATTAAAAATAAAGTCAAACCTGTCTTAAGCAGCCAGTCAAGGGAAGGAGCAAAAGTGGCCTTTTATAACGAGTGGTTGCTTAATACAGTTTAATTTACTCTGAAAGCAAAGAAATGGGAAATAGAAAATATGGTTGCTTAAAACAGGTCATTGCTTAATAGAGGTTACCGCTTACACAGGTTTGACTGTTTATGATGATGTGCAGTTATTTTGATTAATTTTCACAGCTGTAGGGATAAAATTTAATTGACAATACAAAACTTCAAAATGAAAATGTTTTACATTTCAATGTGGTACTTTTTACTTACATAACTTACACTTACAGTTCAGTCATATTAAAAACAATAAAAAATAATTGGTTGGTTTGTATTGGTAGTGGAATTAACTACTGACGAGAAACTGGTTTTTATGTTTTAATATCAACTAATTTCGACCCATCCCAGGTCTTCTTCAGGATAAAAAATAATGCGAGATTATTGAAACAATCAAAGGCATTGAGGTCATATGAGTTTAATCAGTTGTTCTAAACATCAAATGAGATAAATATGGTATTTGATATTGGGAAATGCATGATATGTTCAACAAAGAATGTGTTTTAGCAACATTCAACATATGGTAGGTTATATATGGTATATCCAGTTTTATTTGTGGAGCAAGACATCAGAATGAATCTGAGTACCGGTAGATATACTGTTCTTCAGCGTGTAGACGGCCATGACCTATGTGGTTAGAGGTCAGTGGTCATTGGATGATGGCACCTTATATATTAGACTGCTTGACCACAGAGGACCCATTGAACAAGGAAAGAACATCACTGGATATGTACAGATATCTAATACAGTGAAACCTGTCTTAAACAACCAGTCAATACAAGGAGCAAAAATGGCCTTTTAAGACAGGTTGTTGCTTAATACAGGTTAACTTGCTCTTAAAGCATAGAAATTGAAAATTACAAATGTGGCTGCTTAAGACAAGTGGCTGCTTAATAGAGGTGATCGCTTATACAGGTTTGACTGTATAGGGATATGAATACAAAACTGTTCATTACTAAATTGTAGGTTGTATCCAGAAGACAAGATCTGAAACTTATTGTGACGTCCGCTACGATGGACGCTGGCAAATTCGCCTCCTTCTTTGGGAATGTTCCAACTTTCACAATACCTGGTCGTACATTCCCAGTGGATGTTCTGTACGCCAAGAACACAGTGGATGACTATGTGGATGCCTCTGTCAAACAGACGTTGCAGATCCATCTTGGGGGCTTGGAAGGTTTGTGCATACATAATGATGATGTCGTAAACTATTGATACAAAATATTTACAGGACAGTCCGAAGGTGTTTTTACTTTTTAAACCATATTGAAAGGAAACAAAAATACTTAATTACTTTGTATGCCAACTGCAGTGATTGTCTAGTGGTAGATTGTCTGCCTTACTTGTGAAAGGTCATGTTCATTCCCCGGCCGGGTCATTTCAAAGACCATGTGTCTGTGGCATGATACTCCAGTGTGGCAGCACTTGGAATACTATCTCAAGTAGTCACTGTTGTGATATAACTGAAACGGTGTTGACAGCGACGTTAAACAGCATACAGCAACTTAGTATGCCAATCTACATGGTAACAAGAATATCACAATATTGCTTGTGGGTACGTGTACTATGCCTTGTATACCAAGTTTACAATGTTTGTAGCCAGGGCCCGGTTAGCTCAGTCTGTAGTGTGAGTTTGAATCCACGCCTGGCCACAGTCTTCAAGTTGATTGATATAAGACTGTGTGTCTTATTCTCAGTCGTCTCTCACAGCAGATTCAAGTGGGAAAGTTATCAGAGATTGGTGTGCTTTAGTTCTGGTCAACCTTACAGGATCCAAGATAAAAGTGGAAAGGTTAACTGATCGTCTGTTAGCCCTAGATGGCATAAAAAGTATGTTAAATATTAACACATAATTGGTGAGATATACTATGGTTCAGTGATGGATGTTATGATGTTGTATATGCTGGACATAGTTTGACCTGTATCTAGTGTTCCAGGTGTAATTTATTAGCTCGCTGGGATGAATGTACAGGAGAGCTATTGCCATGACCCCAGTGGTGTTATTGGCGACGTCTGTAGACACCAAGGTTAAACTTTTGCGTTGAGTTGCATTTAAGTCTTGGTGTTTGCCTCCAAGTCCTAAACTATCTTTCTGATTCTGTTCACATTTACTTTCCTGCTTCATTACACATTGCATTTAATGCTTTTGGTATACATACTGACCTAGGTAAGGCAATCTACCATTGGACTTAGCCATACAAGCAGGTTAAACTTTTGTGTGAAGTTTACGTTAAGTTTTGGTTTTTGCCTCTAAGTTTAAAACTATCTTTCTGATTCTGTTCACATTTACTTTCCTGCTTCATTACACATTGCATTTAATGCTTTTGGTATACATACTGACCTAGGTAAGGCAATCTACCATTGGACTTAGCCATACAAGCAGGTTAAACTTTTGTGTGAAGTTTACGTTAAGTTTTGGTTTTTGCCTCTAAGTTTAAAACTATCTTTCTGATTCTGTTCACATTTACTTTCCTGCTTCATGAGGAGGGTAGGATTAATATGAGGAGGGTAGGATAAACGTGAGGAGGGTAGGATAAATGTGAGGAGGGTAAGATAAACATGAGGAGGGTAGGATAAACATGTGGAGGGTAAGAAAAATGTGAGGAGGGTAGGATAAACATGAGGCGGGTAGGATAAACGTGAGGAGGGTAGGATAAACATGAGGAGGGTAGGATAAATTTGAGGTGGGTAGTATAAACGTGAGGAGGGTAGGATAAACGTGAGGAGGGTAGGATAAACGTGAGTTGGGTAGGATAAACATGAGGTGGGTAGGATAAACATGAGGTGGGTAGGATAAACATGAGGAGGGTAGGATAAACATTAGGTGGGTAGGATAAACGTGAGGTGGGTAGGAATTGGTGTTTGCCTCCAATCTCAATCTTTGCATGGGTGGTGAGTTTTATACCATAGGCGAGCTTTGTTGTCCTCTTACAACTCTTGTTTACTTTTGTTTGTAGGTGATATACTGGTGTTCATGCCTGGACAGGAAGATATTGAAGTCACCTCTGAACTACTGGCTGGTGAGATTATTTTTTTTCTTTATCCATCAGAGGAGTGGATAGAGTGTTGGCTGCTCACACCAGAGGTTGCAAGTTTGATCCCAAACTGGACCCCAAAAAAATATAATTTGTTCACTGTGCTATGACCCTTTATTTTTCATGTGGGTAGGTAGGTAGGTATTTTAATTTTTATGCCCCCCCCCCCCCCCCACCCTTCCAGTTCAGTTGTCTTGGACAGTTGGATGAGCGTTAATGTAAAGCCCTGCACAAGTGATCAGGATGTCATGATGATGTGTCGCCTATATTTACCTGTAGAAATACCAAAATCATTACATCAGATGTCGAGGTCAAGGTTACACAAAGGTCAAGGTCATGCTTTAATGTAAAAAAACTGTTAAATTGCATGTCTGAAACGTCATTCCATTGCTCTTGATATTTATGAATACATCGCTACCTATTATAACATATATCGTTATTTTCACAGACCATGTTGTATGAACATTTTCCATGAGTTTTTGTATTTTACATGTGGTTTGTAAAATACAGATTAGTTATCATGTCAAAGAAACAGGTAAGAGCATGTAGTCCAGTGGTAGAGCATCAAACCGATGATCAGAGGGTCGTGGGTTCAATCCTCCGCCATGATTTTGTGTGGTGTACTTGAGCAAAACACTTTTCCACATATGCTCAGTACTGGTTCTGCACAGGAAGACTGAGAGCACAATTTGTATTTGTTGATATAACTTGATTCATAATCAGAATAATATAAATAAACTGATAATTTATTTCTTAACCCTTAACTCCATAGATACGCGTTTTCCCACACAAATCACAAAAGGCCTTTGAAAACAGTGCAGGAACGTTCAGATATCTCTTAATGAGCAATCTGAACACTTCCTGCACTGTTTTCTACTCTGTCAGTTAATATAAACATAATTCACCCTATAATTCAAAAGCCTTCTATATTAGGTGTCCAAAGGCTTCTATATGAAGTAAAGGGTTAATAAAAAGGAAATGTCAAACAACCGAGGCATGAGATCAAAAGTAGTAATCGCCATTTCAGAACGTTTGGACGAGTTAGATGATGCACCACCTTTGGCTATCTTACCCATATACTCTCAGTTGCCGAGCGACCTGCAGGCTAAGGTATTCCAGAAAGCCAAAGATGGCATCAGGAAATGTATTGTTGCAACTAACATCGCTGAGACGTCGCTTACTGGTAAAAAATATTTTTTAATATTCAATTAATTTTATTCAATATAAATTAATTGATTGATTGATTGATTATTTAGTGTCATTTTTATGCCATCGAGGGCTAACAGACAATCAGTTAACCTAACCACTGTTTCCTGGGATTAACCAGTACTCGAGCACACCCAGTCTCCGCAAGTAACTGATAACTTTCCAACTTGAATCAGTGGTGAGAGATAATGATAATGAGACACAATGTCGTATATTAATCATCACGGAGACTGTTGCTGGGCGGGGGATTCAAACTCACGACCCCTGGATTGATAGTCAGACGCGTAACCGCAATATAAATTGAAGATGATGACATTTAAGATTCATTTATGTGTTTCATGTGCATGTAATAAAATCAGAATCAGCTAATTTTCATTGCTATATTATTCTAGAATGTAATATTAAGTTAATTTATACTGTGTTAAAGCAACACATCCACGTTTAAACTTTTTTAAAAAGTTTTTCAATTGAGTTGTGAGCACATTTCCCATACATAAATATATGGTCAGTGAGCTGTATATGTGCTAACAAACACTATCCAGAACGCTTTAGAATTATAAAAAAAGATGTCCAAATTATAAAGCGTGACAAACGCTTCATAAATTATTTTTAAATTGCCGAGGATTCCAACTTGGCTTCAAATTGAATTATGCGAGTTGTATTAAAAAACTTCACGTTTTAGTGCGTAGTGTACTTTACCTGCCTTGAAAGTCATTTTGACAATTTTTTTTGACTTGGGTGAGTTACACACTTGTTTTATAAAGTGTTAGTCACGCATTATAATTTGGGCATCATTTTGTTCGGGATTGTGTTTATATGCTCATATACAGCTCATTGAATTCCCATCCTTCCAAATGCTCTGTTATGATTGACATTGCGTCTCACTGTCATTTTTGTCCTATTATCAGTTACTTGTGAAGTATGCTCAAGTACTGGTTAACGTTACAGGATCACAAGGAGTGATTAGGTTAAATGATTGTCTGTTAGCCATTGGTGGCATAAAAATGATGCTAAATATTTTAACAAATGAATATCATATTTTCTATATTAAAGAGATAACAGTCATAACAGAACAATAAGAATACAGTGTTTTTTCTGGAGTGTTTGGATTTATTCCCAAAGTTTGTGCTTCGACAGCCGGGCCCGATTAGCTCAGTCGGTTACACGTCTGACTATCAATCCAGGGGTCGTGAGTTCGAATCCCCAGCGCGGCAACAGTCTCCGTGATGATTGATATACGACATTGTGTCTCATTATCATTCGTCTCTCACCACTGATTCAAGTGGGAAAGTTATCAGTTACTTGCGGAGACAGGGTGTGCTCGAGTACTGGTTAATCCCAGGAAACAGTGGATAGGTTAACTGATCGTCTGTTAGCCCTCGATGGCATAAAAATGATGCTAAATATTCAATCAATCAATCATTGTGCTTCGACATCTTTTTTGTATGTCATATTCTGTCTTGCTTATCGTATATAAAATATTCTAATTCCACCTAACGTTAATTTTGAATATGAAATTGACAATATTAATTGCCGGAAATAACTCTTTTATCAATCCCCTATTTATTTTGTAAAATGAAATAGCAATTACATTGGAATATCAGATAACCAACAGTGGACATCGGTATAAGTGTAAGATAAATTAAAGAAATTGAGAGTATTAGCCTTCAAAATTAGTTTAATACCAATAGTTAATAATTTCTAAATTTACAATGTCAGCATTGATTATACTGTTGGACTATCATACATGGGTTTGAGGTTGGGATAGAAAATTTTGGCAGGAACAAGGCTGTGCCAAGTTCCTACATAAACAGGTATCCTAAGGGATGGAATTTTCTATCTGTACCAAAAAAGCCATGAATGAAACTTATTTTATCATTATATTTTTACAGCAGTCGCTTTTAAGACGTTTTAATATGATTTACATCATTATATTTTTTAAGTTACATCATAAATGAGTTTTAACATCATTTGCACACACATTTAAAGGTTTAGGACTGATGCAGCCTGATGTTGAGGTACCATGTGTGGATGAAGCAGTACTATAATATAAAAGCAGGCAAATTGGCCAATTTATAGCTTGCTATGACGTTGGCGTTGTCTGTAGACACCCAGGTTAAACTTTTGTGTTTAAGTTTAAAATATCTATGCAACCACTCATTGGATATGAATTAAACTTCACATGTGTGTTCACTATCATCGATGGAACACACAGAGATAAGAACCATAACTCGGGGTTGCATATTGGCAAAATTATGGCCCTTTTTGGACTTAATTTTACAGGTTAAAGTTTTTTTATCAGGTCAGATATCTATGCAACCACTCATTGGAATGAATGAAACTTCCCATGTGTGTTTACCATCGTCGATGGAACACACATAGACAAGAAACATAACTCAGGGTTGCATTTTGGAAGAGTTATGGTCCTTTTTGGACTTAATTTTTCAGGTAAAACTTTTTTTATCAGGTAAGATATCTATGCAACCACTCATTGGGTATGAATGAAACTTCACATATGTGTTCACCATCATCGAAAAAACACAAAGAGACAAGTACCGTAACTTGGGGTTGCATTTTGGCAGAGTTATGGCCCTTTTTGGACTTAATTTTTCAGGTTAAATTTTTTTATCAGGTCAGATTTCTGTGCAACCACTCATTGGATATGAATAAAACTTCACATTGTGTTCACCATCAGCGATGGAACACAAAGAGACAAGAACCAAATTGCATGTTGGCAAAGTTATGGCCCTTTTGGACTTAATTTTTCATCTGTAAACATCCAGGTTAAACCTTTTTTGTTTAGTTGCATTTAAGTTTTGGTGTTAGCCTCCAATCTCAGTCTTTGCATGGGTGGTGAGTTTATCCCATTGGTGAGCTTTGTTGTCATCTAACAACTCTTGTTCTGTTGTTCTGGTAACAATAAACACCAGTGTTAATAAGAAATAATGATGATAATTATAATGGTCATGTGTATTACAGTGGACGGTATCATGTTTGTGGTGGATTCTGGCTATTGTAAACTGAAGGTGTTTAATCCGAAGATTGGTATGGACGCCTTACAGATATTCCCAATAAGTCAGGTAAGGATATAAGACACAATATCACCTCAAGGTCATACGGAAGCTTATTCCGTGTCATATAGCTTGACTTACATTAACCAAGCTTAGATTCATGTATATTTATCTAAGGTCTTCCTCTGCCAACTTTTGTAAACTTTAGACATTATGCACACATATACACAGTCAAACCTGTCTTAAGCAGCCGACCAAGGGAATGAGCAAAAGTGGCCTTTGATGACAGGTTGTTGCTTAATACATGTACAGGTTAATTTGCTCTTAAAGCATATATACGGGAAATAGTAAATGTGGCTGCTTAAGAGAAGTGGTTGCTTAAAAGAGGTGACCGCTTACACAGGTTTGACTGTATGTATATATTGTGCTATAGTGTTTCCAAAGAAACATTAAGCCTGTCTGTTATTAGCTTACCTCAGCAAGACTCGCTGAGAGTCATTGTTTTATGGTGTTAAGCATCACTTTCAACAATTGTTAAATTATATCACATCAGTGTTAATTACCCAAGATAGTATTCTGAGCACTGCTACACCGGACTATCATGTCCCAGACACTTGGTATGATTCTGCACCCAGTGATATTATTCTGACACCGGGCTGATCTGACACTTAGAATTATCCTTTAATTGGTGAGCCCAAAACAAGGAAGCTTTTAGTATCATTTATGAAATCTTTGGTATGACACGGCCAGGCTATATGATATTGAACAGTTTTTACTTTGGGTCTTGCAAAACTCTGCATATAGTAACGATATACCGTGGTAACTGTTAGAAAAAATAGCCGCTGGGAATTCCAAGTATTAGATGTATGCAATGATGAAAACTGAGATGTTCCGAATGTGGCGTTGTTTTTCAATGGCTGTCAACAAGAGATTTGCATCCGATTTCAGCAAAATTATTGATAATAAAGATGCCGATACGACAAAAAAAGCAACTGTATTTCACCATTATTTATGAGAGATACAATTAAATGACTAATTAAAATATATATAAAAAAGACCAGTTATCGAGATGACTTCATGGCCCTGTGGTGTTAAGACGTTGAGCTTATGCAAGATTTTGTGTTTTTTCCGTCATGGTTCGAATCCCAGTGGGGGAATTTTATTTTCAATATCTTTTTTTTTTTAAGTTAAATTTATTTCAATTTTTTTGTTTAAATACTATTGTAACATAAAATGTATAATCAAAAATAATGTAAAAAGCTAGTAAAGGCTCAGAATTCATTTGTTTATAGTTTATATAATAAAACAGTTACAGACTTTTCAGCTGTACAATATGATGTGCTATGCACCAGAAAAGCATAAATATTAATTTTTCTGGTGCATAGCACATCATATTGCACAGCTGAAAAAGTCCATAATTGTATAATATACAATACCTTGTAAGATTGCAAGACAATCATGTTTAACAATTTTCACACATTTTTCTGATTGTAATTTTGTTTATCTGAGCTGTACATCATGTTTTTCACATTTTTGTCTTGATTTTTTGATGGGATACTAGAGGAGTTTTAATCATTGATCAGGACTTCTTTTGATCACCTTTCTTTTGATTGGCATATCTTTTAATGAAATATGTTTCTTCATGACATTAATCACTATAAATATTTGAATGATTACTATTGCTTTGTCCCAGATTTTGACTCGTGCATATCAGAGCCCATTTTATGGAAGTGTTTATCTCACAGTGCACTATAAATAAAGATACAAGGTGTAACCCCACCATTGATTTTTGTTCTTTATTCTATAGTAAATAATAAAAGTTTGAAGGCTTGTCATTCATAGAGAATCCCAAATGAAAGAAGTGAAACCTACATTTTACTGTTTGTCAACCTCTGCACTATCAAAATATGATGAGAAAAGTAGGGGTCATGTGTCATATAAGAGATTTTTTTCTGCTCAGTGTGTACACTGGTGACAAAATGAAAGTAGACTTCAGAAATCATTTATTCATACCCCAATTTCCAAGCATCAATTTTTTTTTCTTAATTCACAATTCAAATATGACAATGCTATCAAAGTGTTCAAAATACATCAATAATGCCATTCAAATAAAAAAATGAGCATGAAAATAAGGAAAATGCATTTTTAAAGAAGAAGAAATGAGGATTATTTATAACCGCCATCATGCGACTACCCCACGGAAGCACTTCCTTTTTGCAATGGTGGTACTATGCCTATAAGGAATTTTTTTTTTTAAATTTCATAATTACCTCTTTTTTACTAAGTACTATCAATCTGAAGTAATACTGCCAAGTTAGAGGCATTAAATACTGAAACTTTGGTCAAAATACCACTTTTTACATGTCGATCATTATATAGAGGCGCCAGATGTTGACCGACATGCAATTTTTTTGTGTTCGACTAGTTTTACCAAAAAAATTTTTTTTTTACCTAATTCCATTAAAATGTTTACACCAAAATAGTCTCATGATACACTGAAGACATTATCTTACCAAAATACATTATTCAATACAATGTACATGCTAAAAATTGCACATTTCAATCATCCAAAATAAAAAATCTTCAAAATTTTGTGATTTTTCATGAAATTTCAATGTAGATATGCACATATATGCTTAATTTGAGGCATAAACTTGCCAAAATGTTGTTTTTTATGAAGCAAATGTCTCCAATTTGTCAAAAATTTAAGACTAAGAGAGTGTAAAAAAGAGGTTATTTTACCTACAATTAACATTTTGGAAAATCACCCCCATTTCACTCAAGTCTCTCTTATAGGTGTAACCCACCATTGATTTTTAGCTCTACTGGCCAAAGGCCAGAAGTGCTTATGCGATGGCGTGTTGTCTGTTGTCCGTCATCTGTCGTCTGACGTCTGACGTCTGACGTCTGTTAGCAGCACTTTCTCTGGAACCACTAGGCCAATTAAGCTGAAACTTCACATGGGTGTTTCTATTGCATAGGAGACTATACAGATGATTTTTTATTTTCGATCTGAAATTCAAGATGGCCACTGTTACTAAAAATAGTCCAAAACTTAAAAAATCTTTTTCTCATGAACGGCCCAACAGATTTTCAAAATGTTTATGTAGTAATGATGACCAACTATAGTTTTGTTAGATTTGTTCAAATGTAGTCCCTAGCGTTAAATATGACCGCGCCCCGAGGGTTTTATTAGGGGACACATGTCATTATAATATTTTTTATTATTTTTTTTTAAAATGGAAATGAATTTGCCTATATCTTCACAGAAGCATTGTTTTGTGAAGTAGGTTCAGATTTGTAAAAATGACTGGGTTCCACTGTCTTAAGGGGTCAGGAGGGGCCCCAAAAGGGTAAAAATTGTAAATTACTAAATTCGTTTTCTTAAGAACCGGTATGTCAGATTTGTTCATATTTTGCATCAATTATCCCTATGTGTAGGGGTTTGATTGCAGATAAGAATTTAGGGGTTAAAATTTATAGGGGCCCTGTAAGGGGACTTAGAATTTTACATAGGGATACTATGGGAAAACAGAAAATTCTCTTTTTCTTTCATCTGTTCTTAAACCACAAGGCCAATTAAACTGAAACTTTACATGGGTGTTTCTATTGCATAGGAGACTATACAGAAGATTTTTATTTTTGATCTGAAATTCAAGATGGCCGCCGTTACTAAATATAGTCCAAAACTTAAAAAATCTTCTTCTCATGAACGGCCCAACAGATTTTCGAAATGTTTATGTAGTAATGATGACCAATTATAGTTCTGTTAGATTTGTTCAAATGGTGTTCCTAGGGTTAAAAATGACCTTGCCCTGAGGGTTCAATTAGGGGACACATGTCAATATAATATATATATTTTTTTTTTTTTTAAATGGAAATAATTTTGCCTATATCTTCACTAAAGCATTGTTAGGTAAAGGAGGTTAAGATTTGTAAAAATGACTGGGTTCCTATGTCTTAAGGGGTCAGGAGGGGCCCCAAAAGGGTACAAATTGGGAATTAGTAAAATTGTTTTCTTAACAACCGGTATGTCATATTTGTACATATTTGATATAAATTATCCCTAAGTGTAGGGGTTTGATTGCACATAAGAATTTAGGGGCTAAAATATATAGGGGCCTTGTAAGGGGACTTAGGATACTGTGGGAAAACAGAAAATTCTCTTTTTTTTTTCATTTATTATGAAACCACTAGGCCAGTTAAACTGAAACTTCACATGAATGTTTCTATTGCATAGGAAACTATACAAAAGATTTATTTTTTTCTATCTAAAATTCAAGATGGCCACCATTACTAAAAATAGTCCAAAACTTAAAAAATCTTCTTCTCATGAACGGTCCAACAGATTTTCAAAATGTTTATGTAAAAATGATGACCATCTATAGTTTTGTTAGATTTTTTCAAATGTTGTCCCTAGAGTTAAAAATGACCCCGCCCCGATGTTTCTATTGCATAGTAGAATTTCAAAAAGTGTTATGGCCACTATGAGTCAGTAGAGCGTCCTCAGGCCCTCTTGGGCCTCTTGTTGTTCTTTATTCTATAGTAAATAATAAAAGTTTGAAGGCTTGTCATTCATAGAGAATCCCAAATGAAAGAAGTGAAACCTACATTTTACTGTTTGTCAACCTCTGCACTATCAAAATGTGATGAGAAAAGTAGGGGTCATGTGTCATATAAGAGATTTTTTTTCTGCTCAGTGTGTACACTGGTGACAAAGTGAAAGTAGACTTCCGAAATCATGTATTCATACCCAAATTTCCAAGCATCAATTTTTTTTTCTAAATTCACAATTCAAACATGACAATGCTATAAAAGTGTTCAAAATACATCAATAATGCCATTCAAATAAAAAAAATGAGCATTAAAATAAGGAAAATGCATTTTTAAAGAAGAAGAAATGAGGATTATTTATAACCGCCATCATGCGACTACCCCACGGAAGCACTTCCTTTTTGCAATGGTGGTACTATGCCTACAACATTAGAAATGTGAAACATTGTGAAACCCAAGCATTTCTGATGGTCCGAGTTTACCTTGAGGTATCGCATTTCTAAATGGTAATGGAATGCCATAAATCAAGACGGTAGTACAGTGGATAGAGTGTTGGTCTCTCACGGTAGAGGGTGCAGGTTCATTCCCCATTGTGACATGTTTGTCTCTCAAAAACAACACTCATTAGTGGTTCTGCCTAGGAAATGGACTTGAGAGGAGTAAATATAAGCTCTGAGCTTACTTTGTAATTGAACTCAAATAATTTTGTATGAACCAAGGATTGGAGTCTCTTATAGAATATATGAACCGAAGATGGGAAAGTCTATTATAGAAAGTATGAACCAAGATGGGAGAGTCTATTGTAGATAGTATGAACCAAGGATAGAAGAGTCTCTTATAGAATGTATGAACCAAAGATGGGAGAGTCTATTGTAGATAGTATGAACAAGGATGGAAGAGTCTCTTATAGAATGTATGAACCAAAGATGGGAGAGTCTATTATAGAAAGTATGAACCAAAGACGGGAGAGTCTATTGTAGATAGTATGAACCAAGGATGTGAGAGTCTGTTATAGAAAGTATGAACCAAAGATGGGAGAGTCTATTATAGAAAGTATGAACCAAAGATGGGAGAGTCTTTTGTAGATAGTATGAACCAAGAATGGGAGAGTCTGTTATAGAATGTATAACTAAGAATTGGAGAGTCTGTTGTTGGAAGTATGAACCAAGGATGGGAGAGTATTGTAGAAAGTATGAACCAAGGATGGGAGAGTCTATCATTAAATGTATAACTAAGGATGGAAGAGTAAATGAACTAAGAATGAGAGAGTTTATTATAGAATGTATGAATCAAGGATGGGAGAGTCTTTTGTTGGAAGTATGAACCAAGGATGGGAGAGTCTTTTGTAGATAGTTTGAATCAAGGATGGGAGAGTCTATTGTAGAATCTATGAACCAAGGATTGGAGAGTCTATTGTAAAATATATGAACCAAGGATGGGAGATTATATTGTAGATAGTATGAATCAAGGATGGGAGAGTCTATTGTAGAACGTATGAACCAAGGATTGGAGAGTCTATTATAGAATGTATGAACCAAGGATGGGAGAGTCTGTTGTAGAGATTCAGCATGGTAAGCTGTGATATGTCTAATTTCAGGCAAATTCCAACCAGAGGTCTGGCAGAGCTGGAAGAACAGGTCCAGGGTTAGACACATTTGTATTTCTAGCTTTCCTTACTAAATACTAGTACTGTTTAAACACTTGTTTATAAAGCAAACGCATTTATAAAGCAGATGCAATCTGAGAAATGAATATCAAGTACTGAATAAAATGCACCATTTTGTTTTTTAATGCATGTTAAAAATTATCATGACATAAAAACTGATATGGTTGTGTTTATGAGATATTTAATGTCTGGGATGTGATTCCATGGATTGTAAAAAATTGTACATTTTGGTCATGAAAATTGGGCGTGAAATTTCATCTGATCTTTACTTTTTGTACAAAATTAATTTTCAATTTTTTGTACACCCTTCCATTCGCAAATTTCAAATTTACTTGAAAGAGGATCCTCAGTTGTTAAGTGTTCTAAGGTGCTGTCATCTAATGACCTCTCATTGCTGAGGTCAGTGGTTTGAACCCGGCATAGTCCAAGAACTCAGTGTGAGAAAGTGTGTCAGTTACTTGTGGATGGACAGTGGTTCTGCTGATATTCATTCATCATGTTTCTTTCCCCCTCTTATTATTTGCCAAGCACAGTCTAGTGGTAGAGTATCTGAGGGTCATGGGTTCAATTCACAACAAAAGCTTGTGATTTTTTCTAACTAAAATGTTGTTTCATGATCAATGTAAAATAAATCAGTTTAAAGTAAACTTTCTATTTCGGGCCCAGTTAGCTCAGTTGGTAGCGTGTCTGACTAGGTTTGAATCCTGGCACAGCCAGTTTCTGTGATGATTGATATACAATACTGCATCTCATTGTTATTCGTCTCTCACTTCCAATTTAAGTGGGACGTTATCAGTTACTTGTGGAGATGGGTGTACTTGAGTACCTTCCATGATCCCAGGAAAGAATGATTAGATTAACTCTTAGCCCATGATGGCATAAAATAATGCTAAATACTCAAACATATAAACTATTTAATGTCAGCAGATTTTGTATGAATTGTTTAATAAACTGAGAACCTGGTAAAGCAAATTTTATAATTATCTGTTTTACTCTCATTACTTAATAATTTACAAAACATTCTCTTATCCTTAGGCAAGCTTACCGACTTTACACACAACGTCAGTACAAGGACGAACTCCTGGTTACCACGGTACCGGAGATCCAACGAACAAACCTGGCCAATGTGGTCCTGTTGTTGAAGTCACTTGGTGTCCAGGACCTTCTGCAGTTCCATTTTATGGATCCACCTCCTCAGGTAAAGGATATAGTTATAAAAAGACTTACAGAAAAGCTAGGGTTTGTTGGAAATTTCAAATCAGAGTTAGTCTACGTTGATTTCCAACATTGTAATCAAAACAGTTACATCAAGGAAGATTTTCATCTGGTAACATTTTTTAAGCAAGCTCATAATCTCAGTAACTACTTGCCATGATGCATCAAGACACTTCACTCATGTCTTGACTACCATAAAGGGAACTTGAGAGGGCAATTGAGATAAATCGGATTTGATTAAATGCAGAATTAAAGTCCGGTTCATACTTAAGATAAACAATTGGTTATTGTTTGTTTTGTAATACATGTCCTATCTCATTGTATACTGAATGGAACAGCTAACGCGCCACCTGACTATTTATGTATTTTCTCAAAGCGCTTGCAAAAGAAGCATTTCCTGCCAAACAGATGTGCACAAGTAATTGTATAGAAATTCCCAATGGGCCTTTGTAAAATCAAAACATAATTGTCTGTTAATGTCATATACACTTGTCTGTTAATATCATATACACGTGTCTGTTAATGTCATATACACGTGTCTGTTAATGTCATATACACTTGTCTGTTAATGTCATATACACTTGTCTGTTAATGCCATATACACGTGTCTGTTAATGTCATATACACGTGTCTGTTAATGTCATATACACGTGTCTGTTAATGTCATATACACTTGTCTGTTAATGTCATATACACGTGTCTGTTAATGTCATATACACTTGTCTGTTAATGTCATACACGTGTCTGTTAATGTCATATACACGTGTCTGTTAATGTCATATACACGTGTCTGTTAATGTCATATACACTTGTCTGTTAATGTCATATACACGTGTCTGTTAATGTCATATACACTTGTCTGTTAATGTCATATACACGTGTCTGTTAATGTCATATACACGTGTCTGTTAATGTCATATACACTTGTCTGTTAATGTCATATACACGTGTCTGTTAATGTCATATACACGTGTCTGTTAATGTCATATACACTTGTCTGTTAATGTCATATACACGTGTCTGTTAATGTCATATACACGTGTCTGTTAATGTCATATACACTTATCTGTTAATGTCATATACACATTTTAGTAACGCTACTCTGTATTTTGACAAAATACAAAGTGGCAGGTTAGTTGTTCAGTTAAGTATACTAGTTACATACGGTGTACGATCAGGGTCAAAAGCACCGGTACCGGTGCACCGCTATTATATCGGTGAACTGATATATTTGTTTTAACGGTGCACCAATAACATATTCCGGTGCACCGTTAAAATATATTATATTGATGCACTGTCAAAAGTGGCGGTCCACCGTTATAATATATCGATGTACCGTTATATAGCGGTGCACCAATACATTATATTATAACATTTAATATATACATATTTAATTTCTAAATAAGCAAAACTAAACATAAATTTAGAGAGTATACAGTTGTAAACCAGTTGGATACGACAAGTTACCGAATGAAATTTGGTTGCATGGGGCATAAATCAATTAGTATAAACTTATTTATTTTACTTCAATTGTGAAACAAGTTATTACAATTTTGACAAATCATGCTCAAAGTATAAATGGGTAGAACCAGTACAAAGCATATGCGGAAAAGGTATCTTGATCAAGGACACCACACTGGTGGAGAATCGACCCCACGACCCTCTCCGATCATTGGTACGATGCTCTACTGTGTATTCTTTTTAAAATATATATAACTGTACATGTGTTATATTTACCAATTCTATTTATTCCTTTAAGTTTGTATGCTATAAAACTTCCTTTAATATGAAAATAAACAATTGTGTTAACAAATATGATTATCCAATTGCGGATTCTAACACCAACCTCTGACTTTTAGGATATTATTATTTCAATAAATTTTATTATGATAACTGTTTTCAAGACCTTACGTAACACGTGTTACTTGAGGTAATAAACTAGAGGGGTTGTGACTTTATGACGGGCCCCTTTATGACCCCTTGTCGCAGTTGAGTAATTTTAGTTTTGATAAAATGGTGCAATTATTGGCACCTTTTTCCTGTCTGAAGACATTGTCTGGTTAATTTAAATACATTATAATAAGGGAGATAATAGTTGTGAGATTGCGTGTTGCGAGATGAGATTTGTAAGATAATAATTTTGAGATGCCTGTCTGGAGGAGACAGGTCTGTCCGTCCATCTGGGCTGACAATTGGGTATTTAAGTGTCTAGGGTTTAGGGTTAGTAATTTTTATGGACAGTTGAAAAGCTGTTGAAAAAACATTATGTGGCTGTTCTAGACACTTAAAAAACAGCTCTTAGGTGGCTTTTTTTCTCTTACGTGGCTAAAATTTAGCCACACAAGTAATACGATTGACGCAAAGAAGCCACGTAAATACCTATTTGTGAGAACGTCCGTCCTTCCATCCGTCTGCCTGACAGTGGTGATATTTTGTTTTTTTGCGTTATGGAATATCCAGCCCCATGTAAATCTGGCTCCTGGATGAAACACCCTTGGAGTGTCCGGCCCCATTTAGCATGGAAAATCTGGCCCCATTTTGAAAATAATATCATTTATTATTTGGTATTTGTAATGAAATATTGGAAAATTATTAGATAATTTGAAATGCACATTAATTACTGCGGGATTGTTATTGAAATATTTCTCATAACGGGAATTATATAGAGCTTACAATAATCAATGAATGTTATTGAAAAGTAGCTATTTTTGGGAATTTAACACGTATGATTTATAATTAATTAATTAATTAATATAATCATAAACAATGAATATAATTATATGCATCTATCTCCATTGTTCTATCTCTTAAGACGATACTTTTATAAAGATATATACAGGTAAAAAAAACAAACAAAAACTCTCTCTCTCTCTCTCTCTCTCTCTCTCTCTCTCTCATAAGTTTGTCATTAATTGAAAAAACAAGAAAAAAGTAGATCACATATCTTCAGAAAAATGTAACAAAGTAGTATGCAATTAATTTTAGTGAATAGCAATATCAACAACTTAATGGGACCAAATATTCCTGATATAAAGGATTTTACGTTTATTCAGTACAATTGTATTGTAATTGTAAATAATGTCGCCACTGTATCCTGTTGATATCTATTGAGTGTGTCATCTTGAGTTAGATTGGTTTGTTAAATTACATGTATTAATGCAAACCTTTAAATGCGTTTTTATTTTTGAAAGATATTTTTTAAATGGTTGAAGTGCATTCTATTTTGTATATGTGTGGTAATCTGAGATACTGTCAGTCGTATTTGAATTTCGTCTTTCTGTAAATATGATAGAAAAAAAATGTTAAGTTTAATTTGTCTTCTAAAATATTGCGTTATAACCAGCGTTAACAATATATCGTCCCATTGGTGCAAGAAGGTACCAAGTGACATTTTCATAGTTTTCAGATAATCGCGTTTAAAGGTTTGGGCATGTCTCGTAAATCAGTAATTTATTATTTTGAAATAATTTTATCATTAGTTGATGCATTATGATTTGTTTTATACATCTTAAAAGTTTCAAATTAATATTACCAAATAATGATGATTTTGATCATTTTAGCACTTGGTACCTTTTTGCATTAAACAAATGTAAAATAATTTCAGTGCTCAAATGAGCCATATGGCATATGATACCTTTTTGCATGGTAATATTTTCATAATTAATGGTTAAAATTGAACCAAAAGGTACCATGTTTCAAATAACACCTTCTTGCTCTGACAAAAAAATGACTTTTTCAACATCTTAAAACTGAAATGTGACCAAAAAAGTGCTCAGTAAAACTATTTGCAATATAATTGTAGTCATAATGACATTTAATGTAATATTTTGGTTTATTTTATTTAAAACATAATACGTTAATGTTTAATTGTGATAGAAATAAAGTTTACTATACTAGCAAACAACTACAATGTTGAGCCATGTCAAGTATAAAACTGTTCTTCTTAACACTGCAAAGTCATTTGAAACTAACACTACATCGAAGGCTCTGAAGCCAGAAAACTGTTTGTATGAAGTGTTCATTTCATTCATCCTTTAAGCTGCTTTCGAACCAGTGGTCTAGTTGTCTGCAAAGTAGCCATAGAAATCTTCCGGAATGATTCCCTTTATGCACATAGTAATCAAGTCCCTTTTCTTCTGATGTGATATTGCCAACTTGTCATAGCAACAACTTCTATCAGACACAAGTCATGTTCTGGCCATTTGTGAAGTTTGCCCTTTTGACAACTGGCTTTATGTGGAAATCTTTCCTCACTTGTAGCCACTTAATTATCAGCCAGGTTGATACACTGTCCAGTGGTTGAAAATTTGAGGGTTGAACAATCTGTTTGTACAAACGATTTGAAATCCAAGACATGAACATGACACATTGGTACAGTAATATAATGGATTTGTCTTTCTAGCCAGGCCCATAAGTGTATTCACTGTTATGGTACAAATATGGATGTATTTTTCATGGCCCTTTCAATTGTTGAGTATGCACTCCATCTGTGAATGACCAGACTGCAGAAATTTATGATTAAATGTCTATACAAAGTAACTGGGGTGTTTGCGACATTGTATGAGGAGCAGCAGAAATGTATGTGCACTTGATGTGGTATAGGAAAGTGAAGCTTACTTTGATAAAACTGACTATATCAGACCCTCGAAGTACCCCCAACACGTCTGCACACTTTTTCAAAGGTTGAAGCCAATCAGAAAATGTTTTTCTGTAGTCTTCTTTAAGTATACTACTGGTACAGTGAAATCCCACTAATCTGACCCCCTGACAGGATTCGAACCGGAGGCAGCGTCTCATGCACTGTTTGATGACAGAATTGAGCCAGAAGTCAAAAGTGGGTAGGCCTTGGTGTTGTGATAAGTGACCACAGGAAGGACTTTTTGTGCAAAAAACCTTCTAATAACAGATATATTTTATCGGTGCACCATTAAAACAAACATACCGATATAATAGCGGTGCACCGGTACCTGTGCTTTTGACCCTGATCGTACACCATAGTTTCATGAATTTTTATTTTAGACAAGCTTCCAAAGATTGAGCATACTGTTTTCTGCCAGCTCCTTTAAAACTTGGTGTTTTTTACATTTTGTAATGATTATGATGATGGAAAATTGCATATTTATATCGTAGTATTTTTTATCTCTATCGTGATCGCCCGGTGTCCGTCATCTGTCATAGTTATCAGCTCTAGGGAATTATCAGGTTTTGTTTTTTAAAATTTTAAAATTGCAGCCTGAAGGTTTGATATTTTGCATGTAGTATCAGCTAATCATTTTTCTCTCAGGTTTGTTCAAGCCATGACCCTAGGATAAAAAAGGCCACGCTCGGGGACTTATCAGTTTAACATACTATAAGGAAATTTTCATTTTTAAGCTATGAAATTTCATAAATTTTTTCCTCAAGAACCAACCAGCCAAATCTGTTAAAATTCGGTGTGAATGATCCCTATGTGTAGGGGTTTCAAGTTTGTTCAAATAAAAAGGTTAGGGTTCATTGGGGCCCAGTAAGGGTCTTTGATTTTTTACATAGGAATACTATGGGAAAACAGGGGATCCATCAAAGGGGATTTAATTACTATAAATGTGTGTAGGTGGGTGCTAGGGGG
Source organism: Panopea generosa (assembly GCA_029582155.1). Lineage (NCBI taxonomy): Eukaryota > Metazoa > Mollusca > Bivalvia > Adapedonta > Hiatellidae > Panopea > Panopea generosa. The sequence goes on along the minus strand of CM055900.1, from coordinate 11,906,928 downwards.
ATTGGGGCTATATAAATATTTCAAACTTTTCAGAAATGAATCGTTACTCGATCAGGTAAAAGGGTAAAGTTTTTCTATTTTTCATAGAGTTATAAAGTGATCTCCCCTCTCCCACTTGCGTGTCCCTGGTATATTTTTATCAAATGGCCCTGTACTAAAGTATATTTGATTTCATTTTATTTCTCCATTCAGGACAATATCCTCAACTCCATGTACCAGTTGTGGATTCTGGGTGCCCTGGACAACACAGGAGCATTAACAACACTGGGCAGAAATATGGTCGAGTTTCCCTTGGATCCTGCCCTGTCCAAAATGCTCATTATCTCCCTTGAGATGCAGTGCAGTGCAGAAACCCTGGTAAGTTTTGAAAGACTTAAATTCTTTTCTTTTCTAGCACTTGTGTATATGTTTGTACGGATCTGTTGTTACATGTCATGAGAGTGTTTTTAGATGGAATATTAAAAGAATAGGGAGAGCTATCTTATTTACCCTAGTGTCTACGTCTGCGCCCAGGACGTGGTCAAAAATTTCAGTAGGTGGATTTGCTTCAAACTTTTCATAATTGTTTCTCACCACCATAAGCATTTTTTCAAGAGTTATGTCCCCTTATCAACTTGACTTTTCGGTGAATAGAGGAATTATTGTACTCACATCGCCTTATGTGTCTCATCTACAATAAAGTCATAAAATACAGGGCATAAGGTATGTTTAAAACTTTCTATGCATTTTTCATAACTTTCATGGCGAAATTCGTTGTACAGTTGTAAAATTTGTGTGTGTGTGTGGGGTCAGTGTGTGGGGAGATTATATGCAAACATGAGTAATTGCCATGTTTTGTAAGTGTAGGAATACGTGTCATTGTACCGCAACCTGGCTCCAGTTTCATGAAAATACTTAAGTCTGTTATTTTACTTAAACTCAGTAAGGTGCTCATGTATATACAGTCAAACCTGTCTTAAGCAGCAGGGCTTGAAATTTCTGATAAAAGCTACTCATCCTCTCTTTCCAACATTCTTAATTGAATGCTTAAAATCAAGGAAATATTAAGGTTAGTTTCTTAAATCTTACTCATCCTGACCAAATGGCGAGCGGATGAGTGGAATTTTCCAACCCTGAGTAGCCACTCAAGGAAAATAGCAAAAATGACCTCTTGAGACTGGTGGCTGCTTAATACAGGTTGATTAAAACTTAAATAATAAAAAATGGTAAATAGAAAATATGCCTGTTTAAGACAAATGATTGCTTAATAGAGGTGACCACTAACACAGGTTAAATGTACTTAAATTGAGCGCACTATCTGAGATTAAGTTAAAAAACAGACTTAAATATTTTCGAGAAACCAGGGCCAGCTACTCAAATTCCTGTCATTCTGAAAGGAATCTCATTATACTAAATATTAATGTAGTCTTGCTTTCTTTCATAAATTATACATTTCTAAAGTAGAAGAATATGGCAATAAACCATCAGCTAACATGCACCATCATTTAAAAGGAACATATCAGGATTTTTCAAAATTTTAAAGTCGGCTAAATACATTTGTTTTCGTTATAACATGTCTATGTATACTCACTGACAACTTATTGCCAAAAGGATAGTTATTTAAACATTTAAACATGCCAAAATAATATATTTGAAAAGGGATTTCCTAACTTAGGCTACACTACTAGGTTAGACTAAGATAGATCTATCACTTAAAATTACAATATATTTTGTGATGTATTAAATGAGTCACGTGATTTCATTTTGATCTGTTATACAGGGTTTACACTTTGTAAAAATCTGAATGGTGATGTGAAGGTTAGCAAGCAGTATTTAAGTGCTGTCTATTTTTAGAATGGGGAGTTCATTTCAAGTTTACGATTCTAATATAAATATTGATTTGTCACGTTTTGGTGAATTTGACAAACCAAACAATTTGAATTTTATTTATTGATGATAATGAGATGCTTTTTATCCAGTTTGAAAATAATTTTATTTTTTAAGACATTGATAGCATTTTTTCCCCCTGATATAATCATTTTGAGATACGGAGATATATCATCAGAAAAAAGTATTCTTATAAAAAGGGACTCCAAACTTAGAACCTGGTAAACAACAATAAAGTTATATAATATTTGCATGCATTTAAGATTATTTTCATTAATAATGTGACAAATTTACATGCCATAAAATGTAAATGAGACTTCTCAAAGTTTAGTATTCTGAACATTACCTCCAGGTCATAGTTAAAATGATTTTGTGTAAATACATGAATGCACACCACAGTTAGTATAATATGCTAAACGTATACAGCTATAATTATGTACATCATGCAACAGACAGGAAAACATAGAAATATTACATAAAAGCATCTGCCTGGTAAATTGAGGACAAACGAAGCGTAACAAAATAAAACAATTATGATGATAATTTCATTAGAAATTAATAATTTTGTATTCATAAAAGTGATGTATAGATGTTTAATAGCAAACTTTCTTACATATACCGCATACTATGTATTCACCAATATATACAGACCCTAAACCGCTCAAGTACCCCAATTGCACGCAAACGAAGTGCACTTAGAGTGTAAACCGAGCGGGCATGTAGTGCAGATGGAGCATGAATGGAGCTTGAACGGAGCGCAGATTGAGCGCTGTTGAAGTGTATTTAGACCGTTAACGAATGCTGGATTTTGAATAATAAACGCACTCCTGAACACATGAAATAGATCAAGTGCACTCAGACACGCTGAGTGCACTCAGATGCGCAGTATATGCACTATACGCTAGACACAGTTAGATAACTGATAACTAAACTATTCGTGTGCTACTGAGTGCAATCTTCATTCAGATACACTCTTTCTTCGTTATTTGAGTGTGTCAATAATCAAAATCTAGATGAATAAGAAATTTTCTGTTCAGATAAATATAAACCATGTAGTATATATAAATGTTTTTTGGTATAATGCATGATAAAACTAATTTTGGTAAACAATTTGTCAATTATATCATAAATATCAATATTTAGCTAATCAATATAATAAGTTTAAAAACCTATTATACAATGGACAATGCATCAATGGTTATTAACGGTTTCAAGACCAATTTAGTTGTACATTTAAACATGATTTGGTTTGCGCAACGAAAATATAAATAATTTATATATTATGTAAATAACAATTCGAAAATATGTAATCACTATTTGCCTTGCTAATTCGATATGAATTAGTTATAGAACGTACAAAGCATATAATTATATGCGTATACAGCTCTAAACACAAAAAAATCAATGCATTTGTGAATCAAACAAAACATAGATAATCATATGCTACAATTCTATTTGTTTGAGTATTTTGGCAAAATAAAAATTACCCATTTTCAATTCAATTTGGAGTTTAGTTTTATATTTTCTCCAAACATAGTTACACCGAGTCTGTGCTTAGTTGTGAAAAAAATGTACGTAAAACTGTTATATATTGCAATTAAAGTGAAAACAGTATAATCGTGCACATCTCATTAAATTCTAGGTGACCTTTTGTCATTTGTGCTTTGAGGTGGTGATTTTATATTTACTTAAGAACATTAGAAAAGGAACAGCTTTTGATCATGTGGATGGTTGAAATAAACAAAAAAGAACATTTATTCACTGCCAATAAAATAGTAAATATATTGATTTCCTACAAAATCGATACGCCTATCCACGTGCATGTAAGCAAGAAACAATTTATCCAATATAAAAGCTGTGACATGGGGCAACACGTAAGAAATAACAACAATTATAATAATTATAATAGTAATGATAATAACGATAATAGTAATAATTATAAAGAAGAAAAAAAACTGAAATAATAATAATAATAATAACAATAATAATAATGATTATAAAAATAAAAATAAAAAGTAATACTAAAAGCAAAATTCTACGATAATATTAATAATAATAATGAAAAATAATAATAGTTGTAATAATAGTAATAATAATAAAATGCTATGATAATAATGATAATAATATTAATAATAAATAGTAATAATAATTATGATAATAATAATATTATGAAAAAATCTGCATTTTTTTTAGTATTGATTTTGACTATATATTTCTTATTCAATCACATGTTGTGGGTTAAATTAAGATTCATTAATCTGGCACAAATTATAATCAAAATACATGCACGCATGTATCCAATATAAAAGCTGTGACAAATCAAGAAGTCAATATATATTTAATAATAATAACAGATCCAATAAAATGTCAGATATGTTCGTAATTTATAATAAATGCATTTGTTATGTAAAATAAAATGACTAAATCGTAAGTATAATGCCCATGCATGCACGTTGATTTATTTTTGTTTTAAATTTATATATTTTACATCAAAAGTCAAGATCCAGAATGCCAGCTGTGGTAAATTGGCAGCCCTAGATACACATCCCTTAACCCTTTACACCATAGAAATGCATTTTCCCGCACCAACCACAGAAGGCCTTTGAAAAAAGTGCAGGAAGAGTTCAGATTGCTCGTAACAAGTAATCTGAATACTTCCTGCACTATTTTCCACTCTGTCAGTTAATATAAACATAATTCACCATTGCTAATACGTGATGAATTAATGCTTTCAATTTGGAAGAGTCCAAGAAAATGCTTATTGAGTAAAGGGTTAATACGTGTATGTCACATTTTCTACCATTTACTTGGTACTGGTTATATTTTATAACTTGGGGGTTTGACTTTGTAAATTTAATGATTTAATATCATGGGTTTACATACTAAAGTATCGTACAGAAACGTCATATAACCAATATCTTAAATGGATCTGTTTGATTTGTTGTTAATTGGCTGCCAGTTTTTCTTATATCTTTCTTTTCAATCACATACTGTGGGTTCAATTAAGATTCATCCATCTGGCACTAATAACATTCAAAATAAAAGCATCCGCAGGGTTCTTCCACGGTCAATAGACAAGTAAGTCACCACTTTAGCGTATAATTTAATTGACACAGCTCTTACTGGTATGTGACATAACGTATTTAACACCAAGGGTGTCTGTATTGCTGCGTGTCATATAAGTAACAGTATAGCACATTGGGTATAGTTTCAAAAAAGTTTAATATAGTTTGTATTTTAATAATGTATTAACATGAATCATACTATTCGTAAAAACAATAATTTGAGAAACACTGAAAAAAAGTTCATTTCAGGTACATATATATACATAATGATTACGAAAATATTTATTGAAACTTATAATATCAGAATATCTTTTTTAAGTTTAGTTTGAAGCCACATTTAGACACAAATTGAGAAAAACACTACAAGATTATTATTTTCAAAAATCATTTATTAGCTCTACTGGCCAAAGGCTGTGATGGTGTGTTGTCTGTCGTCTGTCGTCTGTCATCTGTCGTCTGTTAGCAGCACTTTCTCTGAAACTACTAGGCCAATTAAACTGAAACTTCACATGGGTGTTTCTATTGCATAGGAGACTATACAGAAGATTTTTTTTTTTCGATCTGAAATTCAAGATGGCCACTGTTACTAAAAATAGTCCATAACTTAAAAAATCTTCTTCTCATGAACAGCCCAACAGATTTTCAAAATGTTGATGTAGTAATAATGACCAACTAAAGTTTTGTTAGATTTGTTCAAATGGTGTCCCTAGAGTTAAAAATGACCCCGCCCCGCTGTTTTTATTGCATAGTAGAATTTCAAAAAGTGCTATAGCCACTATATATGAGTCAGTAGAGCGACCTCAGGCCCTCTTGGGCCTCTTGTTTTATATGTCAGATCCCATCCCACGAATTATAATAAAATTTTCATCACCCATGCTGTGTATAATTTTATTATTTATATAAAGCTGATTTAGTTTGAACATAAACAAAAACCAGTGACATATCCACATATTGTTAGGTCACTGCTTATACTGATCAAATGAATGGATTACTGTTAATCCAAAGATGTATAAGCGGTATTGAATTATTAATAACAATTACAATATATTTAGTTTATGTTGATGATGTATCTGTAAATTTTGTGGACAGCCGTTTTTACTTTCCTGTAACAAACGGCTTATGGTATATCAAAGAAGTTACTGAGGCAAACACATTTTGGTATGGATAGTAGAAGTCAGTAGAACGTGCGATATTCTTTGATCACACAGACCACTGATCACATATCAAAATATAGACTCTTCTGTTAATCTTCCCTACTATCAGTAATGGTTTATCCTAAATTTACAACCTTTCGCCCAGTGGATGACACAATATGTAGACGAAGCGAACGCTGAGAGGAGTAATAAATAAAGAAAGTATACATCGCTCGTGAGCGAATACTTGCGTTTGTGAGTGCATTAAATTAACCCCACTTAATTGAGTGCATGCAAACGGAGCACAAACTGAGCGAGAACGGAGTGCAAACTAAGCGCAAATGGAGTGCAATTATGGTGTACTTGAGCATTTTAGGGTCTGTAAGGCTCCCCAATCCCACCAATAAATAGTTATTGCCCCACCACTTAAACTTTAAAAAACTAAAAAAAAAAACACCAAATTGTAATGTGCATTCGCTGGAATATTTTTTTTAATTTTTTGTTTGTACCCCAATAAACGCTCTTCTTTTTGAAAATGCATTAACAGTTAATAAAAGACGGGATGTGCTTTTTGTTATTGTAACCTAAGGAGGCATGCAGCTCAGCCCTGTTAGCATTAATCCAGGGATCATGAGTTTGAATCCCGGCCACAGTCTCCATGATGATATTATACAACATAACGTCTTATTATCATCTGTCTCAGGAGACAGGAATGCATTAACTCTCTTTTTTAGGCAGGTTTAAGTAAGGAAAAGATCATTGTAAACGGAGAAACACACTAATGTCTGGTGCTTTTATCAATTAAAAAATAACTGCCATCATGCAGTCATATTTTAATCGCTGGTTTTGGATTTTGTTAATAGAAAACAAAGAATGTTAGCATATGCAATCACAATTATAGGCATTTTTAGTCAACCGGCCATCATATTATCATTACTTTATTTATAAAAGTAAAATATAGATTGAAATTGAGGCATACCTTTTTGTCTGTCATTGCTGCCATCTTGATTGTCTATACTGTAACATGGAGAAGCTATACTGTGTCACAATCACAACAGTGAAGGCTACCGTATTTGAGTTTACACTGTTTTCTGACAGCTATTGTGAATTTTTGTAGAGATTTTGCATAGACATACTTACAGACAGACGGACGGACGGACGTTCTGGTGGAAGTGATGTTGTGGGGTGCGGTTTTTATATGTTATAAAACATCTTTTTTTTTTCATAAAACAAAACAAAACTTATTTTCTTTTTAACCCTAATGTCACAAACCTTGAGATCCAACCCTAATGACACTAAAAAAGAATGAAAAAAGGTGAAAAAAAAGTAAAAAAAATGTGAAAAAAATAAAATTAACCCCACAATGCCATTTGTACGGGTTTTCGCACTTGTGGGGTGAACATTGCACCCAACAAGTGCCAAAAAACCCCACAATGCCATTCTGTACTGGCAACGCAACCCTTAACTGCTGCTCCAGACGTACAGACGGACGGACGGACGTTCTGGTGGAAGTGATGTTGTGGGATGCAGTTTTGATATGTTATAAAACATCTTTTTTTTCATAAAACAAGCAAAACCTATTTTCTTTCTAACCCTAATGTCACAAACTTTGAGATCCAACCCTAATGACACTAAAAAAGAATGAAAAAAGGTGAAAAAAAAGTAAAAGAAAAATGTGAAAAAATGGCATTAACCCCACAATGCCATTCTGTACGCATTTTTGCACTTGTGGGGTGAACATTGCACCCCACAAGTACCAAAAAAAACGACAATGCCATTCTGTACTGGCAACGCAACCCACAACTGCCGCTCCAGACGGACGGATGGACGGACGGACGGACAGACAAGACAAGACAGACAGACAGATCCTTGCCATACTTACAAATAGTTATTTAAACATCTCAGACAAATTTTAAACTGACCAAATCTGACATGTACAGTCAAACCTGTCTTAAGTGGTCAATCAAGGAAAGATGCAAAAGTGACCTTTTCAGACAGGTTGTTGCTAAATAGAGATTAACTTGCTCTGGAAGCATAAAATGGGAAATGGCAAATGGAAAATGTGGCTTTTCTATAGCGGTGACCTCTTACACAGGTCTGACTGTTATTAGTTTCAGAGTTATGGCCATTGAAAACTCTCAACTGTAATTAGTTTCAGAGTTATGGCCCTTGAAAACTTACGACTGTAATTAGTTTCAGAGTTATGGCCCTTGAAAACTCACATCTGTAATTAGTTTCAGAGTTATGGCCCTTGAAATCTCACGACTGTAATTAGTTTCAGAGTTATGGCCCTTGAAAACTCACGACTGTAATTAGTTTCAGAGTTATGACCCTTGAAAACTCACGACTGTAATTAGTTTCAGAGTTATGGCACTTGAAAACTCACGACTGTAATTAGTTTCAGAGTTATGGCACTTGAAAACTCACACAGTAGTTATGTAACCATTATATCTAGGACAAGTTTTTGAAGCGGCACTTGAATATTCAAGGATTGTGTGTATTTGATGAATGACTACAAAATTTCAAAATTACAGGTGTTTTTAGCTCTACTGGCCATATGCCTGCACGGTTGTGTGATAAGACCTCAGATCAGTTCGAAAACCAGACCAAGTCAACCATGTTTAGTAAAGATATCTGCCCTTGAATCTAGTAAAAAATATGATATTTCATCTCGCTAGTTCAACTGAAGTTCTATTTTCAATCAGATTTTAATTATACACTTGAATATATTATATTTAACTATAAGATTTGATATTTTATCTCATTTATTCAATGCTGAGCACGACCTATACTGGCGCTGCACTCACTGCTAGTCGAGATCTTGTTTCAGTGATTTTCTTTGTTATTGAAATTATTGAAACCAAAATGGCTGCAGACATGCTGGACATGTATAGAAGAATGAATGTTGATGATGTTTAACTGCAATTTTTGCAATGAAAGTGACTAATAAAATAATACTGTTGATAATACTGTTGATGGTCTTGGCGAAGATGATGACCATATAGAGGTCATTTAGAGGTCATCATTACAGAAGCAGACTTATTGCAATTGGTTACATAATCATGGCATGGCTTTGTTTCTTCATATTTCTTCTAACTTATACTCAAATTATTAGAAAATATGTACCTAGTTGTGTTCATTATTTATTGCGGGTGCCAGGTTACCGTAGCTCAGTCTGAGTATAGTCCAGGGGTCCTGAGTTCAAAACCTAGTCTGACCACAGTCTCTGTGATGATTGATATATGACATTGCGTCTCATTGTCATTTATCTCTCACCGCTGACCTGATTCAAGTGGGAAAGTTAAGTTTGCTCCAGGACTGGTTAACTTTGTAGGATCCCAGGAAATAGATGTCACTGACAATATGACAGATAGTGGAAGAGTGTCCGTCTTACATGCAACAGGTCGTGGGTTCGATCCCCTTCCGGGTCAAACCAGAAAACTGGTACTAGAAGCTTTCTCAGCATTTAGAGGATAGTTCTATGTCTGGTTGGTCTAGTGTCTGTATAATGTGACTGTGCGGGGTAACATACTATGTGTCTGCGTATAATGTGACTGTGCGGGATAACATACCATGTGTCTGTGTATAATGTGACTGTGCGGGGTAACATACCATGTGTCTGTGTATAATGTGACTGTGCGGGGTAACATACCATGTGTCTGTGTATAATGTGACTGTGCGGGGTAACATACCATGTGTCTGCGTATAATGTGACTGTGCGGGGTAACATACCATGTGTCTGCGTATAATGTGACTGTGCGGGGTAACATACCATGTGTCTGCGTATAATGTGACTGTGCGTGGTAACATACCATGTGTCTGCGTATAATGAGACTGTGCGGGGTAACATACCATGTGTCTGCGTATAATGTGACTGTGCGGGGTAACATACCATGTGTCTGTGTATAATGTGACTGTGCGGGGTAACATACCATGTGTCTGTGTATAATGTGACTGTGCGGGGTAACATACCATGTGTCTGTGTATAATGTGACTGTGCGGGGTAACATACCATGTGTCTGTGTATAATGTGACTGTGCGGGGTAACATACCATGTGTCTGTGTATAATGTGACTGTGCGGGGTAACATACCATGTGTCTGTGTATAATGTGACTGTGCGGGGTAACATACCATGTGTTTGTGTATAATGTGACTGTGCGGGGTAACATACCATGTGTCTGTGTATAATGTGACTGTGCGGGGTAACATACCATGTGTCTGTGTATAATGTGACTGTGCGGGGTAATATACCATGTGTCTGCATATAATGTGACTGTGCGGGGTAACATACCATGTGTCTGTGTATAACGAGACTGGGGTATATGTGTCTGCGGCTTGATACTCCAATGTAGCAGTGCTCAGAAATTTGTCTAATGTAAACACAATGTGAACGCAACGCTAATCCCCATACAACAACAACAACTGGATGAGCTTTTAAAAGATACAGATTAAGTATTTTTTAAGTTGTTTTATGAAAAGATTAATATACATTTTGTTAATATGTCCTTGTAGTCACTCAATTACAATTTTATTGTAAATATTTTCCCCTTTGATTTGTCCACATTTGAATTGTCATTTTCTTTAATGTTCATGCTGTTCCTATTTGTATTCACTGCGGAACCAGTAGGGAAGCCAGGTTTATGTTTAGGTGAATGTTTCTTTTCAAGCTTCGCCGTGACATTTTCTTCTTCCTTCCCATTCGTAACTGTTGCAGCAGACGATTTGTTCAGAACTTCTTTATCGTCAACATAACCAATATTATCATGTGTCCTACTTGTCCCTTTCATTTCTGTCTTCACAATGTCTATTTGTACTACTGCCTGGTTCCCATTGCCTGGCATTTCCTTTGTGACCAACGATTCATATTCCTGTTCCAGTTCAATTGAGATTTTCCGATCTTTGTAAATAATAATTGTCAGGCCAACAAGGCATGGTATCAAAAAAATAGTCCCGGCTAAAACTCCGACAATGACTTTCAGATCACTTACACTCTCTGTTACACATTTTTCTCCCATTACAACAGTGTCATTGAAGACAAGTTGAATACATATTTTGTTTTTTCCGCTGTTCAGTTCTTTGTTAATCGTCATGGTGCGTTGCGACATGTGCAGCAATGGCGACTGATATTCCACAGAGTCGTCTGAATTGTAGATAATAATCCTGAAGGCACCTGCAGGAATCGATGCATTGAATGTCCATGATATGTCTATCTTGTCCCCTTCCACTGTCATATCAACGTGTAACTTGTCGTTAATGTCACATGGTTTACCACCCTCACAGTTCTGATTGGCTGCTGAGAGCTGACCCAAATGGACCAATAAAATCATGGAACACAATACCATTGAAATGTTGATCTTCATTGCCTGAAATGAGAAATTTGACTATAGAGTATTGATGATATTTAATAAATAGAGACTCCCTTCACATCCATCTCTCAATTTATTATTATACCCCCAGATACAAAGTTTATGGAGGCTATATAGGAATCACGCTCGCCAGTCTGTCGGACGATTGGTCCATCCGTCTGGACAATTTTTGTGATCCCTGTTTCTCAGCAACCAGTGACCGGAATTCAGTGAAACTTCACAAGGGTGACTGGTACCAAGCCTAGTTGTTTATATTGTTGGCATGTTTCGCTAGAATAGTTGTTCAATGAGTTATGGCCCTTTGAATTTTTCATACATATTTTTTGTGGTCACTATTTCTCGGCAATGTAAGAAAAATAAAAAAATGACGTTCAAACGTAGCAGCAACAATGCAAATAGTCCCTGAAGCAAATGTTATGTAACCAGCTTTCTGCTTGAAAAATTTAAACTGTCGTCAATATTGATTTCTAAGTAACATTTGATTCAGAAATGTTAAACATTATTACAGAAAAATCTGTAATATGCTGTAATAGGCCCTAGGTCATGTAGATTCAGATCAATTCATTTAAAGGGACTTGATCTGGATTTTTTTATATTCTAAAATTGGCTAAAACATTTTTTTTCTAATATATAATGCCTATTTATACTCACTGACCCCATATTGCCAAAAGGATATCTATTCAAATATGCCAAAGTAATAAATTGAAAAGGGATTTCCCAACTTGGGCTACGCCCTTAGGTTATACTAAAATAGATTTCCCGCCAAAAATCGCAACATAGTTTGTGATGTAATAAATGAGTCGCCTGGTTACATTTAGATTTCAGTATGATCCATTATACATGTTTACATGTAGTAAAACTTGTTTCATCGTAGAAAGAGACTGAATGTTGATGTGAAGATATTTAAGTGCTGCCTATTTTTAGAATGGGGATTTCATTTCCAGTTTTGTACTGCAGTTTGAATATCGATTATGTCACGTTTTCTTTTATTTGACGTACCAAACCATTTGTATTGTATGTCTTAATGATAATGAGATGCTTTTTATCTATTTCAAAAATAATTTTATTTTTTAAGACATTTATAGCATTTTTCCTGATAGACTCCCTTTAAAAATATGTAATAAAATCATGGAGTATCTGGAACTCTTTCATCAAACTAATTTTAATCATAGTGTATTATTGAGGGCATTTTGTAAGTAGACAAAACAATGCAATCATAAAGGCTTTTCTCATCATCTTATTTCAATAAATATAGGATAAAATCACCACTTTAAATGGTTTATTTTGTACATAAACTGAAGAATTTGTTGGAAAATGCACAAATGATGCCCACAGGATGTTGAGAAATCCGGTTTAAAAGTCGGCACATTCAAATGTCGGATCCTAAAAGCCAATGCATCTGTTACTGCAGTCCCATTTATTAGGAATGTTTTAAGACTTGAATATCAGTGTTTACTTTTAAAATCAAAGCACTGTAATGTTGATGGGGGCGGAGCATATAAGATGTGAAATGTCGCTATTGTTTTAGACAAACACGTCAGTTTGCATACGTTGAAGTAGAATAATCCCGATTACCTTTGATTCTTATACATGGTACAGAATCTACATGTTATATGCTTAACGTTGACTCTTTTCTCGAATATGTCAGAAACGTAACTGAATGGTTTGCCTTTGAAAGTGTATTTCTGCTATAGTAAGAATATTAACTTTTAAATTTGGCAAATGTCCAACTGCAAGATGTTAGTTCAACTCAATGATATGAGATTTGTATCTTCAACTCAACTCGTGATATTTTCAGAGATGTCATGCTTTCTATCATAAACAGTATATATAAAATAGCAAAGTACTCTGAATCTAGCACGATGAATTCCACTTTGAGTCTTTATTGATTTCTCTAGCGCAACAGTGAAACAATTCGTTTAAAAGACGAAAAGTAGAAATGTGTATGTCGACATTGATAATTGATATATATGCTCTCCTGTATGATTTGGAGGAAATAAAGATATATATATATATTTATATTTTCTAGGGCCCTATATCACCCCGTAAACGGAACCGCACTAACCAAAATGTTATGGCGCCGATTTATAGACACATCTGGATGTTTGCGTATTTTCGCTACGGAAACACAAATGCTTTAACTCTTATCTGTTTAAGTAGAAATTATCTACCGTTCCAATTATTGGAAATATGTAAAATATTTACTAAATAATAAAAAAACAGCACTGACATTATTCATAACTCGATCAATCTCGAATTCTTTTTAGGAATACAAGTCTATTTTTAAACATTTGGGAGAAACCGCAAGTCACATGATCAACATTAGCATATCTCTTTTTTTAGAACGAGTATTGATTGTTTATTGACATAAGCAAGGAGTATAGTTCCTTGGCATAAGGGACATATCTAGAAAAGTTTCGTTACCGTACACATTTTTAAAATGATAGAAAAAAGCGAAAAATCAAACTCCCGAATCAAGTACTTATTATCTGAAGTCCTTGCCGAAATATACGACTCTTTCAATGTGCATGTTGGCGATATAGTTCGTGACCTGGAATTTGATTTACAATATGGCGTAATCTTTTGGTTCAGCGCGTCTGTATTCATGCGCTTTCATTCCTTTGTGCTGATTAATGCTACAGAATATAAACTTGGAATTTATACGATACGTAATTGTTTATAGGTATAAATCGTTGCTGTATGTTATAATATTAATATTTTCGTTGAAATAGGCGAATCTACTGTTTATAGTGAGTTCGAGAGCTTATCAGGTGGAACTATTTGATAAGTGGTTGTTAGGTCTGCATTAACACGAAACACGGTTCTAGATTTGCGGTATTGAAAATAAAATCATGTTAGCTCTGAGAGCGGCTGCTAAAGCACCGCCCCCAAAAATTATATCTATTTGAAAGTACCTAAATACCTAATACAAAAATTCTTCATTACAGAATCAGATTTTAAAATACAAACTTATTAATTGTATTAACTTCGAAATATGACAAGTTATCCATTAATGCATCGTGGGATACCACCAGGTGTCAATAACGAATTTTATACATCGTGATGGATAGACTGAGTATCAGAATTGACACCTGGGGGTATCGGACAATGCATTAATGAACACAAAACTTGAATATTTTTCAACACAGGATGCCAATCCTGTACCAACCATCTTCGAAGTTCTGAGGAAAACACTGAAATGTATCTATGTTGTGTTTTTTTTAATGAGTTTGAATCCCTATCCGACCACAGTCTCTGTGATGACTGATATATGACATTACTGGTACGTCTCATTGTCATTCGTCTGAGACTTACCGCTGAATCAAGTGGGAAAGCGATCAGTTACTTGTTAAGTTGGTGTACTCAAGTACTGGTAAACGATCCAGGAAGAAGAAGTTAGGTTAACTGGTCGTCTTTTAGCCCTAGATGGTAAAGCAATGACTCTAAATATTCAAACAAACAAACAAATGGTACCTCTCAGGACCTTGGGTCCTTTGATTTTATTCTGTGAGTGAGAATATTTGTGTCATATGGTAAAAACAATTTGTTATGCCCCCACCATTATCAATTGGGGGCATATAGTATTACCGCTGTCCTTACATATGAAAATGGTTCTGACTTATATCTTTAGTTTTAATGAACAGATTTAAACCAAATTTGGTGTGTGACTTCACATTCAAGTAATACAGGTCAAGTTCGTATTTCGTCTGATGATTTTTGATGGAGTTATGCCCCTTTTCGGACTTAGATTATTGACAAATGTCAAGAAATTGGTTTCCGCTCGATATCTCTTAAAGGATTGGATGGATTCAATTCATTTGGAAGAAAGATGTATGTTTATAATCTAAATCTCAAATTTGATTTCCGTCAAAATCCCAGTTACTGTTAAAGTAGGGGTGACCTTAAACCGGGCTGAATCGGCCATATTCCAGCAACAGGGAAAGGGCAAATATAGTGTGTGTGAAACTGATTTTGGGACCTAATTACATTAATCAATATTAGGCCATTATGAATTAATTGCTAGATTATCATCCAAATCTTTCTTAAAACTGGGGAAGGCGGAAGGATTTTATTATTTTTATTTTTAGAATTTTTGATGTTTTTAATAAAAAAAAAATTTTTTTAATGAAAATAAAAAGGGTAGGGGCGGCATGAAAACTAGGGGGCGGGCGGAGATGATAATCTAGCAGTTAATTTATTATAGCCTTATTATTTATTGCCATATGCATTTTTTCAGTATGAGAAAGTAGAGAAAAAAAGTGCTATCAAACACACCTTATTTGCCTTTCTCTTATAGCTGGAATATTGCCGTATCAGGTTTAATTTGACTGAGTGTTATTATTACCCGTGAAAGCCACACTTAGTCTAGTGAAATTAAGCATTTGTTTTTGTGGAAACGAATCAAGGTCAGATGCCAAATTAAAAATCATTGTTGTAAAAATCATAACATCTATTCTATAATGGATAAGGCCATTATAAATTAATTTCTAGATTATCATCGAAATTTTTCTTAAAAATAGGGAGGGTGGGAGGATTTTATTTTTTATTTTCATTTTAAAAAAAATATTTTTTTTTTTTTTTTTTTTTTTTTTATGAAAATAAAAAGGGTCGGGATGGCATTAAAATTAAGGGGCTGGTGGGGATGATAATCTAGCAATTAATTTATTATGGCCTTAGAAGCTAATCAAAAATGTGTTCTCAACAGAAAAGTCATGACAGACACATATTTAGTAAACAAACATTGCTCAACTGATTTAATCTTCCTGTGGTTGCTGATCTAAGACTTAATATCTTAAACCCTTTAGATGTGGTCCTAGTTTTTCAGCAAATGAAATCGCTCATTTTTTTTCAAAATAGAACATTTTTCATACATTTTTGTTTACAAATATTGATTGCTACTAATTTATATCTTGCTCACTTGTTTACTCTTCCCTTCGCCTATGTTAGACTAAAATAGATTTTCTGCTACATGCAAAATGCAACATATTTTATGACGTATTTAATGATTCATGTGATAACATTTTGATTTCGATTTGATGCATCATTCATCTTAGAAAGAGTCCGAATGATGTCAAGCAGTATTTAAGTGAACGGGGATTTCGTTTCACTTAAATTACCACTGTGATTAGAACATCGATTTTGTCACGTTTTGATGGATTTGACATACCAAACTATTCGCATTTTATTTATTTATGATAATGAGATGCTTTTTTATCCATTTTAAAAATAATTTTATTTTTCAAGACATTTATAGAATTTCTACCTAATATACTCACTTTAAGATAAACCTAATGGAACAAGTTAAGATGACCAATATCTATAGGGAATAAAATCGAAAATAAAAAATAGGAATCTAGTGATTCATTTACTATATCCCAAAATGCATTGCAATTTTATGCAAGAATATTTTTTTTAGTCTAACCTGGATGCATGATGGGCCAGGTCATCAAAGAAAAATAGTGAAGCGCATGGTCCAGTGGTAAAGCATTAGATCCATGCTCAAAGGGTCATGGGTTCGATGCTCTGTCACAGCTATGTATGGTGTCCTTGAGCAAGACACTTTTCCACATATGCTTAGTACTGGTTCTACCCAGGAAGACTTCGAGTGTGACTTGTATAAGTTGTAATAAAATAAATAAGTTTTAAACTAAAGAAAAACAGTGTCTATTGAACTGTTTTGTTTCATTTGTTAAGATAGTTCATGTGACTTCAAAAAGAAAATTTAATCCTTTTGAAAGTATTATTTTGACATGTTTTAATAGAGATCCTGCAAGCTCAATGATCTAAGCATGATTCTTGACTTTTGAAAAAAAAAAAGACTAAATTAATTGCTATGTTATCATCCCCGCCCCCTAATTTTCATGCCTCCCCCAACCCTTTTTATTTTTATTTGAAAAAAAAAAAAAATATATATATATATATATATATATAAAACAAAAAATTAAAAAAGTTGAAAATAAAATAAAATCACCCCCACCCCAACTTCCCCATATTAGCTCTACTGGCCAAAGGTCAGCAGGGCTTATGTTATGGTAAATTGTCCGTTGTCCGTCCATCTGTTAATCTGTTTCTTGTAGACGTGACAGCACCTTCATTTTTCTTTGACTCTTAACCAAACTTGCACAGCAGTTATATAACGACAAGATCTCATGGCCTAAGGCAGATTGTTACTTAATGTAGGTTAATTTTCTCTAAAATCTTAGAAAATGGAAATAGCAAATGTGGTTGCTTAAGACAAGTGACTGCTTAAAAGAGGTGACCACTTACACAGGTTTGACTGTGTACCCATACAAAGAAATTAATCTCCACATAGTAAAATCTGAAATATCATTTTTTAACCATTCGGTAGTTTTGAAAATATATGATTAACATTTTTTTAAAAATATAAATTGATATCTGCTTTGAGTATTTGGTAACATACCGATAGACACTGATGAAAGTAAGATGTTTGTTACAGTATTTTATTTTTTTGTTTTAATGGGGTTTAATGCCATTTTCAATACATTTCAGGTTATATATGGCATATCCAGTTTTATTGGTGAAGGAAGACCTCAGACTGAGTAGAACCACCATCCTTCCGCAAGTAACTGGAAACTTTCTCACATAAAGATTTCGGAGTGAGCAGGACTCAAACCTACGACCTTAGCAGTGATTTTGAGAAGGTGCCTTAGACCACTGTTACAGTACTTAAATGTTTGTCCACATGACCACAAATATGCGATATATGAAGGACTTATATGAAAAAGGAAAGGCAACTGATTGATATTTTGTGAACACTTGTGTATTCAAGCAAAATCTCACTATATCTCATTTTCAGTTATCTTCACTTCCATTCATCTCATGAATACAAATAAAAATTCTTACATTGCAGACTGAAATTCTCATCAAAACAATACCATTTCCAGCGATTTTTTTTTTTGAATTATACTTCTGATTACATAATGTGTATATAACTACAGCTGAAATAACAAAAATTTCGAGAAATTTTATGTACTTCAAACCTCAATATCTTTAATTCAAGATAAATTTTCGTGATTGAAACATATACAAACATCTAAGAATACCAACAACTTACATTTTATGTAAAAGAAGTCATTTGGCAGTAAATTATGAATGATTAATTTGCCAAATAATAAATCCTTATTTTGCTATTTTATCAACATTTAGTCGGGAGATACAAGTTTCCTATCCTATATAAGTCCTTGGTTATATGAACCATTCACAAGAGTAATGCCCCATTCCAAAATAGAAACTAAATTAAGAGGGTCTGTACATACTCTGGGGTATTCAGTTATCATATTTTCATCATTAAAACAATATACAGCCAAACCTGTATTAAGCACCAACTTAAGGAAAAGAGCAAAAATGTCCTCTTAAGATAGTTGGCTGCTTAATACAGGTTAATTTTAACTTAAATTATAAACATAGTAAATAGAAAATGGTGAATAGAAAGTGTGGCTGTTTAAGACAAGTAGTTGCTTAATAGAGGTGACCACTAACACAGGTTTGACTAGTTTTAAAGAAATAGAATTAAGAAAAAATACATAAAAATTACCATCTGTCCCTGTAATCTATTTTGTCACTTTTAGCTGCTCAAATGAACATTTTTCAAATGCTGCGGCTCATTGTCTATTTTTTGTGTATAATTGATATTATTTACAGAACTACAAGAACATCACGAAATAGAAATTATAAACAGCACTTCTATTATCATGAGCTATGCATGTACAGTCAAATCTGTGTTAACAGTCACCTCTATTAAGCAACCACTTGTCTTAATTAAACAGCCACATTTTGTATTTACCATGTTTATAATTTAAGTTAAAATCAACCTGTATTAAGTAGCCACCTGTCTTTAGAGATCATTTTTGCTCTTTTTCTTAAGTGGCTGCTTAATACAGGTTTGGCTGTATATTTAAATTTTAGTTTTGCTATTCATAAATTATATTGTATTCATCTGAGGTCTTAATGCCTGCACCATTGAAATTATATTTCATGGTATAACGGTTGGACATGAGTTTGAAGAATGCTAGGAAACTTGCATCTCCTGACTAAATGATGATAAAATAGCACAAAAAAAGTTTAATTATTTGGCAAATTAATCATTCAGAATTCACAGTTTGAAAGTGTCACTTTACCTGTTTCAAAATATATTACTAGTATACAATATAAAAAAAAGATCAAAAATATAAATATTACAAAATGTTTAAAAAAAATAAACATGGTTTTGGAGGATATTTTTCTTAAAAAAAAAAAAAAAATTCTTTAATTGTTTAAGAAAAATATAAAATAAAATAAAAGTGATTTTTTCATGATTTACTCACCATTTTCACTATCATCCATAAATGCAAATCAGATCTTTCATATAATTAAAATCTTATAAACTGACATAAAATTTTCAGTATATCTTCACTTTTTCCACCCTGAATGATTTAATTTATTGACAAGAGTTGTGTACTACTCTCAGTTGACTTGTTATCTAATGATTTTAATGTCTGCCCCCAAGGAGAGAGGAGTGAAAAATATTGGGGTAGTGTGCAGAATTATTGTTGTATGAATGTATATACTAGCTTGAAAATTTGCATGACCTATGACATGGATCCAAATAAATAAATATAAGTATCATTGTGGTGTCAATCTAATGATATGTCCTCTTTTTTTGCCATTATTATTATCATCATCATCATCATCATTATCATCATCATCACCATCATCATCATCATTTTTATCATCATTGTTATTATCATTATCATCATTATAATTATTATCATCATAATTAGCATCATCATCATCATTATTATTACCATCTTCAGCATCACCATCATCATTATTATTGCAGTCATCATCAGCAGCAGCTTTACCATTATCATCATCGTCATCAACACAATATCAATAATGAATTTTATCATGGTCATCGATCATCAATAAAACAATAAGCAGTGTGATCATCATCATTTTTACCATGTACAATCATCATCATCATCATCATCATCATCATCATCATCATCATCATCATCATCATCATAAAATAAAGCATAGTCATCAATACCTGTATTTTCACTATCACCATTTAGTTTCATTGTTATCTGCCATTAAATCTCGTTAACAACTAAGACATCTTGTTTATCTCCATTATTGGGATTTTCAAGTAACAAGATGTTTTCTTTTCGTTATCATATTGATACCTAGTGTGACATACTGCACGTCTCCAAAAAGCCTTTTAAAGATCTTTTATTTTGTGTCTCCCGAAATATGGACAGCGAATTGGATATCCAAATAATATAAAAGCTGTCCATCCATGCCTTATTTAGTCAGGCTAATTGATACCTGACAGGTCTGATACCACTATATTTAGCGGATGCCTGGGTGTGATACAATTGATACAGCTGCATATCTGATACCTGGCAGGTCTGATACCACTATCTTCAGTGGGTGCCTGGGTGTGATACAATTGATACAGCTGCATGTCTGATACCTGACAGGTCTGATACCACTATATTAAGTGAATGCCTGGGTGTGATACAATTGATACAGCTGCATGTCTGATACCTGGCAGGTCTGATACCACTATATTTAGCGGATGCCTGGGTGTGATACAATTGATACAGCTGCATGTCTGATACCTGACAGGTCTGATACCACTATTTTCAGTGGATGCCTGGGTGTGATACAATTGATACAGCTGCATGTCTGATACCTGACAGGTCTGATACCACTATCTTCAGTGGGTGCCTAGGTGTGATATAATTGATACAGATGCATATCTGATACCTGGCAGTCCTAATACCACTATCTTCAGCGGATGTCTGGGTGTGGTACAATTGATACAGCTGCATGTCCGATACCTGGTGAGCTAGACACCACTATCTTCAGTGAATACCTGGGTGTGATACAATTGATACAGCTGCATGTCCTATACCTGACAGGCCTGATACCACTATGTTCAGTGGATGCCTTGGTGTGATACAATTGATACAGCTGCATGTCCTATACCTGGCAGGCCTGATACCACTATCTTCAGTGGATGCCTAGGTGTGATAGAATTGATACAGCTGCATGTCTGATACCTGGCAGGCCTGATACCACTATTTTCAGTGAATGCCTGGGTGTGATACAATTGATACAGCTGCATGTCCAATACCTGGCGGGCCTGATACAACTATCTTCAGTGAATGCCTGGGTGTGATACAATTGATACAGCTGCATGTCCTATACCTGGCGGGCCTGATACCACTATCTTCAGTGAATGCCTGGGTGTGATACAATTGATACAGCTGCATGTCCAATACCTGGCAGGCCTGATACAACTATCTTCAGTGAATGCCTGGGTTTGATACAATTGATACAGCTGCATGTCTGATACCTGGCAGGCCTGAGACCACTATGTTCAGTGAATGCCTGGGTGTGATACAATTGATACAGCTGCATGTTCGATACCTGGCAGGCCTGAGACCACTATGTTCATTGGTTGCCTAAGTGTGTTACAATTGATACAGCTGCATGTCCGATACCTGGCAGGCCTAAGACCACTATGTTCAGTGGATGCCTGGGTGTGATATAATTGATACAGCTGCATGTCCTATACCTGGCATGCCTGAGACCACTATATTCAGCGGATGCCTTGGTGTGATACAATTGATACAGCTGCATGTCCGATACCTGGCGGGCCTGACACCACTATCTTCAGTGAATGCCTGGGTGTGATACAATTGATACAGCTGCATGTCTGATACCTGGCAGGCCTGAAACCACTATGTTCAGTGGATGCCTGGGTGTGATACAATTGATACAGCTGCATGTCCGATACCTGGCGGGCCTGACACCACTATCTTCAGTGAATGCCTTGGTGTGATACAATTGATACAGCTGCATGTCTGATACCTGGCAGGCCTGAGACCACTATGTTCAGTGAATGCCTGGGTGTGATACAATTGATACAGCTGCATATCTGAAACCTGGAAGGTCTGATACCACTATCTTCAGTGGGTGCCTAAGTGTGATATAATTATACCCCCGACAAGCGAAGTTTTGAGGGGGTATATTGGAGTCACCCTGTGGTCGGTCTGTCGGTCGGTCTGTCCGTTGCAATTTTCCTTGTCCGGAGCATCACTTGAAAAGTACTGGATGGAATTTCATCAAACATCATACAATGGTAGAATATAATGAGAGGAAGTGCAGTGTACAAGAAACATAACTCTATTCTTGCTAATTACAGAGTTATTGCCCTTTGATATTTTTTCTTGTCCGGAGCATAACTTGAAAAGTACTGGATGGAATTTCATCAAGCTTCATACAATGGTAGAATATAATGAGAGGAAGTGCAGTGTACAAGAAACATAATTCTATTCTTGCTAATTACAGAGTTATTGCCCTTTGATATATTTCCCTTGTCCGGAGCATTACTTTTAAAGTACTGGATGGAATTTCATCAAACTTCATACAATGGTAGAATATAATGAGAGGAAGTGCAGTGTACAAGAAACATAACTCTATTCTTGCTAATTACAGAGTTATTGCCCTTTGATAAAAAATTTGTTTCTTGTCAAACTGTTTCTTGTCAAACTTTTGTCCATAAAATTGTGGTCCCTCAACATAACTCGAAAAAGTATAACATTTATTGATTGCCATGAAAGCTTGTACACTGCACAATAATTAAAAAGACCGTTTTTAATTTTAACAAAACCATAAAAAAATTAACAATACAAAAAACTCAATCCATAACATTCTCTTTTATTAAGTTTTTTTTTTGTCTGGAGCATAACTTTAAAACTGTTGGATATAATTTAATAAAACTTCATACAATGGTAAACCATTTTCTGTTATGGCGGCGTTCGGGGGTATTCATCACCTTCAGTGATAGCTCTAGTTGATACAGATGCATGTCTGATACCTGGCGGTCCTAATACCACTATCTTCAGCGGATGCCTGGGGAGTGGTACAATTCATACAGCTGTATGTCCGATACCTGGCAGGCCTGATACCACTATCTCCAGTGAATGCCTGGGTGTGATACAATTATTACAGCTGCATGTCTGATACCTGGCAGGCTTGAGACCACTATATTCAGTGAATGCCTGGGAGTGGTACAATTGATACAACTGCATGTCAAATACCTGGCGGACCTGATACCACTTTCTTCAGTGAATGCCTGGGTGTGATACAATTGATACAGCTGCATGTCTGATACCTGGCAGACCTGAGACCACTATATTCAGTGAATGCCTGGGAGTGGTACATTTGATACAGCTGCATGTCTGATACCTGGTAGGCCTGACACCACTTTCTTCAGTGGGTGCCTGGGTGTGATACAATTGATACAGCTGCATGTCTGATACCTGGCAGGCCTGACACCACTATCTTCAGCGGATGCCTGGGTGTGATACAATTGATACAGCTGCATGTCCTATACCTGGCAGGCCTGATACCACTATCTTCAGTGGATGCCTGGGTGTGATACAATTGATACAGCTGCATGTCTGATACCTGGCAGGCCTGATACCACTATTTTCAGTGAATGCCTGAGTGTGATACAATTGATACAGCTGCATGTCCAATACCTGGCGGGCCTGATACAACTATCTTCAGTGAATGCCTGGGTGTGATACAATTGATACAGCTGCATGTCCTATACCTGGCAGGCCTGATACCACTATGTTCAGTGAATGCCTGGGTGTGATACAATTGATACAGCTGCATGTCTGATACCTGGCAGACCTGAGACCACTATGTTCAGTAAATGCCTGGGTGTGATACAATTGATACAGCTGCATGTCCGATACCTGGCAGGCCTGAGACCACTATGTTCATTGGATGCCTAGGTGTGATACAATTGATACAGCTGCATGTCTGATACCTGGCAGGCCTGAGACCACTATGTTCAGTGGATGCCTGGGTGTGATATAATTGATACAGCTGCATGTCCTATACCTGGCAGGCCTGATACTACTAAGTTCAGTGAATGCCTGGGTGTGATACAATTGATACAGCTGCATGTCTGATACCTGGCAGGCCTGAGACCACTATGTTCAGTGGATGCCTGGGTGTGATACAATTGATACAGCTGCATGTCTGATACCTGGCAGGCCTCAGACCATTGTGTTCAGTGGATGCCTGGGTGTGATATAATTGATACAGCTGCATGTCCTATACCTGGCAGGCCTGATACCACTATGTTCAGTGAATGCCTGGGTGTGATACAATTGATACAGCTGCATGTCTGATACCTGGCAGGCCTGAGACCACTATGTTCAGTGGATGCCTGGGTGTGATACAATTGATACAGCTGCATGTCCGATACCTGGCGGGCCTGACACCACTATCTTCAGTGAATGCCTTGGTGTGATACAATTGATACAGCTGCATGTCTGATACCTGGCAGGCCTGAGACCACTATGTTCAGTGAATGCCTGGGTGTGATACAATTGATACAGCTGCATATCTGAAACCTTGAAGGTCTGATACCACTATCTTCAGTGGGTTCCTAAATGTGATATAATTATACCCCCGACAAGCGAAGTTTTGAGGGGGTATATTGGAATCACCCTGTGGTCGGTCGGTCTGTCTGTCGGTCGGTCTGTCCATTGCAATTTTCCTTGTCCGGAGCATCACTTGAAAAGTACTGGATGGAATTTCATCAAACGTCATACAATGGTAGAATATAATGAGAGGAAGTGCAGTGTACAAGAAACATAACTCTATTCTTGCTAATTACAGAGTGATTGCCCTTTGATATTTTTTATTGTCCGGAGCATAACTTGAAAAGTACCGCATGGAATTTCATCAAGCTTCATACAATGGTAGAATATAATGAGAGGAAGTGCAGTGTACAAGAAACATAATTCTATTCTTGCTAATTACAGAGTTATTGCCCTTTGATATATTTCCCTTGTCCGGAGCATTACTTTTAAAGTACTGGATGGAATTTCATCAAACTTCATACAATGGTAGAATATAATGACAGGAAGTGCAGTGTACAAGAAACATAACTCTATTCTTGCTAATTACAGAGTTATTGCCCTTTGATATATTTCCCTTGTCTGGAGCATTACTTTTAAAGTACTGGATGGAATTTCATCAAACTTCATACAATGGTAGAATATAATGAGAGGAAGTGCAGTGTACAAGAAACATAACTCTATTCTTGCTAATTACAGAGTTATTGCCCTTTGATAAAAAATTTGTTTCTTGTCAAACTGTTTCTTGTCAAACTTTTGTCCATAAAATTGTTGTCCCTCAACATAACTCGAAAAAGTATAACATTTATTGATTGCCATGAAAGCTTGTACACTGCACAATATTTAAAAAGACCGTTTTTAATTTTAACAAAACTATAAAAAAATTAACAATACAAAAAACTCAATCCATAACATTCTCTTTTATTAAGTATTTTTTTTTGTCTGGAGCATAACTTTTATAACTATTGGATATAATTTAATAAAACTTCATACAATGGTAAACCATTTTCTGTCATGGCGGCGTTCGGGGGTATTCATCACCTTCAGTGATAGCTCTAGTTGATACAGATGCATGTCTGATACCTGGCGGTCCTAATACTACTATCTTCAGCGGATGCCTGGGGAGTGGTACAATTGATACAGCTGTATGTCCGATACCTGGCGGGCCTGATACCACTATCTTCAGTGAATGCCTGGGTGTGATACAATTAATACAGCTGCATGTCTGATACCTGGCAGGCTTGAGACCACTATATTCAGTGAATGCTTGGGAGTGGTACAATTGATACAGCTGCATGTCCAATACCTGGTGGGCCTGATACTACTTTCTT
Organism: Panopea generosa; assembly: GCA_029582155.1. Classification (NCBI taxonomy): domain Eukaryota; kingdom Metazoa; phylum Mollusca; class Bivalvia; order Adapedonta; family Hiatellidae; genus Panopea; species Panopea generosa. The sequence goes on along the minus strand of CM055900.1, from coordinate 11,880,712 downwards.
CAGTGAATGCCTGGGTGTGATACAATTGATACAGCTGCATGTCTGATACCTGGCAGACCTGAGACCACTATATTCAGTGAATGCCTGGGAGTGGTACAATTGATACAGCTGCATGTCTGATACCTGGCAGGCCTGACACCACTTTCTTCAGTGGGTGCCTGGGTGTGATATAATTGATACAGCTGCATGTCTGATACCTGGCAGGCCTGACACCACTATCTTCAGCTGATGCCTGGGTGTGATACAATTGATACAGCTGCATGTCTGATACCTGGCAGGCCTGAGACCACTATGTTCAGTGGATGCCTGGGAGTGGTACAATTGATACAGCTGCATGTCTGATACCTGGCAGGCCTGATACCACTATGTTCAGTGGATGCCTGAGTGTGATACAATTGATACAGCTGCATGTCCAATACCTGGCAGGCCTGATACCACTATCTTCAGTGAATGCCTGGGAGTGGTACAATTGATACAGCTGCATGTCTGATACCTGGCAGGCCTGAGACCACTATGTTCAGTGGATACCTTGGAGTGGTACAATTGATACAGCTGCATGTCTGATACTTGGCAGGCCTGATACTTCTATATTCAGTGGGTGCCTGTGTGTGATACAATTGATACAGCTGCATGTCCGATACCTGGCAGGCCTGATACCACTATCTTTAGTGGGTGCCAGCGTGTGATACAATTGATACAACTGCATGTCCAGGTGTTCACCTAATAGTTTGAGGTTTTGGGTTCAATCCCATTCCTGGTCATACAAAATACTTCAAAACTGGCATTGGTAGCTCCCTGGCTTCTGACTAACATTAAGAGAAGAGTTCAAGGGCAGATCCTAGTACCCATGTATTGTGGCTTGCTGGGGAATTATTCCATGTTACTTCAGATTATTGTTACAGATTCTAATAAACACAACACTATGCAATACAATGAACCTGAAAATGACGCTTAATACAATACAATACAAAACAGTACAATACAATACAATACAATACAAAAACAAATACAAATACAATACCAATACATTACAATACAATATAAAGTACAATGCAATACAAATACAAATATTGGACCTCATATCGCATAGATAGGCCAGTATCAGCAAGAGGCACACCTATCCCAGATGATAAACCTCTTAATGCAAACAATGCAATGTAATACAATAATACAGCTACGTCAGCGATATTAGTTGTAGTATTCAAACATCTTCATTTAATTAAAATTGTACTCCAGCTACCTGTCTACTACAGGCTGTTTATCAAGTAGTCTTATGTGAAGGTATAGGCTATCATCACACAATAAAGTTAGATGAATGAGAAACATGCTTCAGTCGGTGTACACAGCCATCATACATGTACCACTTATATACCCGTGTGCAGAAACTACCAAATCGCCTTCGGTCTGAAGGCTCATGAATAACATACAGTGATTGTCCTTAACTTTTACTGATGGGAAGATGATATTCACCAAGTCTTGTAACTGTCACTGACGATAATGTATCCTCTGCAGTCGTGCCTTCCAGTGAAATACTTATCTTTACCTATTTATACTTGCATTATCTGGTTAAATGAGCCCAAAACTAATGGTTATAGGGTATTTACCCGCCTTTTTTCATTTTTAAATTTTTATGTTTATTACTCATTTTTTTTTTATGAAAATAAAAATGGACAGGGTGGCATGAAAGTTAGGGGGCAGGCAGTGATGATAATCTAGCAATTAATTTATTATGGCCTAATCAAACATTATTTATACACTCAAATTACGGTCAGTATTCCATGGTGCAAACTGATCCATGTAATTGAAGGAAAAACATGAATTGACCCATTTATTTAGTGCAGCAAGGGTATTTTCATTTTAAACATCACCATCTGAACAATGCTTATTACACATTATGAAACAATTTTTTTCCCATTAAAGGCATTTGTGTTCATTGAGCAGTATGATTGATTGATTGATTGAATATTGAGAGCCATTTTTATGCCATACAGGGCTAACAAACGATCAGTTAACCTAACCACTGTTTCCTTGGTTTCTGAAAGGTTAACCAGTACTCCAGCACTTGAATACTGGGCTGCATTCAGTTTGCTTAAACGTTATTTGTTTGTAAACGTTTGATAACAGAAGTGAACTGAACAAGATGTTCACTCTAAGCGTGTGCTCACAGAACAAACACCTCGGTGAGCTGCTTGTTTGTGTTTAATTACGTGACTTAATGAGAAGTGGAGGGAATCTGCCGAGTAGACTGATTTCTGTTTACTTTTCATTCATTAGGTCACCGTTTGCGTTAATAAACAGAGTAAACATGTTTAACCCTTTACTTCATATAGACGCCTTTTGATACCTCTAATATCGAAAGCATTATTTCACCCCATACCAGCAATGGGTGAATTATGTTTATATTAACTGACAGAGTGTAAAACAGTGCAGGAAGTAATCAGATTGCTCGTTACAAGCAATCTGAACTCTTCCTGCACTGTTTTCAAAGGCCTTCTGTGATTGGTGCGGGAAAACGTGTCCAAAGGCGTCTATATTAGAGGTGTCCAAAGGCGTCTATATTAGGTGTCCAAATGCATCTATAATAGAGGTGTCCCATTTTAGGGGTGGCATAAAGTAATCGCATCCATCTGTCTGTCCAGTATTTTGATTCTGGCCTGTATCTTTGTTATGCATTTATGGATTTTGTTGATACTTGGTACAAATGATCAACATAACATGACAACATGTTGCGAGTAAGTACACACCCATACCTCAAAGGTCAAGATCAAAGTTTGAGTTGTTAGATTTCATGTCTGGCCTGTAACTTTGTCATGCATAGATGGATTTTAATGATACTTGCTACAAATGATTAACATAACATGACGACGTGTTGTGAGTAAAACCGACACCCGTTACTCAAAGGTCAAGGTCACTATTTGAGTTTGTTTGACAACACTTCGAGTTTGTGTGCGATATTTCGTATCTGGCTTGTTACTTTGTCATGCATAGATGGATTTTATAAATACTTGCTACAAATGATCAACATAACACGACGACGTGTCGTGAGTAAGACCCACACCTGTACCCCAAAGGTCAAGGTCACAATTTGAGTTTGTTTAACAACACTTTGAGTCTGTGAGATTTTGTGTCTGGCCTGTAACTTTGTCATGCATAGATGGATTTTAATGATACTTGCTACAATTGATCAACATAACATGATGACCTGTCATGAGTAAGACCCACACCAGTACCTCAAAGGTCAAGGTCACAATTTGAGTTTGACAACACTTTGAGTCTGTGTCAGATTTCGTGTCCGGCCTGTAACTGTGTCATGCATAGTGGATTTTTATAAATACTTGTTATAAATGATCAACATAACATGACGACATGTTGCACTTAATACCCAAACTCCCACTTCAAAGGTCAAGGTCACACTTTTAGTATGTATGACAACACTTTGAATTTGTTTTAGATTTCAAGTCCGTCCTTGAACTTTATCATATAAGGATGGATTTCAAAAACACTTGGCTCAATTGATCAACAATTGATCTGTAAGTTTGTTTTACATTTAGGGATTTTAAAATAGCTTGACACAAGTGATCAGCATGTCATGATAATGTTTCAGTTACATTTAACATTCTTGTTTGTTATGGTTTTGGATGTACATAAAAGTTTTAATGACTTTATAATCATGAGATATATATCTGGTGAATGCTCATTTTATTATATCAATTGATAATGAAATTATTATAAAGAACTATATGATAAACTAGTAACCACAGCTGCTCGGATCAGTGTATAGAAAATAGCGTCTTTTTTCTGTATATGGTTTACTATGTTATATTAGAATTTTTAAGTCAACGATTTCCTTTTGGGTTTAAATCTATATTCTAAATGTATTAACAATTTATTCTCCTTCATAAGGCCATTATAAATGAATTGCTACATTATCATCCCCACCCGCCCCGTAACTTTCATGCCACCCCGACCCATATTATTTTCATAAAAAAATAAAAAAGTAAAAAAATAAAATAAAATTTAAAAAACATTAAAAAAAATAAATAAATAAATAAAAATAAAATCCTAAGACCTCCCCATTTTTAAGAAAAATTTGGATGATAATCTAGCAATTAATGTATAATGGCCTTCACCATTTTTGCATAGAATAGTTTAAACACTGTTTTTATAATAATGCAATTAAGAACATAATCTAATTAATCTTATATAATTTTGGAAAATGTTGCTCTCTTCACTGGATTACCTCCCATGTCAGTTGCTCTCTAACAGACGACACAATTTCAAAAATAGAAATTAATATTACATCGCGGTATTGTAAAAAATATTAAAAGTAAACTGTTTTCTAGTTAATTTTATGTTTTTTGGGTCATCTTTTCGCAGCTGTAAAAAACCAAAAGGTTTTCAGCAACTTATTTTGAAATATATTCATAGAGAAAGGAAGCTAACCTCTCCATTGATACCAAATTTGGCTGTATGAGACTTCGGCATACTAAGCCCTGTTCATCGATATTTTTCATCTTAGGTATTAAGAAAAGTCCTTTATCCGTTACAGATTATAGTATCTATGCTGTCCGTTCCTGCAATCTTTTACCGTCCTAAAGGTCGGGAGGAAGATTCTGATGCTGCGAGAGAAAAGTTCCAAGTCGCTGAGAGTGATCACCTGACCTACCTTAATGTGTATCAACAATGGAAGAAGAATGGGTAAATATGGTTAATTAATTTATGTGGTTTCTGATGGTTTTGGAAATAAACATAAGTTTCTTAACAATAGTAGGTAAGGAGTTGTTGGATGAGAATGTGACCATGGAGTTGGGAATGTGAGCACTAGGGAGTTGTGAGAAAGGAATTTGAGGAAGGAGTTGTGAGAAGATATGAGTAGGATGTTGTGAGAAGAGAATTTAAGTAAAGAGTTGTTGGAACAGAATGTTAGTAAGGAGTTGTAAGAAGATAAAGTGATTAAGGAGTTGTTAGAAGAGAATGTTAGTAAGGTGTTGTGAGAAGCGAATGTGAGTCAGAAATTGTGAGAAGAGAATGTGAGTAAGGAGTTGTGAGAAGAAAATGTGAGTAAGGAGTTGTGAGAAGAGAATGTAAGTAAGGAATTGTGAGAAGAGAATGTGAGTAAGGAGTTGTGAAAAGAGAATGTGAGTAAGGAGTTGTGAGAAGAGATTGTGATAAAGGAGTTGTGAGAATAGAATGTGAGAAAGTTGTTGTTAGAAGAGAATGTGAGTAAGGAATTGTGAGAAGAGAATGTGAGTAAGGAGTTGTGAGAAGACAGTGTGATTAAGGAGTTGTGAGAAAGGAATGTGAGTAAGGAGAAGTGAAAAGAGAATGTTAGTAAGATGTTATGAGAAGAGAATGTGAGTAAGGAGTTGTGAGAAGAGAATGTGAGTAAGGAATTGTGAAAAGAGAATGTGAGCAAGGAGTTGTGAGAGTAGAATGTGAGTATGTTGTGAGAAGAGAATATGAGTAAGGAGTTAATATAAAAGAATGTGAGTAAGGTGTTGTGAGAATAGAATGTGAGTAAGGAGTTGTGAAAAGAGAATGTGAGTAAGGAATATAGAGAAGAGAATGTGAGTAAGGAGTTGTGAGATTAGAATGTGAGTTAGGAGTTGTGAGAAGAGAATATGAGTAAGGCGTTGTGGTCATAGATTGTGAGTAAGGTGTTGTGAGGAAAGCGTGTGAGTAAGGTGTTGTGGGAAGAGAATGTGAGTAAGGTGTTGTGAGAAGAGAATATGAATAAGGTATTGTTAGACAAGAATGTGAGTAAGGTGTTGTGAGAAAAGAATGTGAGTAAGGAAGAGAAAATGAATAAGGAGTTGTGAAAAGAGAATGTGAGTGAGGAGTTGTGAGAAGAGAATTTGAATAAGATGTTGTTAGAAGTGAAAATGAGTAAGGAGTTGTTGGAAGGGAATGTGAGTAAGGAGTTGTGAGGAGAGAATGTGAGTAAGGAGTGGTGAGAAGAGAATGTGAGTAAGGTGTTGTGAGAAGAGAATGTGAGTAAGATGTTGTTAGAAGAGAATGTGAGTAAGGTGTTGTTAGAAGATAATGTGAGTAAGGTGTTGTTAGAAGAGAATGTGAGTAAGGTGTGTTAGAAAAAATGTGAATAAGGAGTTGTGATAAGAGAATGTGAGTAAGGTGTTATGAGAAGAGAATGTGAGTAAGGAGTTGTGATAAGAGAATGTGAGTTAGGAGTTGTGATTAGAGAATGTCAGTAAGGTGTTATGAGAAGAGAATGTGAATAAGGAGTTGTGATAAGAGAATGTGGGTAATGAGTAAAAAATGAGTGTACATTAGGAAGGATGTAAAGATAAGAACACCTCGTGTCAAGATAGAGGGATAACATTGATTACTGTGTTGAAAATTGTGATGAAATGGAAAAAGGATGTGTAGAAGTAGTTTGGAAAATATTGTTCATTTTGTGCCTTTCTCTAGTTGTACAAATTTTGTTTTGATACAAATAGAAGGGATGGGCATTCATCAGATAAAGCTCTAGTAAACATGTCAGGTGTGTCGTACTGTCCTATATAGTTATCTTTTAAAGGTGTAAGCTAATAAGTGTTAAAATATTCAAAGTATTTGTGTGATTCATATCTGAAATTGACATGAATAAATACATAAACAAAATAATGATATGTATGAACAGATCTCTACCTGTGAACAGTGGTTTATCAATTCAATAATTTTTTGAATTCAGTATGCTTTACTTAGTTTAGATAATGCATGAAATCATGTCGACATCATGCAAAATTACAAGAGTTTTATGCTCATAATTGTAACATGGTTAGTAACATTATGCAGTAGTTGTAAACTTATTATCAACAAAAAGACTGTCACGTTCAACAGTTTTATTGTCAGAATTCCATGAAATATATAATATAACTATAAACAGAATGCATGCATGACAAACTAAAAACTTACAATCGTAACCACAGTATCAAGAATTTTAAAGGGAGCTAGTACACAGGATTTTTCAAAATTTTAAACTTGACTTAAAACATATTTTCGAGTATATCACTGACACCCTATTGCCATTTGGATGTGTATTTAAACATGTCAAAAAGGATTTCCAAACTTTGCTCAGAGCCCGGGTTAGACAAAAATAGATTTCCGTGCTAAAATTTAAAAGTGTTCCATGACGTATCAAATGAGTCGCATGATTTCATTTTTATTTTGATTTGTACTGTTATTGTAAAATTTCTTTTATCTTAGAAAGAGTCTGAACAATTAGGTGAAATCCCCAGAGCTGGCTATTTTAAGAAATGGGGATTTTGTTTCAAGTTTAGCACTCCAATTGAAATATTGTTTTGTCATGTTTTAGTTGATTTGATATTCCAAACCATTTTGATTTCCTTTCTTCATGATAATGAGATAGTATGTATCTGTTTTAAAAGGAATTTTATTTTAAAAAACATTTATAATGATTTTCCTGATATACTACCTTTAAAACTAAATTGTGAAAGAAATGTAGAGATTAATTATTTAAAGAAGCCGTAGGGTGGACCTTCCTCATTGTTATCTCCAGTGTATTGAAAAGATCATGAAAGTGATACCAGGAGGAGTAAGGTTGAGGGCAATAGATCGTGTGTAAATACAATAGGTCTGTCTTAATTGTTGTAATTGTATCCAGGGATGGTCAACACAAATGTGTTACTTACAGACACCAGATGTTGTCCCTGGGTTTAAAAATGACCTCTTCCAGAGGGTTCAATTAGGGGACACATGTCATTATAATAAACATTAATTTTTAGCTCGCGGGGATGAATGTTCAGGATAGCTATTGCCATGACCCCGGCGTCGTCTGTAGACACCTAGGTTAAACTTTTGCCTTTAGTTGCATTTAAGGTTTTGCGTCTAATCTCAATCTTTGCATAGGTGGTGAGTTTTATCCCAGAGCTATGTTGTCTTCTGACAACTCTTGTTTTAGCAAAAGAAACTGATTTTGCCTATATTTTCACAAAGCCATTGTTTAGTCAAGGAGGTTCAGATTTGTAAAAATGACTGGGTTCCATTGTCTAAGGTCATTATAAATTAATTGCTAGATTATTATGCAAATTTTTCTTAAAAACGGAACTGGATGGGAGGATTTTATTTTTTATTTTCATTTTTAAAAATTTTGATGTTTTTTTAATTTATGAAAATAAAAAGAGTCGGGGTGGTATGAAAATAAGGGGGCGGGCGGGGATGATAATCTAGCAATTAATTTGTTATGGCCTAAGGGGTCAGGAGGATAAAGATTGGGAATTACAAAATTCATTTTCTTAAGAACTGGTCAGTCATATTTGTTTATATTTGGCATTAATTATCCCCATGTGTAGGGGGTTTGAATGGAGATAAGAATTAAGGAGCTAATGTTTATATGGGCCCTTGTAAGGGGACTTAGAATTTTACATACGGATACTATGGGAAAACAGAAAATTCTCGGTTTTTTCCATCCAGTTAGGCAAAATTATTATTCAATTTGAGTTCTGAAGCATCATGTAGTATAACTAAATAAGAAATAAGATTTGGTTCAGTAAGGAGAATTGACTTTCCATAAGGGGCCAGGGTGGGGCAAAAAAGGGTTAAAATAGAAAAAATTCAAAAATCTTCTTAACAGGCAGTCAGTCAAATTTGTTCATATTTGATATAGATTATCCCAATGAGTATGGGTTTAAAGTTTGTACAGATTAAGGGGTTTGTATTTATAGGGGTCCTGTAAGGATACTTTGAGTTTTATATAAGAATACTTTTGGAAAATTCTCTCTTTTTTTCATCCATATGAGCAAAACTTTTATTCAATTTGAGTTCTGAAGCATCATCTAGATATGGTTCAATAAGGAGAATTGACTTTCTATAAGGTGCAAGGGTGGGGCAAAAAAGGATTAATATAGAAAAATTATACATAGTAATTATTTCATTTTCCCATCCAAAACAAATGCTTTCTGCTCAAAACAAATCCCTAAGAGTGGGTGATTGAAGTTCTGACAAATCAATGGACTGGGATGAATAAGGGTTCTGTACAGGGATTATACTTTATATTTACAGATGAATGATATGGGAATTTAATTATTTCCTTTAAACTTTTTGTTCAGTGTGGGTGTTGTGGGGGTATTTATCCATAAGGTAAATATTGCAAAATTTCAAAAAGTTCTATGGCAACTATGAACAAGCAGTGCATCCTCAGGCCCTCTTGGGTGGGCAAGAGGGTCTCTTGTTATAAAAAAAAAGAAAAGATAAGTGAACATTTTTTAAAATTGCCATGTGATCCTTTTGATAATGACACAGGTTATCAACAAAATTTGATTGATCAGAATGTTTATAAATTACCTGTTTTTCAGCTTTTTTAATTGTTGAAGGAATCAAAAACATCAATTCTTGTGTCTTTTGAAGAGGTAAAAATCCATTTCATGAATCTAAAGAAAAGTATTACACAAATTCAATATAATTCAATTAAATTGAACTTGTGTAATATGGTTACTTCCCTGAGGAATATTTTTGAATGGAAATATAAAGAAAAGTAATCAAGGCAGAATATTGGGGGGCATTTATTCAAGGGAATACAGTGTATGTATGTATATATGTATGTATGTATGTATGTATTTATTTGATTATATCTGAGTTTATGATGTTGAGTCTATCTGTACTTACAGCTTATCTTTGGTTGTAGACAAGTGGCCAAAATTTTACATAAAAGCTATCATTTGAGACGTTTCAACACAAGATAAACCTCCAAAATCTCTAAATCTTTAAGAAAAATGAAAAGTGTTCAAATATCATCGACATGTAGGTGCAAATGAGCCACAAAGGTGGTGGGGTCCTTCGTGGCTGAGTGGTTTAAAGGCACTGTCTCTAGATAACTTAACCTCTCATTGAATGTTATACATGGGTATTTAGTAAAATACAGACGGTATTTAGTGTTATACAGATGATATTGAGTGTAATACAGGTGGTATTGGTGTAATACAGGTGCTATAAGGTGTAATACAGGTGGGTATTGAGTGTAATTCAGGTAGTATTGGGTGTAATACAGGTGGTATTGGTGTAATACAGGTGATATTTGGTGTAATACAGGTGGTATTGAGTGTAATACAGGTGGTATTGGGTGTAATACAGATGGTTTTGAGTGTAATAAGGTGGTATTGTGTGTAATATAAGTGGTATTGGGTGTAATACAGGTGGTGTTGAGTGTAATACTGGTGGTATTGAGTGTAATGCAGGTGGTATTGAGTGTAATACTGGTGGTATTGAGTGTAATGCAGGTGGTATTGAGTGTAACACAGGTGGTATTGAGTTTAATACAGAGAATTGGTAAAGATTTAGTCTATGTTATGGCTACCTGTGATATATAATCCTGAAATACATTTACCTTCAGTTTCATTTATTTTAGCCAGATTGGGAAGTAAGCCGAGATTGTAAATGAATCACTTTAGAATTTCTGAATAGAATTTTTACTGCAGTTTTCTTTAAAACCTCCCCAGCTTGGAAGCTCCTTATTCCATTTACAAACCTCATTTATAATGCTTCTGCTTTATTGTGGACATCTGGTTTATTATGGACATCTGGTTTCAATTTATTATATTCATAAACTTTATGAGTACTTTAGCTTAGGCTATTTAGTTGATATTGACTGATTGAATATTTAGCATCATTTTTATGCCATTGAGGGCTAACAAACCATCAGTTAACCTAAACACTGTTTCCTGGGATCCCAGAAGGTTAACAAGTACTCAAGTGAACTTTTGCAAGTAATTGATAATTTCCTACTTGAATCAGCATTGAGAGACGAATGATAATGAGGCGCAATGTATATTATTCACCACAGAGGCTATGGTGGTGCTGGGATTCAACCTCACAACCCCTGGATTAATAGCCAGACGTATTTCTGACTGAGCTAATCAGGCCCAATTTGAAGAAGAAACTTGATGTATAATTGAAAACGAGATTATGTAATGCCCCAAATGTTTCGAGAATACACACAATCTAATTTGTCTGGTCCAGTTAGCACAGCCAGTAATGTGTCTGACCATCAGTCCAGAGATTATGAGTACCAATTCCCTCCCGCCAACAGTCTCCATGATGGTTGAGATATGTGACATTTCATCTTATTGTCATTTGTCTCTCACCGCTATTTCAAGTGGGTCATCTACTTGTGGAGATGGGTGTGCTCCAAAACCGGTTTTCCTTTCAGGATCCGCATGCGAAAGGTCATTGGTTCAATCCCCGGCTGGGTCATACAACAACAACCTTTCAGGATTCCGTGAAAGTGTGGTTAGGTTAACTGGTCATCTGTTGGCCTTGATGGCATAAAAATGCGGCTAACTGTCCATACAAAATACTAAATTGAAACAATTGTAATCTTTTTATGTTTATTTTAAACTGAATGCTTACATGTCCGTGAATACACTACATACTTTTACTCAATCTTATTTTATGGATGGCATACAGATGTAGCTAAATAATCAAACAAAATAAAAAATAATAATTTCAGACAACTTGATACCTAACCCTTGACATTTTTATACAGCATGGAATATAAACTTTGTATTATAGTGTTTTATTTGGTTTACTATGTACCTGAGACGTAGATATAATTTATTAGATGTATAAAGTTGATAGAAACCCTAGGAGACCGGTATCAGTTGTAATCTTGTTATATAAGCTTGCAATCATTTTATATTACTCCAAAGTCTAGATAATTTTCAGCCTGTATAAACATACATGTTCCGTAGTTATCCTATGTATAGGGACAGTATAAACATACATGTACTGTAATAACCCTGTGTATAGGGCAGTATAAACATATATGTACTGTAATAACCCTGTGTATAGGACAGTATAAACATATATATACTGTAATAACCCTGTGTATAGGGACAGTATAAACATATATGTACTGTAATAACCCTGTGTATAGGGCAGTATAAACATATATGTACTGTAATAACCCTGTGTATAGGGCAGTATAAACACACTTGTACCATAATTACCCTGTGTATAGGGACATTATAAACACACATGTACCATAATTACCCGGTGTATTGGGACAGTATAAACACACATGTACTGTAATAACCCTGTGTATAAGGACAGTATAAACACACATGTACTGTAATTACCCTGTGTATAAGGACAGTATAAACATACATGTACCACAATTACCCTGTGTATAGGGACAGTATAAACATACATGTACCTTAATTACCCTGTGTATAGGGACAGTATAAACATACATATACCTTAATTACCCTGTGTATAGGGACAGTATCAACATACATGTACCTTTATTACACTGTGTATTGGGACAGTATAAACATACATGTACCGTAATAACCCTGTGTATAGAGACAGTATTAACATCCATGTACCGTAATAACCCTGTGTATCGGGACAGTATAAACAAACATGTACCACAATTACCTTGTGTATAGGGACAGTATAAACATACATGTACCTTAATTACACTGTGTATAGGGACAGTATAAACACACATGTACTGTAATTACCCTGTGTATAGAGACAGTATTAACATCCATGTACCGTAATAACCCTGTGTATCGGGACAGTATAAACATACATGTACCACAGTTACCCTGTGTATAGGGACAGTATAAACATACATGTACCACAAATACCCTGTGTATAGGGACAGTATAAACATACATGTACCACAATTACCCTGTGTATAGGGACAGTATAAACATAATGTACCTTAATTACCCTGTGTATAGGGACAGTATAAACATAATGTACCTTAATTACCCTGTGTATAGGGACAGTATAAACATAATGTACCTTAATTACCCTGTGTATAGGGACAGTATAAACATAATGTACCTTAATTACCCTGTGTATAGGGACAGTATAAACATACATGTACCACAATTACCCTGTGTATAGGGACAGTATAAACATACATGTACCTTAATTACCCTCTGTATAGGGACAGTATAAACACACATGTACTGTAATTACCCTGTGTATAGAGACCGTATTAACATACATGTACCATAATAACCCTGTGTATCGGGACAGTATAAACATACATGTACCACAATTACCCTGTGTATAGGGACAGTATAAACATACATGTACCACAATTACCCTGTGTATAGGGACAGTATAAACATACATGTACCATAATTACCCTGTGTATAGGGACAGTATAAACATACATGTACAGTAATAACACTATGAATTTGGACAATATAAACATACATGTACAGTAATAACCCTGTGTATAGGGAAAGCATAAACATACATGCACCGTTACTACCCTGTGTATTTGGACAGTATAAACATACATGTACCGTAATAACCCTGTGTATCGGGACAGTATAAACACACATGTACCATAATAACCCTATGTATAGAAACAGTATAAACACACTATTAACCATAATTACCCTGTGTATTAGGACAATATCAACACACATGTACCGTAATTACCCTATGTATAGAGACAGTATAAACACACATGTACCATAATTACCTTGTGTATAGGGACAGTATAAACACACATCTACTGTAATTACCCTGTGTATAGGAACAGTATAAACACACATATACCGTAATTACCCTGTGTATAGGGACAGTATAAATACACATGTACCGTAATTACCCTGTATATATGGACAGTATAAACACACATCTACCATAATTATCCTATGTATAGGGTTAACTAGTCATAAATCAATAGTTAACTAGTCATATACCAGTAGTTCACAAGTCATGAACCAGAAGTTAACTAGTCTTAAATCACTAGTTAACTAGTCATAAACCAGTAGTTTACAAGTCATAAACCAGTAGTTAACTAGTCATAAATCAATAGATAACTAGTCATAAACCAGTTAGTAAATAGTCATGAACCAGTAGTTAACTAGTTATAAATAAATAGTTAACTAGTCATAAACCATTAGTTAACAAGTCATGAACCAGTAGTTAACTAGTCATAAACAAGTAATTAACTAGTCATAAACCAGAAGTAAACTAGTCATTAACAAATAGTTTACTAGTCATGAACCAGTAGTTAACTAGTCATAAACAAATAATTAACTAGTCATCAAACAGTAGTTAATTAGTGATAAACCAATAGTTTACTAATCATGAACCAGTAGTTAACTAGTGATAAACCAATAGTTAACTAGTCATGAACCAGTAGTTAACTAGTGATAAACCAATAGTTAACTAATCATGAACCAGTAGTTAACTAGTCATAAGTCAATATTTAACTAGTCATAAACCAAAAATTAACTAGTCATGAACAAATAATTAACTAGTCATGAACCAGTATTTAACTAGTCATAAACCAAAAATAAACTAGTCATGAACCAAAAGTTAGATAGTCATGAACAAATAATTAGCAAGCAGACTCAAACAGATAATTATATTTTTTCTAATCTATAAATACTTTAGTCCATTCAAAATTTGAATAGAAAATTTGAAAACAGGTGAACGATTTTGGCCCATTTGTGCCCTTGTTCCAGGTAGAAGTCATGTGAAAACTTATTGGTAAATGAATCATTTTCCTGAGTTATATGATAAACAGAATCTTACTTTCATGCTCATAAATTATTTAATCTATAAACTCATTTCAAAAATGGAATGGTCAGGGAGAGCATTTTTATAAATTTTAACACTCGAGCAAGAAATCTTTTTATGTATCAGTTCTTTTTATATCTTTTCCATTTAGATATTCTGGTTCATGGGCTAATGAACATTTCATCCACATCAAGGCAATGCGAAAGGTATGAATATTAAACATATTTATCATTGTACAGAGTTTGGCATACCTCCAGTTATAAGTAGAAACATGCAATGATGTTTTTTGGTGAACGAACCCTATATAAGGGTCACATTAGAAATTGACTGTGGGCACTGCCATATTGAAATGTCACGAACATGTGTTAAAAACATTTGCATTCACTTTAAGGAGGTTGCCATTGCTTTTCAAAATAGTGCCTTATGGGATTCGGGTGGTCCTTAAACCAGGCCAGATTCCGGCTAACTGCCAATTTTCTGGCTGCATTTAAAAGGCAAATGCGGTGTGTGTGTGTTAATGATTGTTGCGTTTAAAATTGTTTAATGCACTAATTTGAAAACATTATGCATTGCCATTAGTATATTTAATAAGAAATTATTGAAAAATAAAATAAAAAATATTTAGGTCTTGAAACTTACCTTTTTTGACGATTTTTCGTCATTTTTTTTTTTTTTGACAGATTCCTGCTCAGTTCATGGTAAAAAGATAAATATACAAAGATTATGATATACTGAACCCATAACAATGAATAATAACAAAATCAAGAAGCTACAATTGTTGTTTTTTTGCTTGATACAAAGGACACATCATCAGTATTTTCTTAAAAAAATTAAGAGATTTAATCACTGTGGTTTTACTGGTGTTGTGTTCAGCACGTTATAAGAATAAGACATATTGCACAAGTTTGAAAATAAAATTAATTTTAATTAATGTTTTTATTAATTAATATATCCACAAATTAATTTTCACAATAGAATATTTTATAGAACATTAAAGTAAATAAGTTTGAAAATATATAAGGTAAATTTCAAAACATTTTTTTCAGATATTTTCTTATTAAATATGCAAATGGATATGCATGAAGATTCTGATTGGTGCATTTAAACACCATAATTACTATTAAACACACCATATTTGTCTTTTCCCTGCTGCTGGAATTTGACCTGGTCAGCTGGAACCTGATTGGGTTTTTAGTATCACCCATGCATTTAGTACCCGGTGCATCGTGTTTTTTAATCTTTCCTACATTCACTCAAATATTGCGTCTTACACCATTAAACAAACATATTTCGTACAATCTCTAACTTACACCTTCATTCACTCTAACTGTCGCCTCCTTTATAAGACCTAACCATTGGATGATTTTTAAAAGCAGCCATTTTGTTTCCTCTCGTCCCAACAGAGAGTGCACAAGATGGCAACCTCTTTTTGATATTGGAGTGATCATGTGATTAAAATATCAGCATAGTTGTGATGTGCCACTAGAGAATGTTGATTGTTTGATTGAATATTTAGCGTTATTTTTATGCCATCGAGGGCTAACAGACGATCAGTTAATCTAACCACTGTTTCCTGGGATCCTGGACGGTTAACCAGTACTCGAGCACACCCCATCTCCTCAAGTAACTGATAACTTTCCTACTTGAATCAGTGGTGAGAGACAAATGATAATGAGATGCAACGCCGTATATCACCCATCACGGACATTGTGGCCGGGTGGGGATTTGAACTAACAACCCCTGAATTGATAGTCAGACACACTATTGCCCGAGCTAATCGGGCCCAGCCCACTGGAGAAACCTTAGCAGGAGTAATAAGATGGTCTGGTTCAACTTTTACCAACATCTACACAACTGAGAAGTTGATATTTAAGAATTTTACGGTCTCCCTATGCAGTTGCACCTCTTTATTTGCCACATTAACAGGGTTATTGCACTTAAAAAAATTACTATGAAATTTGGTTTGAAATATTTTTGAAATGGTCCATAGGGGCTATGATTTCTTGATGCAGATGAATAAAGCAAAACCTGGCACAGGATATACTGCAATAAGACGTCACTGATGTTAAAAGATGACATGTTTAGGATTTTAACAGATGAATGTATTTATGAGCATTTAAGGACTTTGTGTAAACCTTTTCTTTTTTTTTTCGATTAAGTTATTTAATTTTTGTTGCACCCGTGATGATGTTATTTAATTAATTAGGATTGTTACAGTGGGGGAAGGAATAGTGTGTACTAGGTTGTTGGTTTTGAAATACCAACATTATGAGTGGAGTCCCACATCCAACCATTTTGAGTGTAGTTACCATGAAAACCAAAACCTGCCCCATCTATAAAATCATTAAAAATGTAATTCAAATGCAGTCTAATCTGACAAACTGCACTTAGATACAGTGTTAAACAAGATGAACTATAATGTGGTACCTTCATTTTGTAATATTTTCCTCCTGTTCACTTTACACTTTTTTTGTACTTTGTACTTTCTATGTACATTTGTACTTTACACTTTTAGTGCACTTTAGAGATTTAACATTGGTTAAAAGTTTATAAAAGTGATGTCTTTTTCTAATTGAGGTAACCCCAGGTGGTTGTACTTATATACAATATACATCACTGAAAGCCATGTTGATTTCTACCCGTGTGTTCATTGGCTGATTCGATCTTGTCTGTCTCTCTGTACAGTCATGTGGTCATCGTTCTAACCAATACATATATATTTTCTAATGGGGTTTGAAACCATTTTGGACATATATTAGGTCAGGCCATAATAAACTAATTGCTAGATTAACATCCCTGCCCGCCTTCTAATTTTCATGCTGCCCAGACCCTTTTTATTTTCATAAAAAAAAAAAAAAAAAATATATATAGATATATATATTTTTACAAAAACATCAAAAATGTTAAAAAAGAAAATAAAAGATTAAAAATAAAATCCTCCCGCCCTCCCCATTTTTTGGATGATAATATAGCAATTAATTTATAATGGCCTTATATATGGCATATCCAGTTTTATTGGTGGGAGAAGTCCTCAGAAGGAATCTGAGCCTAAGAACTACTGTCCCTCCACAAGTAACTAACAAAATTTTTCACATAAAGGTTGTGGAGCGAACGGGACTCAAACCTGCAACCTTTGTAGTTAGAGGAAAGTGATCTTTGAGATGACTAAGTCATGGAAGACCAATAAATAAATGTGGGGTAAAGAAGCCCATGACCTCTATGAATGGATCCCTCAGATCTCCCTTGGAGGGGCTACTACTACCACCCAGGCTTGTCTTTTTGTTTCTTAATGAGGTTTAATGCCATTGTCAGCACATTCCAGGGCAGATCCAGTTTTATTGGTGGAGGAAGACCTCATACTGAATCTGAGTAGAGTCACCGTCATTCTGCAAGTAACTTCCAAACTTTCTCATGTAAAGTTTTTTGGGCTGATCTCAGCTTGAACTCACGACCTCAGCAATATAGGTGACATGTGTATAGGAGAGATAAGTGGTCATAAGATGACGGTGCCCTAGACCAGATCCGCCACAAAGGACCCCTCATGTTTACAAATTAATAATCAGTAAAGCTGAACATCTCCATTCTCCATTATTTAGGTACATGAAACTGTACATCTCCATTCTTCATTATTTAGGTGCGTGGAACTGTAAATCTCCACTCTCCATTATTTAGGTACATGAAACAGTACATCTCTATTCTCCATTATTTAGGTGCATGAAACTGTACATCTCCATCCTCCATTATTTAGATGCATGAAACTGTACATCTCCATCCTCCATTATTTAGGTGCATGAAACTGTACATCTCCATTGTACATTATTAAGGTGCATGAAACAGTACATCTCCATTCTCCATTATTTAGGTGCATGAAACTGTACATCTCCATCCTCCATTATTTAGGTGCATGAAACTGTACATCTCCATCCTCCATTATTTAGGTGCATGAAACTGTACATCTCCATTCTCCATTATTTTGGTGCATGAAACTGTACATCTCCATTCTCCATTTTTTAAGTGCGTGAAACTGTTCAATTCCATTCTCCATTATTTATGCACATGAAACTGTACATCTCAATTTTCCATTATTAAGGTGCATGAAACAGTACATCTCCATTCTCAATTATTTAGGTGCATGAAACTGTACATCTCCATTCTCGCTTATTTATGTGCATGAAACTGCACATCTCTTTTCTTCATTATTTAGGTGCATGAAACAGTACATCTCCATTCTCCATATTTTAGGTGCGTGAAACAGTTCAAACTGTACATCTCCATTCTCAATTATTTAGGTGCATGAAACTACATTTCCATTCTCCATTATTTAGGTGCATGAAACTGTACATCTCGATTCTAAATTATTGAGGTGCATGAAACAGTACATCTCCATCCTCCATTATTTAGGTGCATGAAACTGTACATCTCCATTCTGTATTATTTAGGTGCATGAAACTGTACATCTCCATTATTTAGGTGCATGAAACAGTACATCTCCATCCTCCATTATTTAGGTGCATGAAACAGTACATCTCCATTCTCAATTATTTAGGTGCATGAAACAGTACATCTCCATTCTCCATTATTAAGGTGCATGAAACTGTACATCTCTTTTCTCTATTATTTAGGTGCATGAAACTGTACATCTCCATTATTTAGGTGCATGAAACAGTACATCTCCATCCTCCATTATTTAGGTGCATGAAACAGTACATCTCCATTCTCAATTATTTAGGTGCATGAAACTGCACATCTCCATTCTCCATTATTTAGGTGCATGAAACTGTACATCTTCATTCTCCATTATTTAGGTGCGTGAAACTGTACATCTCCATTCTCCATTATATAGGTGCGTGAAACTGTTCAACTCCATTCTCCATTATTTATGCACATGAAACTGTACATCTCAATTTTCCATTATTAAGGTGCATGAAACAGTACATCTCCATTCTCAATTATTTAGGTGCATGAAACTGTACATCTCCATTCTCGCTTATTTATGTGCATGAAACTGCACTTCTCCATTCTCCATTATTTAGGTGCATGAAACAGTACATCTCCATTCTCCATTATTTAGGTGCGTGAAACAGTTCAAACTGTACATCTCCATTCTCAATTATTTAGGTGCATGAAACTACATTTCCATTCTCCATTATTTAGGTGCATGAAACTGTACATCTCGATTCTCAATTATTGAGGTGCATGAAACAGTACATCTCCATACTCCATTATTTAGGTGCATGAAACTGTACATCTCCATTCTCTATTATTTAGGTGCGTGAAACTGTACATCTCCATTATTTAGGTGCATGAAACAGTACATCTCCATTCTCCATTATTTAGGTGCATGAAACAGTACATCTCCATTCTCCATTATTTAGGTACATGAAACTGCACATCTCCATTCTCCATTATTTAGGTGCGTGAAACTGTTCATCTCCATTCTCCATTATTTATGCACGTGAAACTGTACATCTCAATTTTCCATTATTTAGGTGCATGAAACAGTACATTTCCATTCTCCATTATTTAGGTGATTGAAAATGTACATCTCCATTCTCCATTATTTAGGTGCGTGAAGTGCGACAACAGTTGAAGGAAATAATGGATCAACAAAAGATGGAGTTGATCTCATGTGGCAACGACTGGGACATCATCAGAAGGTGTATCTGTTCTGCTTACTTCCAACAGGCAGCAAGGTTAAAGGTCAGTTGTCAAGGTCAAATAAGAGTTAATGGCTACACATAAAAGTTTATAACCAATTTTTATCAAGCTCACTATAAACGAGGTGGACAGTCCTCACAATGGCAGTTTGGTTTATGTGCATGGCTGCATGTGTACAACCTTCCAGTTTTGTCCAGGCTATAACTGTTTTGAAATAACATGGCACATATGTTAACCATAATGAGATGAAACAAAAAATAAAATAAATAAAAAATAAAATCCTTCCCACCCCTCCCCCTTTTTGAGAAAATTTGGATGAAAATCTGGCAATTAATTTATAATGGCCTTACTGAGGATTAAAAGTTAAAAAAATATTACAATAAATACATATCAATCTTATGATGAATATCTCACATTTCATGATTTTCTCAAAAAGTATTAATGCGATTTCCTTTAACCCTTTACTCCATAGATACGCGTTTTTCCACACCAATAACAGAAGGCCTTTGAAAACAGTGCAGGAAGAGTTCAGATTGCTCGTTACGTTATTGCTCACTCCCTGCACTGTTTTCCACTGTCAGTTAATATAAACATAATACACCAAATAATTAAAAAACCTTCTATATTAGGTGTACAAAGGCGACTATATTAGAGGTGTCCAAAGGCGTCTATATAAGAGGTGTCTAAAGGCGTCTGTATTAGAGGTGTCCAAAGGCGTCTATATGAAGTAAAGGGTTAAATTTGAACTTGAATAAAAATGAACAGTTAGACTATATGAAATAAACTGTTGATGTGGTATACAAATTTTAACAACACTATTCAATATATCGACAAAGCTATTGAAAAAGATATTGGAAATACAAATGTGGCAGATCTGCTGTTCCGTTCAGTATATCTTATATTTTGAGATCTGTTTTTTTTCCAGGGTTTGGGAGAGTATGTAAATGTCCGTACAGGAATGCCATGTCATCTCCACCCCACAAGTGCCCTGTTTGGTATGGGTTACACGCCTGACTATATTGTGTACCACGAGCTGATTATGACAAGTAAAGAGTACATGCAGTGTGTCACAGCGGTGGACGGACATTGGTTGGCAGATCTTGGCCCAATGTTCTACAGTGTGAAGGATGCCTCAAAAACAAGACAGGTCTGTCAAGTTTTACATACTCCTGTGGTGATGGTAGTAAACAAACACTTTTTATAGAAGAGGCAATGAAGCTTGGAGTGTAAGATTGCGGAATCTATAGGTCGCATTTTGACAAAAACACTCTATTTCTGTTTCATTTTCACATCGGTCAGATTTTTATTATATGGAGCATTACTTGAAAGCTGTCTACTTTAAATTTATGAAACAGTTTAAAAATAATTATAAATTATATAATGTATGTACTACACAAGAGAGGTAACTCTAGGCCGACTTTAGATAAAATTACTTCCCTTTTTCTGAGCAGTCTGTGTGGCAGAGGGGGAGCATTCCCTCTGTTCTACAGGTTAACTTGTCATCCTATAATTATATAAACTTCCTTAAAAAAGAAACTATACATAAAGTATCTGCTCATTAGATGAAACATCCATATAAATTTTATTCAATGTTTTGAGTATTATTAAACATATACTATCAGTATTATATTTGCTATCAGTAAACAAATGGTGTATTTATCAAACCACCCAACAGTTAATGCCATTTCTATAGTTTGCACGTGAATGAAAATATTTAAAATCAAAACCACTCAAAGTTTCTTTTAAGTAGTAAGTATATTTCAGGCATTTAAAGTTGTATTGCAATTATTGATAGTCCATTTCAGTGAAAAGTCAAATATATTTTGTGTAACATGGTGTATGTGTACGATGTTGCAGGAGAGACGACAGGAGACAATCGAGGAGATGGGGGCCATGGAGGAGGAGATGAGACGGGCCCAGGAACTCATCAAGATACGGAAGGAGCACCATGACAAACAGATGCTTGTATCCAAAAGGTGGGTGATAACTATGCAACACTATCGTATCTTCTTGTGTATACAATCAACACTACACCATAGTGAGTTCATGTAACTTTCGTACAATGTGATATGATAACAACCCAGTCATGTGATCATAACCACAATACAAAGTCATGTGATAACAAGCCAGTCATGTGATCATAACCACAATACATTGTCATGTGATCATTTGCCCTAAAGTGAAGGGTCCCAGGTTGGAGTCCCAAACTGGTTGCATATTTTTCTCATCCTGTTATATACTCACAATATTTGCGTTATCAGCACACTAAAGGTAAATGGACCCTAACACAAGGAACCCTGGAAGATATTGCTGTAGTTATAAAATGTCATTTGACTATAATTCTATTCCTAGGCTGAATTTGAGACTGCTGTAGACATGTTTTGAACCGTTTTTAAATATCAAATACATATTTTATATAACAGGAAATTTATAGACTCCATTTACAGTACAGCAACTCAGTTGACTGCTTTGTTGACCTTTATTGCAGAAACAAACACATATGCATGCATAAAACAGATTTGTAAATTCACCAAACTACTGTATCTATAACTACCGTTTCTATAACTACTATGTTTGTGTTAAACAGATCTCAAATAGTCACTCCTGGGAGAAGAGAACCAGGCACACCAGCATCCACGCCAAGACGGACTCCAAAGTTTGGTATTTGAAGAGCTGGCAGTGTTGCATTCTGGGATATCTGTGATATGAAGACCTCAGGCCTGTGAATGAATCTATGTGCTGTTGCGACTTCAGCCAAAATAAATATAAATAGCCAAACCAGTCTATGGCAAGGATTGGAGTCATTATAAACTTGTCGACTTTAAGCGTATTATGGCTGAAGAAGCCCTTATTTTCATTCTACCACAATTAAATGCAGTGAGCATATAAAAGAAATCATATCTGTGCTAGTCTGTGACTTCTCATTAAATTTAAGTCAAGGGAGACAACTTATTGTAAGCAGATATTCATGAAGCATTATGATAATTTATCAATGAAAAAAACTCCTCATGCTGACTTTGAATGGTGTTAAATCTATACAAAATACTCTAAAAGGAAAGATACAGTTGAAATAAGATTCAAATAGCAAAATTAATATTTACTGAAATGGAAGAAGAATTTTTCTGTTGAAAAAGAGAATGAATGTTTGTTGGAATCCGTAATTTCAAGACATTGAAATGAAAATAAACAGATGTTATGAGTCTTATGACCATTTCCTTTAACAACATCTGTAAAATATCAGTTGCAGTTCTGGAATTTGACGGCTGTAATAAAACATTTATATTTAAATGGTTAACTATTATTTTTATAAAAAATAAATCACAAGTAATACAGGAGCATGGTCTGGAGAGGATGTTTATCTTGACGGATCAAGTACTGAATTGAAGTTGAATGCAATTGCAGTTTTTACCATCATCATTTATCTTGCACCTGAAAGTGCAATTGTGTTGTCTATGTATGTCATATTATATGGATGTACAGAACTAAATTTTTAAACTGATAATATTATGTTACAGGTTTTTGAATAAATGACTTCTGCAATACTCGGGTTTGTTGACGAATGTTTTCTTGCCATATACATGACTTTAATGTGAATTTAGGCGAACAAGTGCTGCTAGAAGAATTTGTTTAATAAACTTTGTGTGTGTTCAAACTAGGGGCATATATATATATAATTATATATATATATATATATATATATATATATATATATATATATATATATATATATATATATATTTTATTTTTTTTATTATTTATTAAAGTGACAGGTACAATACATTTTAGAATTACAACATTTGCAAAAGCGTTAGTACACACAAAGACATACCCAGCCTAGTAAGGCTTATCAGTCACTATGTTATCAAAATTCAATAACTTAACACATAAATAATGATGAAAAATTGAAAAATGACATGGCATTGTTAACCATATAAGGGCTTTTCCAGAAATAAATGTGGGGGGGAAGGGGGGGGGGGGGCTAAAATCCCCTTTCCAATGTTTTCTTATTGTTACACTTGCAAAATTACTAGTATGGACAGGTTGTCTGCTTTCTTTGAAGTACGCCGACATTCCACTTTTGATCTAATGCCGATATGCAAGTTATTAATTACGTAACAATTTTCCACAGGTCAAGAAATAAATAAAGGGTCGCTACAGATAACAAATGGAAAAAAACAACATAATACTATTTAAAGGTTAGTGTTTGTTTGTAACTAGTTGTCTTTTAAAATGTTTATTTTCAGTATACTAATTTCTTAAAAAAGAGAATTACAATTAAATTGATACAATCCGTAAAGAGAGTTGTGTTTATAACTACACATGCCTAAATTTATGTACAGAATGAACACGCTGTCCCTTTCACTAACAGCTTGTGCCAATGTCCGGTGACGTCACTCTGACAGTGAAATAAACATTATTATGACACATGTTATTTCACTTAGTGGGTATTTAGGACATTTTTTATTGAAGGATACAAAAGGAATTCCATCGGTGTAATGTACATCAATTCCTTGAAAGTGTCGGACATCTTTTAAAAAATTTAAACACTTGTCAGACTTCGTAGGAAATATATCAAAATAATGGATTAAAGTGAAGTCTACGATAATAAAATGTTATGGAAATTTTATTTTAATTTCAAATGCTATATATATATTTTGTTAACGGCGAGTATGCATCAATGCACCCGTGTGTGTGAGGTATCATGGTTTGTGGATCAAAGAAATTACTGACCAAACACATGGCTCACTGATCAGATAACTCAAACGTGCTACAAATACTACGATTGACTCTTCTGAAAAGCTTCTCTACTATCTATAAAGGTTTAATCTAATTTGACCTCATTTCGCACACCCGATGACAAACAATCCAGTTATGGATTCCCAAAGACAATTTCAGTCCAATTTATGTTTTTTTACGACCGCTAAGAAATATCTGCCTTTCCCCATGATTTTTTCAGACGCTGTGGTAATAATGAGGCGTGGGTGCGGGATGAGGTGGTACCCCCTTCTGCTTTGATTTTTTTTTTCATTTTTGAACTTATTAGGTGTACATGGTTTAAAAATAAAATAAAAAAAAATGAAATAAAATTTACTTTTATTGTTAATTTTTCCAACTTTACATGGTGCCATTTAAAAGTGTTTATGGACAAATATTGGTGCTAAACCCAAAAAGAAATTTGATTTGATTTTTGTTGTTATTTTTAAGTTTAAATAGCACCATTTATAGTGCATTTCATTTCATTTTTTCTCTCATCAAGGAACATAAACTAAACAGCACCCTCTTTGGTTTCTCAGCATGCCAGTATTCCCCTGCTTTATGAAAGTCTGCTGTTGTTGGACCTTGAATGATGAATTCAGTACCTTGTTGCATACTGTCAAGGCCTTTTATAGAATATATCTCTATATAATTCCTTGATATTGTGAACCAAATAAATACACACAAGTGCCATCGTATTCTTTGCATAAAAGCCGGGCCCGATTAGCTCAGTCGGTTACGCGTCTGACTATCAATCCAGGGGTCGTGAGTTCGAATCCCCCGCCCGGCAACAGTCTCCGTGATGATTGATATACGACATTGTGTCTCATTATCATTCATCTCTCACCACTGATTCAAGTGGGAAAGTTATCAGTTACTTGCGGAGACGGGGTGTGCTCGAGTACTGGTTAATCCCAGGAAACAGTGGTTAGGTTAACTGATCGTCTGTTAGCCCTCGATGGCAAAAGAATGACGCTAAATATTCAATCAATCAATCAATCAATCAATCAATCAATCAATCTTTGCATAAACAACTTTCTTTAACAAATAATTAAGTAATCAACCATGGGAAATTTTGAAAATCTTAACGGTTTTCAATTTAAAAATATTTATTATGAATTCAACTCTAATTTAAATTATGAAATTCAGAAACAAAAATAACCAGTCTAATCCCATCCGAATGTGCATATTTTCCAGGGCCCCAAGATGTATGTTACATCAAAGTGTAGCCACAATTCTAACAAATCTGAGAATGTGGATGTTATTTTCACTGCTGACGCAATGTCCCAATTTAGTTTTTTTTGTCACAATAGACTATGCATTACTTGGTGTTTCTTTTTGTGCCGAATAAATAAGCATTTAACACCGCGCGCATACAGTTATAGCAATGCCGCCGTAGAGTTAAATCGGCGTTTTTGCAAAATTTAATAGTATACATGTTTGTATATTCATATCCGTAGTGGAGTATTTGTAAACGTATCCTATATGTCAAATATTGATATATAATCCGTGAAATTTACTTGAGAAAACATTGTTGCATGACATCTTGGCATAAATATAATAAAGTAGGCGGGTTATGGCTTGCTACGAGTGTATTCCAACATCTGATTAACTTGTACATTTCCGTGTTAATAACTATTCACGACCAAGACTACGTTTTTTTGTCACCTTCCTGGAACTCCGCAGGTAGATAATTATACTTCATTTCAAACAAACAAATTAAATCATATGTTGTTGTCGGGTGATGTAATTATATTATGGCGGTCTTAACAAAAAAGATCAATCAGTTTGAGATGAAAAAATTTATTGAAGACAATCCCTTAACAAAAACAACGCGCGTCTGGCATCTGCTGCGATAAAGATAAGATGCCGAATCTTGAAGCCTTGGGATATTGACTTTAGAAATCTAGACGCTGTGGTACATGGGGAAAGACAATTATATGGGGTTTTTTATACAACGGTAGGAAATATCTGGGCAGAAAATGTATAAAATTTAGAGAAGAAAAACGGTCTTGAAGAAAAATTTCGGTTCAGTACAGTTTGTCATTAAAGTGAAGAGAATCAAATTATAATTTTTAAAATATGAAAATTTGGGTGGGGAGGGGGGTGCAAATTTAATGGCTATAATATATTCACCCGCCTTCTATTCTTACAATATATATTTAGTAACTGTCTCATTATGATTACTTTTGTTTGTTTAAGTATAGTCATTATAGTGTAGATAATCAACTTGGGATAAAAGTGTTTTTTTAAGAGGGGGCTGGGGAGGTGGGGTGATAATATTATAGCAAAATTCTATAATATTTTCACCCACCTCTCTTTTCTTCGAAATGTATATCAACATTGAAGTTTAATGCTTTTTTATCCTAATAAGAAGTGGTGGTCAATTTTGAAAAAAATAAAATTTGGGGGTTTAGGTGTCAACCCACCATTGATTTTTGTTCTTTATTCTATAGTAAATAATAAAAGTTTGAAGGCTTGTCATTCATAGAGTTATCCCAAATGAAAGAAGTGAAACCTACATTTTACTGTTTGCCAACCTCTGCACTATCAAAATATGATGAGAAAAGTAGGGGTCATGTGTCATATAAGAGATTTTTTTTCTGCTCAGTGTGTACACTGGTGACAAAGTGAAAGTAGACTTCCGAAAGAAGAAATGGTGGAACTATGCCTTGATGGGGGGTGAAAATATTATAGGGGGGGGGGGGGGGGGGAATATATTATAGCAAAATTCTATAATATTTTCACCCATGGGTGAATTTTTAGGCGGGTGAAAATATAATATGTTACCGGCAAGGCATAAAATTTTAATAAACTTTTACCCCGAAAGGCATCTTTTTTTTATGAAAACACCAACCAGGCTTAAAATTTTAATTATACTGCCATCCGACCCCCCACCCCCCCCCCCCCCCCCCCCCCCCCCCCCCCCCCCCCCACAGGGTATGGGGGTTCTCCCACAGACTTTTTTAAAAGCAAATGGCCAATGGTTTTATGTGCATCATTTTCTATGTGAATCATAACAATTACTTATAGGTATTTCAATAAATGGCAGATTTTTTGATTTTGAAACTTAACATCTCCAAAATCATAACCATTTCATTGATATTTTTCTTAAATTATAAAGTTACCCAGGTCACCTTCCAAAATTGTGACTTTGTATGTCAGCTTTAAACAAGATGGCAGCCTGCGACAAATAATATCTTGACGATATTAGGTTCATACCTTCAAAGTAGTCTCCTTTAACAGAAATGAACTTTTTCATCTTAACAACTTCCGAAATATGTATTCATAGTCGGTTTTGTGTGTGCCCATCATACACTGAAATACCACACTTTTGTTGACCACTCAAGATCTTTGTCTGTCTTTAGTGACCATATTTTGCTGCTAATCTTTCTATGGGGCTTAAAATAGTGAACTTATGTTTAATATTCATGATAATACCATATACATAAAAGAATCAGCGATGCACATGCTTCACTTGTGCAACGTTCACTCATACAGCTCCATATATGGGCACATCTTGCTGATCCTTTTCCAACTATACTTGACTACAGTGTATACCACTGTGTATGGTCAAGACTACGGTAGAAAGTTTTCTGGAACTTCCACGATATGTTTGTTGGTATAACGATGCACAACAAATAAATCTATTTGACTGGAATTTTTCGATTTACATGTTCTCAGTTCATAATCTATGGGACAAATAACATTACTTATTGAATGCCCCTCATACATAGGCTAACTGGTATAATAATTATAGAATTTATTTGGGGGTATCATTGTCACATAAAACACATTTCTGGTTTTAAAAAGCAACATTCAAAACACAAACACTTATTTCCTTTAGAACATTTATTTCACAAAAACATAAATAAGACCTACTATCACAAATACATCACTAGATTATCAGTAACAGTTGAAGAATAAGAGAAGTACAGTGAAACCTGTCTTATAACCAGCTAGCCAAAGAAGGGGCAAAAGTGGCCTTTTAAGACTGGTTGTTTCTTAATACAGATAAATTTCTCAGAAAGCATAGAAATGGGAAGAGCAATGGGTTGCTCAATGGTGGTGTGACTGCTTACACAGGTTTCACTGTAATTTATAAACAACACATTTGATATTTGTATGAGAGGATCCCGATGAATGTATGGGGTTTGCGGGTTGGTGCTGCTTCAGGTGCTTACCCTACTTTCTGTTTCCTTATCATGACCACTTATGTTAATAGTATCGCTCAATGCCAAGCTGTCTAACTCGGCATATAGTGCATGTTTTTCTTTGTTTTTACACTTTTTTTTTTTAAATATTTACCAGGTTTTAGATATGAGAACATGATTCAAAAGTTGTCTTTCTTTTTAAAGGTATTGTTATCATTTTGTGTTTCGTTTTATATAAGGTTAAAAGGGTTAATTGCTAAACAACCTTAATAATATTATGGTTACCCAGGCATCCCTTGTGACTAGGTTGGATCAGCTTATCACTCTCGGCTTTGACTCGCGCGAGATACAGTGATCAGACATATTCACTTGAAATGACACAGGTTTCCACACCAAGTTGGTATAGGAAACAATCTGTATATATTCATTTCTTAATTGGGAAAAAATACAACGATATTTTAAGTAATGTACCTCTCCTCCACCCTCTAATCCCCAGTTTTGGATCTACTCTTGATTGAAATGGGTTATTCTTAAAAATAGAGATACAATAAAAAAATTTAATCTAAATCTAATAGTGCTTTTCAAAAAAAAAAAAAAATCAAAAAGACGAACAAATGTGACATTTTGCATACCAAGACATAAAAATATTGGATTTTATCTACAATACAAAAATGGACGGAATAGGAAATCTTGACACATTATTTTATGACAAGATAATTATGAAGTACTTTATTTTATCCAAAATACACAAAAAATGGTATTCTCTACTGCACACATCATTAAACACTGTTATATTTTTATTTGTTAAATCATCAATTATCAGCAAGTTCAGCCTTGATAAAAGGTCATGCACTGTGAAGTTCCTGTAACTCGCGGACACATTACACTTGTGTACATGTTTATAGTGACAAAGCCTGATAACTAAATTGAGTAAACTTTATCGTCAAATGTAAGATTTCAAGGTCATATTTAACATACAGGTAGGTCAAGGTCATATTTAACATACAGGTAGGTCAAGGCCATATTTAACATACAGGTAGGTCATGGCCAGCTGCAATGATCTGGGCTCATTTTTTTAAACATGTATATAATAAATGAATTTCTAGATTTACATAGGGACATGGGATGCAAAATATTCCGTTTTTATTTTTTAAGAAATGGAAGTGTCATATTGGGCATGAAATAAATAAAGATCAAAGGGTATAAAAAAGCAGCACCATTTTGGCAAATAACTGTTCCCATTGTCAACAAAATGTTTTTTTTAATAAAATATGTTACTAAAGGCAGGTCAAGGAAATGGGGGTGGGTGGAGTTGCAAATCTAGGAATCAATTTATAATGGCCATATTAAAATAAATATTAGGGACACAGCCTAACACACACATCCAGGTGAATAAGGGAACAGCTGTTGTAACCCAGTTGTATTAAGAACCAGCTGTTGTAGCTCAGGTGTATCAGGAGACAGCTGTTGTACTTTTCTTGAGGGCTGCGGCAGCTGAGTATATATCCCGCAACTGTTTCTTCCTGTCACAGTGGCAGCCTGTAGAAATCCAAGTATACATTGTACAAAATGTCCCTTCTTGAAATAGTCACACAAGCTGTATCTGCATTGCTTTCTTTTCTTTAAGACAAACGGTTCTTATATGAACAAAAATTTAACAGTATTCTGCTAAAGATTCTGATTGGTTGATTCAAACAATCGGACTGCCTCAGCTGTATTTATAATATTTCAAAAGATTATTCTTTAGATGTATATTTTTGTATTCATTTATATTATTAGATATTTTTTATTTGACAAATAAGTTATCTGAACTGATACGCCTTTCGCTGGAATAAATATCTTTTAAATTTTATTTAATCATATCGCTGTGGAAGTGTTTGTTTCAGCCAATCAGATCTTTTTGCCAGGTTCAAACTTGTTCTGCACAAAGAATCATCAAGATGAAAAGCAAACATTGCAGATAATCAAAACTACACCTGTGGTAGTGCCACTTGGTGTTTAAATGGTCAAATTTACATTTTCCTTGTTCAAAGTTGTCAGTATATAACTGCAACCTGTCTTACACAGCCACATTTTACATACATTTGGTAAAAAATAAACACTCAAGCAGCATCCTACCTTTAGAGGTCACACAATATTTACCCAGGGAGGTTGCTCAAAATCCCAAATGTTCCAGATATAAATCGAAATTTACAGATTAATTTACTATATACTATTAAAGTAATGGAGATATGTTTTAGAAGGTAATTTGCACACTGCTACTAATCAAATTTTCTTTTTTTAATATGGGCATTTTTATTTTTGGTTTACAACAGTAAAAGTCTCTTTCTGCTAGACTATTTATTTATTAACACAAGATATAAAGAAAGTCTGGGATAATGGTTTAAATGAGAACATACGGTTACTTTTATACTTGCTAGACTGTATTCCATGTTGTTGCACATCATTTTTATTAAAGTGTTTTGTTGAATAAAATGGTCGCTATTGATTGTATATAAAATAAAGGTTATTGTGAACATCAAAAACTGGCGAGTTTTAGGACAGGTGATGGGGAATGTAAGAAACACAGAAATAGCACTGGAAACTAAAGTAAATATGTACATTGAGACTTCGCACTAATCATTTGCAGCAAGTTTTGTCAAAACATAGGTGTTAATTGTGAAGAAGAAGAATGGGAAAGATTTTTCATTTAGAAAAATGAAAGGGCCATAACTTGGCTAAAAATCATTGAACAGAAATGTGAAAGAGACATACAAAAATAACCTTCCGACTGATCCTTCCCAGCAAGTTTCAGTGAAATCCAATATATCGTTCAAAACAGAAAGAGCGGACAAGAGTCTTCATTCCAACATTGAAGGGACTGTAACTTTGCTGAAAATCATTAAACCAGAATGCACAAAGGACATGTGCAGGATTTCACACCAGTCATTCCCAACAAGTTATACTGAAATGTGAGTGCTAGTTCAAGAGAAGCGGGCAAGTG
This sequence comes from Panopea generosa, assembly GCA_029582155.1. Taxonomy (NCBI): domain Eukaryota; kingdom Metazoa; phylum Mollusca; class Bivalvia; order Adapedonta; family Hiatellidae; genus Panopea; species Panopea generosa. The sequence continues at coordinate 11,848,648 of CM055900.1, read as the reverse complement.
GGCAGGCAGTTGGGGGCAGGGAAGGGCAGGGCAGAAGCTGCCCAGAGGTGGAGAATTCATTCATCATATAATAATATATCTGTGGAGTGAATGTCTTAATGCCACAGCACATCATAACATATATGTGAGACAATATAGAACATATACATGTAACTAACCTAAGAACGAGTTTGTCGTGGTGATGGAGCCGTTGACAGAGCACTCCATGTTACTCTCGTCTGCCAATACTGGGCCATCATCCCAGATCAGGTCAAACCCACCAATTCTTTTCTCCTTCCCTGTTAGCCTGCAACACATGTTTGTGTTAAAAACATTCTCCCAAACATTGTTTTCGCAGAACATATGTATATGTTTGTAAGACATGTTTTGGAGAAGAACTCTATAAGAATTCTTTCATTCTAGTTGTTTATATTGTGAATATTGTATGACTAAAGTGTTTCCATTAGATTTTCTTTATTATAAACAACAATATCTCCTCCACTACAATTCACTTTATCATAATAAAGGTTATTTTACAGTGTTTTGTACAATATGGGAATATATTGTACAAAACACTGTAAAATGATCTTTTTGTTCTATACCTTATTCTAAAAGAATTTATCAATAGAGTGAAGAAAAATCAAGATCCGAAGATATTCGGATTTTCTCAACTTCTCGATCATCATGCAGAACATTTTGTTGGTTGTTTGGTTTATTGATGTAATTTCTATTAAATATATATTTCCATTTTTTTTAATTGCCATATTGAATTTTTAACTGTACAATATAAAAGTTAATGGATCCAATAAACTTCAACATATTGTATGGACCCATGGAAACATTTAGTGTTGCCGATTGGCTATACACTTACAGGTATACAATAAACTATTATATTTCCATTACATTCTCTTAATTATTGTCTATAGTATTTGCATCATGTAAGACAATTATGCTAAACAGAAAATTAACCTTACCTGTTTCCAAGGTCAAGGGCAATATGCATATTAAGCAACCTAATAAAACTACAGCTCTCTTCAGAATTAACACTACTTTAATTTTTTAAGACAATTTTCCAAAATAGAAATAAATGTTACCTGTTTTCAAGGTCAAGGACATTCAGAACATCATTTAGAACACCATATTTGAGGTCATAATCGTCCTTGCCACTTGCGGTCAATGATGGAGAAGCATTGATCTCTATCAACCATCTAAATACAAAACATGATTATAAACACCATTCTCAATTAATCAATCAGAGAAAAACAGTCAATCAGAGATGTACCTTGAGAAAATAATCATTTAGAGATGTACATTTGGAAAACAGTTAATCAGAGATGTACCTTGGGAAAATAATCATTCAGAGATGTACATTGGGAAAACAGTCAATCAGAGATGTAACTTGGGAAAACAGTCAATCAGAGAAGTTTCTTGGGAAAAAAGTCAATCAGAGAATACCTTGGGAAAATAATCATTCAGAGATGTACATTTGGAAAACAGTCAATCAGAGATGTACCTTGGGTAAACAGTCAATCAGAGATGTATATTTGGGAAACAATCAATCAGAGATGTACCTTGGGAAAACAGTCAATCAGAGATGTACCATTGGAAAACAGTCTACCAGAGATGTAACTTGGGAAAAGAAGTCAATCAGAGATGTGCCTTGGGAAAAGAGTCAATCATAGAAGACTTCAAGTACCTTAGGAAAACAGTCAATCAGAGATGTACATTTGGAAAACAGTAAATCAGATATGTACCTTGGGAAAACAGTCAATCAGAGATGTACATTTGGATAACAATTAATGAGAGATGTACATTTGGAAAAGTGTAAATTTGGAAAACAGTCAGAGATGTACCTTGGGAAAACTGTCAATCAGAGATGTACATTTGGAAAACAGTCAATCAGAGATGTACATTTGGAAAACTGTCAATCAGAGATGTACATTTGGAAAACTGTCAAACAGAGATGTACATCTGGGAAAACAGTCAAACAGAGATGTACATTTGGAAAACAGTCAATCACACACAGCATTATTGAAATCATTCAATAAACTTCATCCATTCTTTAAACCAGTGTATGTATAAACAACTGAAAATATTAATCCACAAATGTAACTACCAGAAATTTTATATTTAAGAAAGTATTTACTGTTTTGTATAAGTGGTATAGTGCTAAAGAGAAGTTTTGAATGTTTGAATAAAAATCTTTTTTAACAAAAAGAAGATATTTCTTTCATTTTTTTCTATCATTTTGATAAGAACAGAACTGAAATGAAAATGGAATTAAATGAAAATGAAAATGGAACTGAAATCAATGGAATTGGATTTGAAACCAATGGAAAAGAAATTAATGTAAATGGAATTGAATCAATGGAAATGGAAATGAAATCAATGGAAATGAAGTGAATAAAGATGAATTGAAATCAATGGAAATGATATGAATGAAAATGGAACTGAAATCAATTGAAAAAGAAATGCAATTAATGAAAATGGAAATGAAATCAATGGAACTGAAATGAAAATTGAATTAAAATCAATGGAATTGGATTTGAAATCAATGGAAATGGATTTAAAATCAATGAAAATGAAATGAATAAAGATGGAATTGAAATCAATGAAAATGGAAATGAAATAAATGAAAATGGAACTAAAATCAATGGAAATGAAATGTATGCAAATGGAATTAAAATCAATGGAAATGAAATCAATGAAAATGAAATTGAAATTAATGGAAATGAAATGAATAAAGATGGAATTGAAATCAATGGAAATGGATTTTAAATCAATGAAAATTAAACGAATAGAGATGGAATTGAAATCAATGGAAAAGAAAGAAATGAAAATGGAATTAAAATCAATGAAAATAGAAATGAAATCAATGAAAATGAATAAATGGAAATGAAATGAATAAAGATGAAATTGAAATCAATGAAAATGGATTTGAAATCTATGGAAATTTAATGAATACAGATGGAATTGAAATGAACTGAAATCAATGGAAATGAAATAACTGAAAATGGAATTGAAATAAACGGAAATGAAATGAATAAAGATGGAATTGAAATCAATGGAATTGAAATAAAAAATACACAATACGTTTAATTGTGTTTATTGATTTTTTTTAAGAATTATGCATGGTGTGGCCATTTAAGAAAGCTGCTCTAGAAATAAAAAGCTACACAATCTCCAATATACATGGCTGAACTACTTACGGTTTGAGGTTAGAGTCCATAAGTACATCATACCCATACATCTCGAAACAATGTTTGTCGTTGATGATAATTTTCTGAACACTCTGTAGACTTTTGATGATGATGTTATCGATACCCTGGAATACTTTCCTCGACTAAAAATAAACATTTACCATTCAGGAGCTTCACACAAACTCATTTATTTGTTTGTTTGAATATTTAGCATAATGTTTATGTAACTGAGGGCCAACATATGATCAATTTACCTAGCCACTTTCTCTACGGATCCTGGAAGTTAAACAAGTACTCGAGCACACCAATATCCACAAGTAACTGAAAACTTTCCCACTTGATCAGCGGTGAGAGATGAATGACAATGAGGTGCAATTTCATATAACAATTTCTGATTCACCATTAAATTCTCTTAAGTTTTACTGAAATATTTAAAATCTTTACTGAATTTTGACTGGTTTCATCTTGATTCTGTAATCAATGTTGATAAAACTATATGTAAATGTCCAGCAACCAGTCTAAAATCATGGTCATTTACATGTTTCAATCTAGTTAACTATAAAAAAACAAGCATTTGGTGAAATAGATTAGTCAGATATAGGAATAGTTTAGTTGAGCACTGTACACAATACTTACAGCTTCCGTGCCATGTTTGGCTGTGAGATATTGCCGTAACTGTTGTGTGGCCCACTTACACCCCTTGTCAGGGTCGTAGTCGGGGGCCGTCTTCTGCACAGCAACATTTGTCAGATGAACATCTAAAAGGAAGGTGTTAAGGACAAATTTAAAGTTTTCAAAACAAAAACTTTGATTGAGATTCTTAAACCATGAATATGTATTGCTATTCTGATTATTAACAAAATCAGTATTATACCCAAATTAATTTTGATGAAAAACAGTGTGTGTTTTTTTAACATATTATGTTGGTGTCAATCTACTTGCTCATAGAAAAGGGTCACTAATATTCGACTCACTCCATATATTACTCAAAAAATCACTTGTATTCAAAAACCAAGTTTATAATATATTCTATATATTAATATATTCTAAGTTTACCGGTATTCAAAAACTAAGTTACCGGTATCTATTCTGTTAAAAAACTATGGTGTCTCTTCTATTCAAAAACTAAGTTTATCCATTCTATTTCAAAAACTAATTGTCTATTCTATTCAATGACTAAGTTTATCTATTCTATTGAAAAATTAAGTTTATAATTATATTCTATGCAAATTATAAGTTTAAATCTTTTTTAAATTGTTTAAAATCCAAGTCTATATACATGTATTTTATTCAAACAAGAGGCCCAACAGGGTGTGAGTGAAGATGCTCTATATTGGCTCATAGCACTTTTTGAAATTTCACAATATTTACCCTCTTTGAGGGTTGTCTTAATAACTGATGGACAAATACCCCAACCAAACCCACACTGAACAAAAAATTAATTGCTTTGAAAAGGAAATACTTAAAATTCCAATACCATTCATCTGTAAAAAAAAAAAAATGCAGTCGCTCATACAGAACCCTTATACAACCCAGACCCTTGATTTGTCAGTACTTCAATCACCCACCCATAGGGATTTATTATGAGCAGAAATGCTTTAGATTTTAAATACCTGATAGAATTTTTTTTTGTAAACATGGATGAGAAAATGAAAATTTTTACTTTACACTATAATATACCTATGTAAAAGTAAAAGTCACCTTGCAGGGCCCCAATATATCTTAGCCCCTTGATATGCAGAATCTTCAATCCCTTGCTGATGTAAGGATAACTTATATGAACTAGTTTGACTGAAAGGTTATTGAGAGGAAGATTTATGATAATTCCAAATTTTAACCATATTGCCCCCAACCCCATGGCCCCTTATGGAAATTCAATCCTCTTTATCAAGCAAAATCAAATTTACTGTTACTAGACAATGCTTTAAACCTCAAATTGAACAACATATTTACATAAATGGATAACAAAATGACAATTTTCCATTTTACCATAGTATTCCTATGTAAAACTCAAAGACCCTTACAGGGCCTCTATACATCTCGGTGCCCCTTGATTTGTACAAACTTAGAACTCTAAATCATAGGGATAATTTACATCAAATATGAACAAATCTGACTTGACTGATTGTTGAGAATAAGATTTACGACAATGATCAATTTTAACCATTTTGTGACCCCCTCCTGGCTCCTTTTAGGAAGTCAATCCTTCGTATCAAACAAAATCTTATTTATTAAGACTAGCAGATGCTTCAAAACTCAAATTGAATAAAAAAAAGTAATAAATGGATGGAAACATAAAAATTTTCTGTTTTCTCATAGTATTACTATATAAAACTCAAAGTCCCCTTACAAGGCCCCTATAAAAACAAGCACTTGATTTGTACAAACTTTAAACCCATACTCATTGGGATAATCTATGTCAATTATGAACAAATCTTAACTGACTAGATGACGCTTCAGAATTCAAATTGAATAATAAGTTTGCCCGAATAGTGAAAAAATGAGAATTTTCTGTTTTCCCATAGTATCCTTATGTAAAATTCTAAGTTCCCTTACAGGGCCCCTATAAATATTAGCCTCTTAATTCTTATGTTTTTTCAAACACCTACACATACGGATAATTTATGCCAAATATAACAAGAAAAAAAAAATTATAATTACCAATTTTTACCCTTTTTGGGCGCCTCCTGACCCCTTAAGACAGTGGAACCAAGTCATTTTTACAAATCTGAACCTCCTTGACCAAATAGTGCTTTTGTGAAAATAAAGGCAAAATCAGTTCCTTTTTAAAAAAAAAAAAATATTATAATGACATGTGTCCCCTAATTGAACCCTGCCCCCACCCCCCCCCCCCCCCCCCCCCGAGTTATTTTTAACCCCAGGGACACCATTTGAACAGATCTAATAGAACTATAGTTGGTTATCATTACTACATAAATATTTTCAAAATCTGTTTAGCAGTTCATGAGAAGAAGATTTTTTAAGTTCTATACTATTTTTAGTAATGGCAGCCATCTTGAATTTCAGATCTCTTATTCAATAGAAACAATTAAAAACTAAGTTTATCTCTTCTAAACTACTTGTTATCCAAGTTTATGTATTATATGCAAAAAAACAAATTTATCTTTTTTATTCAAACTTAGTTCATCTTTTATATACAAAAACTAAGTTTATCTATCTATTCTTTTAAAAAACTAACTTTATATATCCTATAAAAAACAAGGTTTATCTATTCTCTTATATAACTAAGTTTATATATTATATTAAAAAACAAATTAAACTATTCTATTTAAAAACTAAGCTTACAATTTATATTCTATCAAAAAATAAGTTTATTTATTCTATTATAAAACTAAGTTTATATTTTATTATATTATAAAACTAAGTTAATATATTATATTAAAAAACAAGTTTATCTATTCTTTTATAAAAATACGCTTATATATTCTATCAAAACACTGAGTTTATCTATTCTTTATAAAACTAAGCTTATATATTCTATAAAAAAACTAAGTTTATCTATTCTTTTATAAAACTAAGCTTATATATTGCATTAAAAAACTATGTTCATCTATTCAATTAAAAAACAAAATTTATCTGTTCCATTCAGAAACTATGTTTTATCTATTCTACTCTAAAACTAATTAATCTAATCTATTTGGTGACTAATTTAATCATCTATGTAATTAGTCATTAAATAATCATTATTTATTTTCACATATTGTGTGTGACTACAACTGAAGTTGTTAGGTACATCCTGGTGGTACGGGATTTGACCCAGGACTATAAGTTTAATCCCCACCCCTGGGAAACAACAATACATAATTAAAAAAAGGATACATGTGTCTTCTATGGAGTCCAAAGAAAATCTGGAATTGGAAAATCTAGCAAACCCTGATCTGTACAGCCATACCTTCAAGGGATTGTACTGAAATAGATCAGAAACAAAGATAAACTTCAAGGAAAGTACTGAAATAAAATGTTAAAATCAATGGAGAGCAATCAAACAGATCAAAAACATAACATATTTTAGTTTACCCTTTTTTTTTCTTTAGTAAAATGAAAAACAAAAGGCCATAATGGGCCTTGCATGATCTCAGTCTAGTTTTTACCATTTGAGTCAGGGCTGACATCTTGTTTAAGGCTGTAAAAAAACAAAGTTTCCTAATATGCAGTATTAACATATAATCAATTTCACTACAGCTGAAAGAAAATAGCTCAATAATCAGAGAAGATAATTATTGCTTAAGGTTTGAAAGTATTATTAAATGGGTAGAACATCATCTTGGATTACTGATGGAAACCCACACTTATGAAAAGGCATGAATTGCTTAAACTTCTCACAAAAATGCTTTTTTTTTCGACAAATGCAAAAATTAGGAATGGTGGATTCTGACAACCAACTACCGGTAATAAAAAAAGTCGGTCTTGAAAACTGCATATTCTTGAGAGATACCGGATATATAACATATATCATATTTATTATGACAGTACTGAAATTGTAAAAATTATACTTTATCATCACACAAGTTTTAAGCACTATTTCTTTTGTGAAAACATCAACATCTGCCTGATTAAACTTGAAAGTAACTCTTAAGTAACACACAAATAACCCACAGTAACCCACAAGTAACCTGCAAATAACATACAAGCAACTCCACAAATAACACACAATTAACCCACAAGTAACCTGCAAGCAATACACAAGTAACACACAAGTAACTCACAGTAACCCACACTTTACCTGCAAGTAACCCAGAAGTAACCTGCAAGAAACACACAAGTAAACCACAGTAACCCAGAAGTAACCTCACATGTAACCTGCTAGTAACATACAAGCAACCCCACAAGTAACACACAAGTAACCTGCAAGTAACACACAAGTAACCTGCAAGTAACATAAAATCAACCCAACAAGTAACACACAATTAACACACAAGAAATCTGCTAGTAACACAAGTAACCTGCAAGTAACATACATGCAACCCCACAAGTAACACACAAGTAACCTGCAAGTAACACACAAATAACCTGCAAGTTACACACAAGTAACCCGCAGTTACCCACAAGTAACCAGCAAGTAACATACAATCAACCCCACAAGTAACACACAATTTACACACAATTAACCTGCAAGTAACACACAAGTAACCTGCAAGTAACACACAAGTAACACACAAGTAACCTGCAAGTAACAAGCAAACATTCTCACTTTCTCAAAATAACAGCACAGTGACTTACTGAAACCACCAGCACATAGACTCTTATGTCAAATTTTCTGCCTCCAATCAGGTATGGGTTCTCAATGTATCTCTGTACAACGTATGTCTCTGGAACCTCCCTGTTAGGGTCAGTAAGTGGCTGATACTCTCCCTGAATGATAAAAATAGAAATAAAAGGGCAATTAAACCTGTCTTAAGAGTCCACTTAAAGGAGAAATAGCATTAAATCTGTCTCTAGAGTGAAAAAGAACAGTTATACCTGTCTTCAGAGGCAACTTAACAGAGAATGTGAAATAAAACCTGTCTCAAAAGACCACTAAAGTGAGTAATAGAAATAAAACCTGCCTCCAAAGAACACTTAAATGAGAAAGAGCAATAAAACCTGTCTCAAAAGACAACTTTATGGATAATAAGAAATAAAACCTGTCTCAACTGACCAACCACTTGAACAAAGACCAACTTATCTCAAGCCACTAAATAAAAAAAAGAAACCTGTCTCAAGAGGTCACTAAAAGAAGAAATAGCAATAACTTAAATGAGACCACTTAAATGAGAAAAAGCAATATAAGCTGTCTCTAACAGAGAATAAAAAATAAAACCTGTCTCAAGAGGTCACTAAAAGAAGAAATAGCAATAACTTAAATGAGACCACTTAAATGAGAAATTTAAAATGAGAAAAATGAGAAATAAAACCTGTCTCAAGAGGTCACTAAAAGAAGAAATAGCAATAACTTAAATGAGACCACTTAAATGAGAAAAAGCAATATAAGCTGTCACTAACAGAGAATAAAAAATAAAACCTGTCTCAAGAGATCACTTAAAGAACAAAGACCAATTGAACATGTCTCAAGCAACCAGTAAAGAGAAAAAAAGCAATAAAACCTGTCTTAAGCAACCAGCTAAAGGAAAAAAACAATAGAATATGCCTTAATTAAGCAACCATTTCTGGAAAAAAAACACCAAAAGAAAAAAATATCAATAAAACCTGTCTTAAGCAACCACTTAAAGGAAAAATGCTAGTAATCATGTTACAAATCTTTAAACAATTTTCTATGTTGATATCTTTTTACCTAGACTTTATTCTATAAAGAACAAAGAGCAACATGGTTGTATTGCATTATTTGTTATCATTTCTCATCTCTCAGAGTCAGACCTAGCTTGCGTCTATCAATCCAGGGGTCTTGAGTTCAAGTCTCTGTAATATTTACGAGGACATTGTGTCTGCTATTCATCTCCTGTCGCTTATTTAAGTGAGAAAATTATCAGTCACTTGAAGAGATGTGCATGAGCGCTCAAGTTCTGATCACATGTTAACCTTCGATGGTAAGTATTGTTTTCACAAAGAATATATCACTAGTAATTATCTTGTTTGTATTACATTGTAAGTACAGAAATAATCTCTAAATAATCTCTAAATAAAAGGTTGTTTTTTTTATATATTAAATTGTCTTTTAAATTATAGCATTAACTGATGTTTCTCATCCAAGCTTCTAAATGACCAGATTGAGTTTCAATTTTTTTTCTGTTGTCTCTCATCACCTTAAGGAACACACCACAATTTTGACAAATTTAGAATTCCAACATTTTCTAAAATCTATACTAGAGGGTTAAGTGCAAATAAGGTACTAGAGTAGTGTATAAACTTGTTTAATATTTTATTTCAATTGTGAAACAAGTTATGACAAATCATACTCAAAGACTTCTTGGGTAGAGCCAGTAGTAAGCTATGCAAGTAAAGTGTCTTGCCCAAGGACACAACACAGCCATGGCAGAAGATCGAACTAACAACCCTCCAATCCTGGGTCTGATGCTCTACAACTGGCTGGACCACACTCTCCACACTTAGAGCAGATGTTGTGTTATACCATCTTTATATCCGTGGTGTAAATATGTATGACAAATTATGTTTCTATCTTGGAAAGGGGCATAACTCTTATGCAGACTATTTATTATGTTTCTATCTTGGAAAGGGACATAACTCTTATGCAGATTATTAATTATGTTTCTATCTTGGAAAGGGGCATAACTCTTATGCAGACTATTTATTATGTTTCTATCTTGGAAAGGGACATAACTCTTATGCAGATTATTAATTATGTTTCTATCTTGGAAAGGGGCATAACTCTTATGCAGACTATTTATTATGTTTCTATCTTGGAAAGGGACATAACTCTTATGCAGATTATTAATTATGTTTCTATCTTGGAAAGGGGCATAACTCTTATGCAGACTATTTATTATGTTTCTATCTTGGAAAGGGATAAAACTCTTATGCAGTCTATTTATTATGTTTCTTTTTTGGAAATCGTTTAAAGACATCATAATTTCACATGTAATTATTATGTTAATTTTTATTTTAGTTTTTATCCCTATGATTAAATTTTTTAATAAAATGTCAATTTGTATTTTTTTTAAAGAATATTTACTCATATTTTCAGAAAAAATTAATTTTTACACCAATAATGTTGTTAAAAACTGTTAATAATTTCTAAACTATAAAGTTTCATACATTAATACTTAGAGATGGTTATATATCCATTGGTGTTGAGTTTCATATGATGTGTGTACATAAGTAAAAATCCATTTTGACACTGCTTGTGTCTTAATTTCTATGAGAAAAAAAATTGTATATTATCTGTAATTTGTTGTATTTCATTATTAAATTATATATACACATTATATACATATGTATTATTAATATAATAACAAAAACACAGGCTTCAAGTTTAAAGAACGACGACTTCAAACATCAAAAGACATGGACCCTTTGTCCATACACCAGTTACCTTTTTCCAGTCGGTAATATCCTTTAATTTCCGAAAGAGAAAAATTCCTCGTCCCTGAGACTTTGCAGCTGGTTTCATGATCCAGATTATGCCCGGTGCTTTCTTGAACTCTTCCACGAATATGTGATATTCTGACTGTAACAATGTAGAGGAGAGACATGATGGATATGACATATATTTTCATTTAAATGTCAATTTTCAATTCCTTTTTTTAATAAAAAATAAAAATTTGAAAGTAGTGATAATTAGTATACATGTGACAGATGAGTTGGATGGGGGTAGCTCGGCAAGTGCTCAAGAAGATATGGGGACAATGGCGCCAGGAATGGTAAAATAATGATGTAAAGTATTTCCCGTAAACAAATATCTACTGTACTGTGTTCTATGCTAAAATATATCAATCTGGATACATTTTACACCAGTTCCTATAAATACCCAATAACAGTTTTGGTCTCCAAAAATGAATAAGAGAATAAGATACAGAACCCAAAAGTTGTTACTTGTTCTAAATGATACACTTAATAAAAAAAAAAAGAGAACTTACATGTAGCAGACCTTATATAGTACAAAGGCTCCAGGTATAAGCATACACCCATGTGCCAAGTAACATTCATATAACTGTTAGGCCATAATTAATTAATTGCTAGATTATCATCCCTGCTCGCCCCCTAATTTTGATGTCGCACAGACCCTTTTTATTTTCATAAAAAAAAAACATAAAAAAACATCAAAAATTTTAAAAATAAAAATAAAAATAAAAAAATAAAAATAAAATCCTCCTGCCCTCACTCATTTTAACAAAAATTTCGATGATAATCTAGCATTAATTTATATTGGCCTTAGCATGCATGCAGTATATCATTACTTGCACCAAAATTTTAACACAGAGTTTAACCCTTTACCCCATAGAATACGCGTTTTCCCGCACCAATATCAGAAGGCCTTTGAAAACAGTGCAGGAAGAGTTCAGATTGCTCGTAACAAGCAATCTGAACACTTCCTGCACTGTTTTCCACTCTGTAAGTTAATATAAACATAATTCACCCATTGCTGAGATGTGGTGAATTAACGCTTTCAATATTAGAGTTATCCAAAGGTGTCTGTATGAAGTAAAGGGTTAAAGAGAAAATATGACATTTCTACCATGCAATATGACCTTCACTTTCAAGTTAGGAGCCCAATATGTTACATAAAGCATCAAAGCAATGCACACTTATCAACAACTTGCTACAAAACTTTAAGCTTAAGACAAAATATGACCTTGACTTTGAATTAAGGAGACTGATATGTTATATACTGCCTCAGAGTATAAACATGCACACTAATGCCAAGTTTCATGCTTATAACTTCAAGTTATGCACAGATAAATACTGATAGATGACCATCCCCTCATCATTTGGTTTGTTTAAGACAAACAAATTATACAATATATAACCAATATGACGAGAATCATTTAAATCATCACAAAATATGCTGCAATTTTAAATGGGAAACCTATTTCAGTCTAAACTGGGTGCGTAGGCCAACTTAGAAAATCACTTTTCATTATATTAATTTGGGATGCTTAAATCAATGTACGTATTGCAATATGGGACCAGTGAGTATATAAATACATGATATATTGGAGAAATTTTTTTTTTTTTTTTCCAATTTAATATTTCAAAAACATCTCGATTTACTTTCTTTAAAGCTACATTCAAGTAAGTCTGTACCACATGGCATCTGTTGACAGTAGATGAAGTAACTGTACAAAATATGTAGGTGTTGGACAATACAGACAAATCTTAACAGAGGTTTTTTCAATTACAGCCAAACCTGTCTATACAGTCACCTCTAGTGAGCAGTCACTTGTCTTGAGCAGCCACATTTGCTATTTCCCATTTCTATGGTTTACAAGCAAACTTAAACTGTATTAAGCAACAACCTGTCTAAAAATGCCACTTTTGTTCCTTTTCTTGACTGGCTGTTTAAGACAGGTTTGAATGTATTTAGTTTAAAGTAATATTAATGATACTTACAGGCAGTTCAAATGTTGTTGGGTAGAAATCAAAACTGAAAAAATTGTAATAGTAGTAGAAAACATTTCAAAAGCTGCTGTTACAAGCAAATTGATTGAAAATAACAAGAAAATAACAAGAAAATTCTACATAATTAAATGCCTCATCTATATCACTTTATCACAAAGTTCGGCTATGAAAAAGCCGAGCTATCGATAAATAGCCATTAGGCCATACAAAAAACATTTATTTAACCAGAGATGCAATACAATACCATATTTGTCATAAGGCCATAATAAATTAATTGCTAGACTAATATCCCCACCTGCTCCCTAATTTTCATTACGACACGACTCTTTTTATTTTCATAAAAAAAAAAAATTATTAAAAAACATCAAAAATTTTAAAAATGAAAATAAAAAATAAAATCCTCCCACCCTCCCCATATTTAAGAAAAATTTGGATGATAATCTAACAATTCATTTATTATGGCCCAAGTTAAATTAAAGAGATTTTGCATTTAATAAACAAGAGCCAACGTTTATTAATTTTCTGTAGAGAACAAACGAAGAGATAAATGGTTTTATATAGCTTCAAATTTAATAAATTTTATCAAAAAACACAAAACACCAAGTAAGCTGAAATGGGCATTTTTAATTAAAAATGCTGAGAATGATATTGTATAATAACTGAAAAAAATACATTAATTACCTATACATAGATTTACATCAACGCATATCTGGGCATACAAAACTGCTAGCTAAAAAATAATGAGCATAATAAACAAGAAAGATTTCTGAGGGGATTGATCTGCCTAAATGATGTATAAACTAAAGTTAGAATATAAACTCAAAAGTGGCTAATGAGGAAATAGGGTGGAGGTGGTAAAATTTAAAAATAGTGACTCAAAAAAATATGTAACACGTCAATCTTCTTCGAGAATACAGTTAGAACATGGAAAACTGACTGGTTACTGCACACTTATTTTGGTTGAGTTTTCATTGCCTGGGAACCAGTAGACAAAATGAGATGCGGAATACTGTATCATAATTGCTTCCCGGCCAGATCGGAACACAAATCCTCATACATATAAACTTTATATTACATAGTTTATAAACTATATAAGAGTACAGGTAGTTCCAAATGTTACACAGCTATGAAGCCAATTTGATGAGTGTGGGACAAACAGCTTCAAATAAACAAAGCTTACTGAAAGTTTATTATTTATATAGGTCAAAGTCATCCAAAAATATATGTTACATTGCTTTAATGCAAGGGTTAATATTTAGTAGGTTAAGTTAATTATCCATTAAATTCAAGGTCATCCAAAAAATACAAGTAAACATTATCTGATATCTGTTACTGTAACCGCATTGGCTAGTAAACATTATCTGATATCTGTTACTGTAACCCCATTGGCTAGTAAACATTATTCGATATCTGTTACTGTAGCCCCATTGGCTAGGAAAACATTATCTGATATCTGTAACTGTAACCCTATTGGCTAGTAAACATTATCTGATATCTGTAACTGTAACCCCATTGGCTAGTAAACATTATCTGATATCTGTTACTGTAACCCTATTGGCTAGTAAACATTATCTGATATCTGTAACTGTAACCCCATTGGCTAGTAAACATTGTCAGATATCTGTAACTGTAACCCTATTGGCTAATAAACATTATCTGATATCTGTAACTGTAACCCCATTGGCTAGTAAACATTGTCTGATATCTGTAACTGTAACCCCATTGGCTAGTAAACATTATCTGATATCTGTTACTGTAACCCTATTGGCTAGTAAACATTATCTGATATATGTAACTGTAACCCTATTGGCTAGTAAACATTATCTGATATCTGTTACTGTAACCCCATTGGCTAGTAAACATTATCTGATATCTGTTTCTGTAACCCTATTGGCTAGTAAACATTATCTGATATCTGTTACTGTAACCCCATTGGCTAGTAAACATTATCTGATATCTGTTACTGTAATGCCATTGGCTAGTAAACATTATCTGATATCTTTTACTGTAACCCTATTGGCTAGTAAACATTATCTGAGAATCTGGTATCTTTTACTGTAACCCCATTGGCTAGTAAACCATACCTAATACTGTGAAATCATTAATTTCGTGGGGCACTAATTTTCGTGGATTTCGTGGAGAGCCTAGACAATGAAATCAAATACCCACGAACATAGTTTACCCTCATTCAACATAAATTACCTCTGTTTTCATATGACTACGTGCATCACATTGTGGTAAATAAATCATCTTTTATTATATATTTTCTTTCATCATATTGCATCATTGATGTTTCTGTAAACAGTGTAAGAATTTTTTAACACTAATATCATCTTTAATTCTACGTCCATCCGCTCATAGATGTGTGTTTGTGTAGCGAGATGTGATATAATTTACCCCACTGCGTGTGTATTTCAATCAAATGTCAGGTGCTAAAAATAGATCATCACTTTGTAGCAAAATGCTATCAATTGAAACAGTTTAAAACAATGTGATGTATAGGCCTACTGTAAACATTGTAAAAAAGTGTAAAATATTGTAAAAGGACAGTATGCACGTGTATAAAGAAAACTAAAACACACGTTTCTAGTGATCTAATATATTTTATTTAATGGTATTTTTGTTTTATTATTTTATTTTATTCTTTCTCTTTATGATCAAATATATGGTGATACATTTTTAATAAATAAAACAAACAAAGACGTAGCACATTAATTTACTGTTCACTATCACAGACACGTGATGTGGAACTAGTTATTTGCAGCAGGCCCGACTTATGAAACCCTTTCTGGATTAGAACATGTACGTCTCCTTTCTGCTCCTCTTGTTTGCACAACAATTAATTCAATATTGTACTTGTATATTAGGGTACCTATTGGCATGTGTCATCTTTTATTGGCTCAGCAGGGTGTGATCAACAGACGCGCAATGTGGGTATCACAGAAAACGTTAGTAACTGGAACGCACTTTGCAATGTCAAAAGTGTAAAAAAAAAAATTTTTTTAATTGGTTTTCAATGAATTTAAATACCCATAAATATGTCTTTGAAGTGGAAACCACAAAAATTAATGTCCATGAAAATAAATGATTTCACAGTATGTTACTGTAGTCCCATTGGCTAGAAAACATTTTCTGGTATCTTTTACTGTAACCCCATTGATAGTAAATATATTCTGGTATCTTTTACTGTAACACAATTGGCCAATTAAAATTATCTTATTTTTCTTACTGCCTTGCCCATTTAAACAAAGATTCAAGCCTCAACCAGGTGTCTATGGACATATCATAAATGTTTTAAAACAGCACTTTTACCTTTCAGCCTCCTTTTTGCCAAGTTCCCTCTCTGTTTGTTTCCTCAGTCGTTTTAAATTTTTCACCATCAGATTCTTCCTAGTAAGCTTAATGAAAAAAATATGAATATTTAGTGTCATTTTTATGCCAAGGAGGTCTGACAGCTAATCATTTAACCTAATATCCTGTAGTGAGAGACAAATGATAATGAGATGCAGTGTTGTATATACATGTATCAATTATAACGAATCTTGTGGCCAGGCAGAGGTTCAAACTGATGACCCCTGGATTGAAAGTCAAACATGCTACCAAATGAGCTAACCAGGCCCTGCTAAATTATAGTCATAAACTTTAAAGGTAGAATATGTGTAACCCAAAACCTTGCTTTTCCCCCAAAAAACCTGCTTTCAGAAACAGTGATACTTAAGACTGTCTCTCTGAAAGAATTTTTCATAAGGCCATAATAAATTAATTACTAGATTATCATCCCCGCCCACCCCCAAATTTTCATACCCTGACTCTTTTTATTTTTATAAAAAAAATGAAAATAAAAAAAATAAAATCCTCCCACCATCCCCGTTTTTAAGAAAAATTTGGATGATAATCTAGCAATTAATTTATAATAGCCTAAGGTATACATTCAATGTGAGCTAGTTTAATTGGGAAATAAACTATAAAAGTAAGTGCCACATGAAAATTGAAGTTAAGAAATAGATGTTCACAAAATTTTCAAATATAATTTCATGTGATAATAATTATGCTCCCAATTTTTAGCATTAGCTGCCATTTTTTATCAAAACAGACAACTCATTTAATAAATGAGCGCTTGTGTAAGATCCTCTATGTACGAAACTTTTAAACAGCATCTCCTTCTAAACTCCTTAGTCAATGCTGATCAATTTTGAGTTGTTCTTTTCTCTCCAACTTTTAAGTTAAAATAAGGTAAAACATTGACAAACCTCGTAATGGTTTCTGAAGTGAAGAATCTTTTGATGCTCCTGAAGAAACATTGTGTCATAGTTCGCATGCAGCCATTCTCTGTCACACCAGTAAAAATCCCAGTCACCATCACTGTAAAATAGCGGGCACAATTATACATCTAGCTGGTGATACATACATGAAAACCTGTAACTGGGTGGTGGTTTCTCTAATGTACTCAGTAAGGAGAAATACCGATTATGCAGGCTGTGAAAACAAATTTAAAAGACTACTCGTCCAGCAGTAATAGTGATCAATAATACATACTTGCCCCTAGCAAACTGTCAATTATCTTATATAAACTTAATAATTTTGACCAATTTCATTGTTTGTTAAAGAAACTTTGCGTGTTGTAAGAAAATATCCCCATTGGTGAACTGGTTTCTGCTCATTTATCATTTTAGAACAGCAAAACTTAGTCTTTATTCATTTCCTAGCAACACACACCTATTGGTCATGATTTTTTCTGAATGTGGTTTAATGCCATTTTCAACACATTTCAGGTTATATGTGGAATATCCAAATTTAATGGCGGCAGAAGAACTCAGAAGAATGAATCTTAGTAGAAATATCGTCCTTCCTTAGACCACACGGCCGCGGAGGACCCTTGCCATGATTTATAAAGCATCTGATGATTCAGATATTGCTTTGTGATTTCGCAATCATGAAACTTTAATTATAATATCTTTTTCATATTCTGGAATCATTATGCAGCGAAAACATACTAGCGTTGTCGGATTAGCCTTTACAAATCATACTTGCCGGACTGCAACGTCAACTCACCAATGTGAGTAGGTGAATAGAATTTTACACCCCTCGGTAATGACAACATTGACATGCTTTATTGAACACGAATTAAGAAATAAAGACTAATACAGCTTAAATAGTGTAGAATTATATTATACATGTATACATAATTTCCATAAAAGGACATTCGAAAAGGGTACCATACTTCATAACTATAGTGTGCTGGTTCCCTGAAATGTTTGTTTCCAAGCTTCTGATTCACAAACAATTTCATAAGATTAATTAAAATACTTAAAAAGTAACTTAATTTTGACTGGTAACTTTAATATTCTTTATGTCAATGAAAGCAGTTTCTCTGAAGCCAGTCTAAAATCATGATCACATGGACACTTATCTTTCATGTTAGTTATTAAATATATAATTGAAAATGTTAGTGAAACAAGAGCCAAGCTTCATAGGATTTACTCAAATACTTAAAATATTACTCAAATTTAAGTGGTAATTTATATATTATAAATTACAATCAATATCAATGAAACCAAATGGTATTTTATAAGAACCAGTCTAAAATCATGATCACCTGGCTGCTTATCTTAGATACTAGTTGTTAAGTATTTAAATATATTATTAAATGTGCCAGTGAACCAGAAACTGTATTTAAAAAAAAATGACAAAATGAATAATAAATAAATCACTGGTCAAAGCATGCAATCTTAAATAACTGTTATAAACAAAATAATTCAGTGCAGTATAAACATATATGATTATAAAATATAGATCTTTGTTCTGAATTTTAATCCAAAAGTAAGTCTTGCTGTTTTTTTTTAATTAAATAGCATTATCAATGTCTCTTTTTAATAAAATAGTATAATCAATGTTTATTTTTTTATTTAATCTCAATTTTTTATTATGATCAATAGGTATTTTTTGTAACCTGCAAAAGAAATAATATGTATAAATATATGAAGTATAAAAAATACATAATTTGAAGGTAGCTTTGTAAACAGATAAATAAAATGATGCACATATTAAATTAAGTAAGATATTAAAGTTAATAAATGTGATTCTCTTAAGCGAACATGTTACATGTCCGAGTCATAAGGAATATAATTATACAGAAACAGAAATCATAATGCACAACATAGCTGAAGATGTTTTGTGAAGTTTTAGTATCTATAGCTGGTATTTCATTGGAACTGTCTAAGGATGAGTTTTATTTTGAAATACATAGCCATTTGAGAACAATTTAACTGCATGAAACAACATTTACACATACTAAATAATAACTCTAATCAAAATTCACTATTAATGGATGAAAATATAGCAATGAGTTGAATATAAAACAATAAAGAAATTACTTTTCTGTTCTTTGCCACAAAATCATGAGTAAATTGACAGAATATAATTAATTTCAGTGAAAGCATGAGTAAATTGACAGAATATAATTAGTTTCACTGGACATTAAGAGTAAATTGACAGAATAAAATTAATCTTACTGACATCATGAGTGAATTGACAGAATATACTTAATTTCACTGATATCATGAATAAATTGACAGAATATAATTAATTTCAGTGACATCATGAGTAAATTGACAGAAATTAATTAATTTCAATGACATTATAAGTAAATTGACAGAATATAATTAACTGATTGAATAGAAAAATAGGCATCAAAATATTCAAGGTCAAGTTTACTGTAGAAATTGTCCTGGTTCTCTCCAATAGGGACTGGTTACCATAGCAATGATATATGAGCATGATGATTGGTCAGTTGCTGCAATGCAAGTTTAATTACATCACAGTTCGATAAAGCACATAAGAATGGTATAAATTATGGGACCGGCAGGGAATTCATGCTTTTATATTAAGGTATAATATATATATTTTTATGGTGTATATAGATGTTAAAACGTGATACAAATGTGTGAAAATTGGTGTTAAATATGTATTCATATATTTTGAATTCTTTATTTGTTAAATATAATGTTTTATATAAGGCCATTATAAATTAATTGCTAGATTATCATCCAAATTTTTCTTAAAAACGGGGAGGTTGGGAGAATTTCATTGTTTATATTTTATTTTCATCTTTAAATTTTTTGATGATTTTTTTTTTTTTCTTTTTTTTTTTTTTTTTTATGAAAATAAAAAGGGTCAGGGCAGCATGAAAATTAGGGGGCGGGCGGTGATGATAATCTAGCAATTAATTTATTATGGCCTAAGTAATATATACTGTGTATTAACCATTGATGACTTAAATAAAGAACAATCTATCTGTGAAATGGGAGATATCATGTACTTGAAAAGACTAATAGCTAGCTCCTGTGTCCTGTGACTTAAAAGCTAAATGTCCATTACATTAAGCTATAACATCAGACAGACAAATGAACTGATAGACAAACAACTGAAACTTTTTACATCTATTTTATACATATACACCAAGTTTGAAGGGATCCGCTGAATCTGAAAAATAGAAGTTATTACCCAACACCATTCAAAATAATAACTACTGTGAAAATATCCTACAGGAAAAAACTTCAAAAGTATTTTTTAAGCTTTTTTATTATTTTTATTGTTAATTTTGTACAACACTCATAAAAGACTATGCACAAATACTACTTACAAATCATAGAAAGGGAGATAATCACACAGGGACTGCCCAGGAGCCAATAGAGGGAAATGACGCATATATGAAGAGTTTGTTGTTATCATATTTATTGTTAATGACTTAGAGAGAGAGAGAGAGAGAGAGAGAGAGAGATAAAGAGGGAAAGAGAGAGAGAGAGAGCAAGAGAGAGAGAGAGAGAGAGAGAGAGAGAGAGAGAAACGAAAACCAAGACTTGTATATTCATATAAAGATTTACATGTTGCTATGGCAACAAATACATGTATGTTTTTAGATAAAGGAAGAAACAGAATGTTACAGTATATTCTCTACATTACACGTCATCATGTCACACTCACATAGTCCGTGGGGTTGGCTGGGGTGTTGTGATATTTTTTTGAACATTGCTGCAACAAAAACAGGGATTTAAATACTGTCACATGACTCTGTTTAGACTGTTACATGACTTTTGTTTCGACAGAAATACGGATTCTATCTTGATATTTACAAAATTTGTTTTGTAAATTGTCAGTATTATGCAATAAGTCACTGTAATATTTCTGGCTGGGGCTGGTTAGCCCAGTTGGTAGCACATCTGACTATCAATACAGGGGTAATGAGTCCTAATCCACAGCTAGCCACAGTATTCGTGATGATTGATATACAACATTGCATCTCACTGACAGTCATCTCTCACCACAGATTCAAGTGGGAGAGTTATCAGTTATTTGTGGAGATCAGTGGGCTGGAGAATTGGTTAACCTTTCAGAATCCCAGAAGACAGTGGTTATGTTAACTGATTGTCTGTTAGCACTCGTTGGCATAAAATTCAACACACAAATTATAATATTTAAAAATCTAAAAAGAGAAAAATACAATTCATGACTAAAAAGAAAAATATCTAAAGTTTTCTCATAGTGTTGTATGAAACATAAGTAAAAAGAAAACTATACAATGTTTTCCTGAAATCAGTTTATCAAATTATTTGGTACACTGATCAAATTAAGTCCAAAACATTATCCTCAAGCCAGGAACCAAATAAAAAGTAAATCTGAACATTTTCTCAGTGAAGTTGAGCAAAAAACATTTTCCATTGCAAGTAACTTTGACCTTTTGATGCAAAGTTTTCCATGTTAGAGATATATCCATCTACCAAGGACATTAGACAACTTTTTTTTGTCATACTTTACATCAACTGAAATAGATTATGATATCATTTGATGTTTTCCACGCCATTGAGGAAAAACAAAACATACCTATGTACCTGCAAACCATATTGTTCAATCTATGTAAATAAACTAGACTTTAATCAAATTTTATTAAGAAATAAAAGTGAATGGAATCTAATAACATCAAAATACACCTACAAGTCAAATTGAGTGGTATGACTGAAAAAAAAACTTAAAGGGAAAAACATTTTTTTTGCAATATAGCATGCCTATATATACTCACTGACCCTGCATTGCAAAAAGAGTTTCTATTTAAACATGCCAACATAATATCTTAACAAGAGTTGACAGAAGACAACAAAGCTCACCTCTGTGTGTCTAAGTCCAAAAAGGGCCATAACTGTGCCAAAATGCAATCCAGAGTTATGGTTCTTATCTGTGTGTATTCCATTGATGATGGTGAACACACATGCAAGGTTCATTCACACCTAATGAGTGGTTACATAGATATCTTAAACTTAAATGCAAAAGTTTAACCTGGGTGTCTACAGACAATGACGCTGCTGCCAACAACGCTTAAAAGGGATTTCCTAACTTGAACTATGTGCCTAAAATAGATTTTTTGTGACATATTAAATTAGTCACATGATTTCATTTTGATTTCAATTTCATCCATTGTGCAGGTTTACGCGTAGTAAAAATTGTTTCATCTTAGAAGGAATCTGAAAGATGATGCGAAAGTAGTCAAGCTATATTTAAGTGCTGTCTATTTTTAGAATTGGGATTTCATTTCAAGTTTTCCACTCCAATTTTGATATTGATTTTGTCACATTTTGATGGATTTGACATACCAATTTAAACCATTCAGATTTTATCTTTTAATGATAACGAGATGAATTTTATCCATTTTAAAAATAATTTTAATTTTTTAAGACATTTACCGGTATAGCATTTTATATATAATTTTATGTTCCCTTTAATACCAGACAATTAACCTTTACTCCATAGATTCGCATCTTCCCACACCAATCACATAAGGCCTTTGAAAACAGTGCAGGAAGAGTTCAGATTGCTTGTAACGAGCAATCTGAACACTTCCTGCACTGTTTTCTACTCTATCAGTTAATATAAACATAATTCACTCATGACTGATATGTGGTGAATTAATGCTTTCAATGTTAGAGGTGTCCAAAGGCGTTTATATAGAGTAAAGGGTAAACAAACATTTAATTCATATGGAATACACATGTATAGATACTTTAAATTTTTTGTGCATTCAATTTTTTATGTATACCCATACTAGTATTTTCTTTTATCTTCATTTTTCAATATCTGTTTTGAAATGGGAAAAGTAATTCAAATTTGAGCTTAAAATTGAGATGAACAAAAATGGCATTTTTTTAGCTGTTTGTATAGATGCATGTTAACCTGAAAAGTTAAGTGCAGTTGAAAAGATTAACTTATTATCTTAATTTCATCAAATATTTCAACTTCATTGTTATTGAAAACCAAAAGGTAATGCATCCATTTCATACAGAAACAACCTATGTGTAACATAAAAATCTATTCACCTTAAACGGCAACATAAGAGCAAAACATTTCAACATTATTCAAACTCAACAATTGATCAAGAACCATAACTCTGCTATTCCAGTGTTGTGAGAGTGTCCTACCTTGTTCTAGAACTTGTCCCTGATGATGTTTGGTTGCTAGGTGTCGCATTCTGAGAACTAAAAACACAACTTTACACTCAACAAAGACACATGTTATCGACACAACAACAAACAAAAGCAGTTCAATGATGAATTAAAACGACAAAGAAAATTCCTAAGAGGCTATACTCTTGTATATTTTCAATCCTAAACAAAATTGCTGTCACTGAAAAATAACATTCAAATAATCTTTGTCATTCAAAACCCTAATAATGCAAAGAAAGTGAATCAACAGTTTGGTTAAAATGTAAAATGCAATTGATTTGTTCGTGCCTGGGTATCTCTGTAATTTATTCAGTGTTTATCAGATATCAAGAAACAGTCTCATTGTTATTATCAAAATAATGGACCTCAATAAATTATTTAGAGGTTAATACATGACAGAGCCGGGCCAGGAGGTGATAATCGGCCCAGAAAATGAATAAGGGCCATTATGAATTCAGGCCAATTATCACCTCCTGGCCCGGCTCTGTCATGTATTAATGTCTTAAATACACATGTTAGGTTGCCCAACTCAAAGGAAGTATTTACCTTTTCACTCACCGGGACTGTTACCACTACAAGGCAATGCTCATGAAGTCCATTAATCAACCTCTTTATTAAACATGCTTCTAAATTATGTATACACATAATTATTTATATTTTAACCAAGTATAAAATGAAAGAAAAACAATAATGAAAATAACTTTAATTTAAAACAAAAAGAAACCGTCACTGATGTGTCTTGAACACACAATGTTCAGATTGATAAAATGTAATATGACGTGCACGTTAATCAACTGAGCTATTGCGCCATTCTGATGTTGACATCTTATTTTAAGATATTTATTTGCTTTTCAGTTTCAAATGTAGGTCGCTTTGCAGTTGCTTCCCTTGATTTGTTTACATTAGAAACAGAATGAAAATAATAAAAAAATGTACACAAACACTTAAATACCATATTAGCAATTTTCTTTAAAGAAAAACACTTACTTTTTATCTGTGAAAGAATATACCAAAATGTTGAAAACAAACTGACAGTGATGATGTTTTACGTGGCCATTGGTTTCAACGTATGCGTTCACAGGGCCGAAGAAATTATGAGTTTTCGGTCGATAAGTTATAATCAGCATGTGAAGGCAATAACCAGCTTAAAACATGCTAATTTTTGTTACTATATATAGTAACATGTGTATTAAAGGATTATTATAATCATTACCATTTTGTATACTATTATGAATGTACTACCTACTATGCCAATTGTAGCTGACTTACCTGCTTTTTAAAGAGGACGCCGTATTTGTCAAATTTGAGCTGAAATAAGTGGCACACACAATGTACAGCAGGATACAGTCATATTACCGTCACATGATAAATCTAAGCAAATATTTTTTCCTACAAATAGTCACATAGCTGTTCCTATAAAGGAACCACATCATCTTTATAATATTCATCAGATACAAGATCATCTCTTTCAACTCACATTCATAAGCTGCAGGTATCAGATTACAAGTCTGCGGGGGGGGAATGGGTGTATGATGTTTACAAGTCAGCAGGGTACAGGTGTATGATGTTTACAAGTCTGCAGGGTACAGATGTATGATGTTTACAAGTCTGCAAGGTACGAGTGTATGATGCTGACAAGTCTGCAGGCTATGGGTGTATGATGTTTACAAGTCTGCAGGGTATGGGTGTATGATGTAAACACGTCTGCAGGGTGTGGGTGTATGATGTTTATAAGTCTGCAGGGTATGGGTGTATGATGTTTATAAGTCTGCAGGGTATGGGTGTATGATGTAAACACGTCTGCAGGGTGTGGGTGTATGATGTTTACAAGTCTGCAAGGTACGAGTGTATAATGCTGACAAGTCTGTAGACTATGGGTGTATGATGTTTACAAGTCTGCAGGCTATGGGTGTATGATGTAAACAAGTCTGCAGGGTGGGGGTGAATGGTGTTAACAAGTCTGCAGGGTGTGGGTGTATGATGTTTACAAGTCTGCAAGGTACGAGTGTATGATGCTGACAAGTCTGCAGGTTATGGGTGTATGATGTTTACAAGTCTGCAGGCTATGGGTGTATGATGTAAACAAGTCTGCAGGGTGTGGGTGTATTGTGTTTACAAGTCTGCAGGGTGTGGGTGTATGATGTTTATAAGTCTGCAGGGTATGGGTGTATGATGTTAACAAGTCTGCAGGGTACGGGTGTATAATGGTTACAAGTCTGTGGGGTACAGGTGTATGGTGTTTACAAGTCTGCATGGTATGGGTGTACGATGTTAACAAGTCTCCAGGGTACAGGTGTATGATGGTTACAAGTCTGTGGGGTACAGGTGTATGATGGTTACAAGTCTGCAGGGTATAAGTGTATGATGTTTACAAATCTGCAGGGTACGGATATATGATGTTAACAAGTCTGCAGGGTACGGGAATATGATGGTTACAAATCTGCAGGGTATGGGTGTATGATGTTTACAAGTCTGCAGGGTACGGATATATGATGTTAACAAGTCTGCAGGGTACGGGAGTATGATGGTTACAAGTCTGCAGGGTATGGGTGTATGATGTTTACGAGTCTGCAGTATATGGGTGTATGTTGTTACCAAGTCTCCAGGGTATGAGTGTATTATGTTTACAAGTCTCCAGGGTATGAGTGTATGATGTTTACAAGTCTGCAGGATACAGGTGTATGATGTTTACAAGTCTGCAGGGTGTGGGTGTATGATGTTTACAAGTCTGCAGGGTATGGGTGTATGATGGTAACAAGTCTGCAGGGTGTGGGTGTATGATGGTTACAAGTCTGCAGGGTGTGGGTGTATGATGTTGATAAGTCTGCAGGGTATGGGTGTATGATGTTAACAAGTCTGCAGGATATGGGTGTATGATGTAAACAATTCTGCAGGGTACATGTGTATGATGTTTATAAGTCTGCAGGGTATGGGTGTATGATGTTAACAAGTCTGCAGGATATGGGTGTATGATGTAAACAATTCAGCAGGGTACAGGTGTATGATGTTTATAAGTCTGCAGGGTATGGGTGTATGATGGTAACAAGTCTGCAAGGTACGAGTATATGATGCTGACAAGTCTGCAGGGTACAGGTGAATGATGTTACCAATTCTCCATGGTACGGGTTTATGATGTTAAGAAGTCTGCAAGTCTGCAGGGTATTGCTGTATGATGTTAACAAGTCTGCAAGGTGTGGGTGTATGATGTTTACAAGTCTGCAGGGTGTGGGTGTATGATGTTAACAAGTCTGCAGGGTACGGGTGTATGATGTTTATAAGTCTGCAGGGTACAGGTGTATGATGTTTACAAGTCTGCAGGGTATGGGTGTATGATGTTAACAAGTCTGCAGGGTATGGGTGTATGATGTTAACAAGTCTGCAGGGTACAGGTGTATGATGGTTACAAGTCTGCAAAGTACGAGTGTATGATGCTGACAAGTCTGCAGGGTACAAGTGAATGATGTTACCAATTCTCCATGATACGGGTTTATGATGTTAAGAAGTCTGCAAGTCTGCAGGGTGTGGGTGTATGATGTTAACAAGTCTGCAGGGGGTATGGGTGTATGATGTTAACAAGTCTGCAGGGTGTGGGTGTATGATGTTTACAAGTCTGCAGGGTGTGGGTGTATGATGTTAACAAATCTGCAGGGTATGGGTGTATGATGTTAACAAGTCTGCAGGGTACAGGTGTATGATGGTTACAAGTCTGCAAAGTACGAGTGTATGATGCTGACAAGTCTGCAGGGTACAGGTGAATGATGTTACCAATTCTCCATGATACGGGTTTATGATGTTAAGAAGTCTGCAAGTCTGCAGGGTGTGGGTGTATGATGTTAACAAGTCTGCAGGGGGTATGGGTGTATGATGTTAACAAGTCTGCAGGGTGTGGGTGTATGATGTTTATAAGTCTGCAGGGTATGGGTGTATGATGTTAACAAGTCTGCAGGGTAGGGGTGTATGATGTCAAGAAGTCTGCAGACTATGGGTGTATGATGTAAACAAGTCTGCAGGGTATTGGTGTATGATGTTAACAAGTCTGCAGGGTGTGGGTGTATGATGTTAACAAGCCTGCAGGGTGTGGGTGTATGATGTTAACAAGTCTGCAGGGTATGGGTGTATGATGTTAACAAGTCTGCAGGGTGTGGGTGTATGTTGTTTACAAGTCCGCAGGGTGTGGGTGTATGATGTTTATAAGTCTGCAGGGTATGGGTGTATGATATTAACAAGTCTGCAGGGTGTGGGTGTATGATGTTTACAAGTCTGCAGGCTATGGGTGTATGATGGTTACAAGTCGGCAGGGTGTGGGTGTATGATGTTAACAAGTCTGCAGGGTACAGGTGAATGATGTTACCAATTCTCCATGGTACGGGTTTATGATGTTAAGAAGTCTGCAAGTCTGCAGGGTATGGGTGTATGATGTTAACAAGTCTGCAGGGTACAGGTGAATGATGTTACCAATTCTCCATGGTACGGGTTTATGATGTTAAGAAGTCTGCAAGTCTGCAGGGTATGGGTTTATGATGTTAACAAGTCTGCAGGGTACAGGTGAATGATGTTACCAACTCTCCATGGTACGGGTTTATGATGTTAAGAAGTTGGCAAGTCTACAGGGTATGGGTGTATGATGTTAACAAGTCTGCAGGGTACAGGTGAATGATGTTACCAATTCTCCATGGTACGGGTTTATGATGTTAAGAAGTCTGCAAGTCTGCAGGGTATGGGTGTATGATGTTTACAAGTCTGCAGGGTACAGGTGAATGATGTTATCAATTCTCCATGGTACAGTTTTATGATGTTAAGAAGTCTGCAAGTCTGCAGGGTATGGGTGTATGATGCTGACAAGTCTGCAGGGTACAGGTGAATGATGTTACCAATTCTCCATGATACGGGTTTATGATGTTAAGAAGTCTGCAAGTCTGCAGGGTATGGGTGTATGATGGTTACAAGTCGGCAGGGTGTGGGTGTATGATGTTAACAAGTCTGCAGGGTACAGGTGAATGATGATACCAATTCTCCATGGTACGGGTTTATGATGTTAAGAAGTCTGCAAGTCTGCAGGGTATGGGTGTATGATGGTTACAAGTCTGCAAGGTACGAGTGTATGATGCTGACAAGTCTGCAGGGTACAGGTGAATGATGTTACCAATTCTCCATGGTACAAGTTTATGATGTTAAGAAGTCTGCAAGTCTGCAGGGTATGGGTGTATGATGTTAACAAGTCTGCGGGGGGTATGGGTGTATGATGTTTACAAGTCTGTAGGGTGTATGATGTTAACAAGTCTGCAGGGTATGGGTGTATGATGTTAACAAGTCTGCAAGGTGTGGGTGTATGATGTTAACAAGTCTGCAGGGTACAGGTGAATGATGTTACCAATTCTCCATGGTACGGGTTTATGATGTTAAGAAGTCTGCAAGTCTGCAGGGTATGGGTGTATGATGTTAACAAGTCTACAGGGTACAGGTGAATGATGTTACCAATTCTCCATGGTACGGGTTTATGATGTTAAGAAGTCTGCAAGTCTGCAGGGTATGGGTGTATGATGTTAACAAGTCTGCAGGGTATGGGTGTATGATGTTTACAAGTCTGCAGGGTATGGTTGTATGATGTTAACAAGTCTGCGGGGTATGGTTGTATGATGTTAACAAGTCTGCAGGGTACAGGTGTATGATGTTAACAAATCTGCAGGGTGTGGGTGTATGATGTTAACAAGTCTACAGGGTACAGGTGAATGATGTTACCAATTCTCCATGGTACGGGTTTATGATGTTAAGAAGTCTGCAAGTCTGCAGGGTATGGGTGTATGATGTTAACAAGTCTGCAGGGTATGGGTGTATGATGTTTACAAGTCTGCAGGGTATGGTTGTATGATGTTAACAAGTCTGCGGGGTATGGTTGTATGATGTTAACAAGTCTGCAGGGTACAGGTGTATGATGTTAACAAATCTGCAGGGTGTGGGTGTATCATGTTAACAAGTCTGCAGGGTACAGGTGTATGATGTTTACAAGTCTGCAGGGTACAGGTGAATGATGTTAACAAGTCTGCAGGGTATGGGTGTATGATGTTAACAAGTCTGCAGGGTATGGGTGTATGATTTTAACAAGTTTCCAGGGTATGGGTGTATGATGTTTACAAGTCTGCAGGGTACAGGTGTATGATGTTTACAAGTCTGCAGGGTATGGGTGTATGATGTTAACAAGTCTGCAGGGTACAGGTGTATGATTTTAACAAGTTTCCATGGTATGAGTGTATGATGTTTACAAGTCTGCATGATACAGGTGTATGATGGTTACAAGTCTGCAGGGTACAGGTGTATGATATAAACAAGTCTCCAGGGTACAGGTGTATGATATAAACAAGTCTCCAGGGTACGGGTGTATGAAGTTTACAAGTCTGCAGGGTACAGGTGTATGATGGTTACAAGTCTGCAGGGTACTGTTGTATAATGTTTACAAGTCTGCAGGATATGGGTGTATAATGTTTACAAGTCTGCAGGGTACAGGTGTATGATGTTAACAAGTCTGCAGGGTATGGGTATATGATGTTTACAACTCTGCAGGATATGGGTGTATGATGTTTACAAGTCTACAGGGTACGGGTGTATGATGTTTACAAGACTGCAGGGTACGGGTGTATGATGTTTACAAGTCTGCAGGGTATGGGTATATGATGTTTACAACTCTGCAGGATATGGGTGTATGATGTTTACAAGTCTACAGGGTACGGGTGTATGATGTTTACAAGACTGCAGGGTACGGGTGTATGATGTTTACAAGTCTGCAGGGTACGGGTGTATGATGTTTACAAGTCTGCAGGGTATGGGTATATGATGTTTACAACTCTGCAGGGTATGGGTATATAACATTTACAACTCTGAAGGGTACACAACATATGCTTAACTATATTTTAAATATTAATTTTGATTTAAACTTTCTCATTATACTTCATAACTCAGTCGGTTACACGTCAGACTATAAATCCAGGGGTCGTGAGTTCGAATCCCCCGCCCGGCAACAGTCTCCGTGATGATTGATACACGAAATTGTGTCTAATTATCATTCATCTCTCACCACTGATTCAAGTGGGAAAGTTATCAGTTACTTATGGAGACGAGGTGTGCTCGAGAACTGGTTTATCCCAGGAAACAGTGGTTAGGTTAACTGATCGTCTGTTAGCCCTCGATGGCATAAAAATGACGCTAAATATTCAATCAATCAATCAATTATTATACTTCAATTGCTAAACAAATTAGCACAACTTAGATTAATTACACTCAAAGTATTTCTGGGTAAAGCAAGTATATGCAGATAAAGTATCTTATTGAAGATAACACACATGGCTGAAGCGAAGGATCTAATCTGTGACCCTCCTATCGAGGGTACGATGCTTAACCACTGGACCACACATTCCACAATTAAATATTGAAGAAAAAGTAGCAGGAGTATGTTAAAGCTTGTGACATTATGCTAATCTAAGTGACAATTTAAATTAACCCTAATGGGCGAAAAATGAAATCAACTCTATTGTGACTATTTCCTAAAGAAACAACATTTTCTAACATGTAAGTGATCATGACTGAGTTAATTCAAGTTCAGAAAACTAAGAAAGGAGATGATGTTCAGGTAACCGATGCATGGCACTCCTCGTCTGCATTGGAAATTCATAATAGTTAACTTATGGGGACTTATGTTTCAAAGAAATACTTAATTAAATTGGTTGACACAAAGCAACTACTAACAGATGATATTATAACTAGAGGTGGAAGAAGGCAACAAACTGCATTGGGCCCCGAATGAAAAAAAAAAAATATCAAAATAAGTTTTATACATCCTGAATTGAAGCGCCGTTTTAGCATAATTAAGGCTAATACTCCTGGATCATTTTGTTGTGACATAAAACAGACCCAGTGATTCATGATTTTTCCATTATTTATGTAGTACCCAAAGAACCAGAAAAGTGATTACAATAATGGATTACAAAAATAAGGTTAAAATAGATTTTCTAACTTGAACTATGTGTCCATGTTAGTCTAATATAGATTTCCCACTAAATATTGCAATGTAACTCTGTTGTGATGTATCAAATGAATCACTGTGATGATTTCATGTTGACTGAGATTTTATCCATCATATTTGTTACCTATTATTGATTGATTGATTGATTGATTGATTGAATATTAAGCATTATGTTTGTGCCATCGAGGGTTAAACAGAATATCAGTTAACCTAACCACTGTTTCCTGGGATTAACCAGTACTTGAGCACACCCCATCTCCGCAAGTAGATGATAACTTTCCCACTTGAATCTGTGGTGAGAGATGAATGATAATGAGACACAATGTCGTATATCAATCATCACGGAGACTGTTGCCTGGTGGGGGATTCGAACTCATGACCCCTGGATTGATAGTCAGACGTGTAACAGACTGAGCTAATCGGGCCCGGCACCTACTGTTGAAAATGGTTTATCTTAGAAAGGGTCTAAATGATGAGGTGAAGGTCGTCATGCAGTTTTTAAAGAATATCTATTTTAAGAATAGGGATTTCATTTTAATTTTATTGATTCAGAGTGTTAAAACATTGCTTTGTCATGTTTTGGAAGATTCTTTATTTTATTTTTGATTTATTTTTATTTTTGATTAGGGTTTAACACCATTTTCAACACATTTCAGGTTATTTATGTCATATCCAACTTTACTGGTGGAGGAAGACCTCAGACTGACTCTAGACTGTGTAGAACCACTGTCCTTCCGCATGTAACTGGCCAACTTTCTCACATAAAGTTTTTGGAGCAAGCAGGACTCAAACCTACGACCTTCACGGTGAGAGGTAAGTGATCTTGAAACAGTGACTCAGACCATTCAACCACGGAGGACCCTTTTGGAGGATTCAAAATTCCAAATCATTCACATTCTATATATAAATGATAATGAGATACTTTGTATTATAATACAAATAAATTATTTTTAAACAGCTGTAGCGATATTTCCTGACATGCTGCCTTTGATATACATATTTATCCTTTATTACGCATTTATCCTTTATTACGTATTATCCTGTATTACATATTTTAACCCTTTACTCGATAGATACGCGTTTTCCCGCACCAATCACAGAAGGCCTTTGAAAACAGTGCAGGAAGAGTTCAGATTGCTTGTAATGAGCAATCTGAACACTTCCTGCACTGTTTTCCACTCCTCAGTTAATATAAACATAATTCACCCAATAATTCAAAAGCCTTCAATATTAGAGGTGTCCAAAGGTGTCTATATTAGAGGGGTCTAAAGGAATCTATATTAGAGGTGTCCAAAGGCGTCTATATAAGAGGTGTCCAAAGGCGTCTATATTAGAGGTGTCCAAAGGCGTCTATATTAGAGGTGTCCAAAGGCGTCTATATTAGAGGTGTCCAAAGGCATCTATATGAGACGTGTCCAAAGGCATCTATATTAGGTGTCCAAAGAAGTCAATATTAGAGGTGTCCAAAGGCGTCTATATTAGAGGTGTCCAAAGGCATCTATATAAGAGGTGTCCAAACCCTTCTATATTAGAGGTGTCCAAAGCTTTCTACATTAAAGGTGTCCAAAGGCGTCTATATAAGAGGAGTCCAAAGGTGTCTATATGAAGTAAAGGGTTAAACTGGAAAATGTACCAATTTGAAATCTTTGAATCCTTCTGGGCTCAAACCCAAGACCTCAATGCTACAGATCAGGCACCCTCAGTCAGGTACAGTACAGTATTTGCTGACTGGCTTAGTCTAATCCAATAGGTCTTTAAGTTCAAGCAGATGTATTATACAACTATCAAACCGTTTTATACAACTTATATAAACTGTGCTCAATATTGTTGATGGTAGAAAAAGAACTACACAGTTCTGGAAGGGGGATCAAACCCATGACCAAGGAGGCTCAGGCCCTGAGGGACAATGCCACAAGTGCTTTCCATACCCATGGATTTACAAAGTCCTATAACTACAATGAAGTGTTACATTCAAGTTATTTACATGTATACTGAAAGAGAACATGGCTACTTACCCTTTTTGACCCGTTTGCTGTTGTTGGGCATTATTTACTGAGTTAGGACTGAAAAGTTAAATTTTACAACAGCAAATTTAAAACAAAGTGTTAATTCAAGGAAGCACGTCACTCCTGATTAGTTGGAATAGTTGATAATTAATCTGCAAAATAATTGGCATTCAATTTTACATGATATAAATATAAATAATCAACTGATGTTATGACAAACTCAGCATAAAATATAACGACATGTTCTGTATCTTTGTTATTAACACAACACTGACTAATAAAAGGAAACACGAAAACAATAAAATGATGTGAGCTGGAAAAACCACAAACAATTATGGTGTTTTAATGTGAAACAAAGAGTTAAAAATGGAATTTGGTTACCACGGCAACAGACATGCAATATTTTTTTCTCTAATTAAATACAATGCAAACATCACAATATATGTATTTACACTGACAGAGAGAATCACCCTTAATTTTAATTTAAAAGCAAGACAAATGAGAACAAACAAAAAAACAGTAATGTGAAAATTTGTCATTTAAGAAAAAACATCGTATTTTTCCATCTCATTTAAATAGAAAACTTTACATGACTGTTGTGCACATACATCCACTTTTTGAGTAATTTCTCATAAATATTAATCAAAGTACACAAAGCTATTGATAACCAGATTTTAATAAACATGTATACCCCTTCCTAATTTGATTGATAGTATCGTGGCATTTAGTAAATTTTATGCATCACTTTTAAAAATGACAAAATAAAATGTTTGCAATATATTTCTATTGTTTGATTTGTAATGTATATAAAATATATGAAAAAAATATTGAACAAGAGTTGTCAGAAGACCAACAAAACTCGCCTCTGGGTGTCTAAGTCCAAAAAGGGCCATAACTGTGCTAAAATGCAATCCAGAGTTATGGTTCTTGTCTGTGTGTGTTCCATTGATGATGGTGAACACACATGCAAAGTTTCATTCACATCCAATGAGTGGTTGCATAGATATCTTAAACTTAAACGCAAAAGTTTAACCTGGGTGTCTACAGACGACGCCGACAATGCCGGGGTCATGACAATAGCTCTTCTTGGACTTAGTCCCGGTGAGCTAAAAATAAAAAGTAGTCCATATTGCTTATGATCATTTCGATATTTATAATGACTACAAAGTTGGATCTCACCAACATAAGCAGAGCTTACATAATGCCTTTGATATAACGCCCGGCTAAAAATGAAATTTTAAATATCTGTAAAAATGAATTATTAACCAAGCATTTCTTTCTGCCCTGAACTAGCTTATCATAAATCTGGATACATACATTGTAAAATGCCAACAACAAAAGCATTCCAAGGCACAAAACTGATATTAAATGAACTTACCAAATACTAACTTTTTTTACTTACTATTTTATATTCTCAAACAAAGCATTACCTAAATGATAGCCACTATCATTATCTGGCCAATCAAATGCATTTATTTTAGACATCTGGTATGTGTTAAAGCTTGTTATATGACATTATAAAATCACATGACATTTTCTAGCCAATCACAACATTAATATTAAAAAAAAAAGTAGTCATGTTGCTCTTCAACCAATCACATTCATTAAGACTTACCCAGGTACTTCCTGCCAACCAGGCCGGTTCCGCAGCACATCAAGGATGGTATTCTGCATGGAACATTTGTATCGGATTTCTCGGTCTCTGCAACAAGATTTATTTTTTGCTTAAATGAATGCATGCTACAGTGGTTTACTACTGCCTCTGTCTGTTCGTCATAGAATTTGAACAAATTGTACTGTGATTAACAGCTTTAGCCTTTAAATATATTTATTTTCAGGGATAATAAAATAATAAAATCCATGTGTTTGTTAAACAGAAAGGAGAAAAGAGAGGGCAGGTAAGATTATATACTGTGACTTCACATACCTATGTTTGCAAGGTGAGTTGAGAGGCGGTAAATTCGAAAAAAAAAAACACCTACCCTAATGGTCCGCCTCTATTTCTGTAGCTTTTAAACTGCATATATCCAGGAACCTGATAAAAATAGAAATATTCAGCAGTTTCATTTTTGAGTAATTGTTATATTGGTTTTTTTAATTTTCTTAATTTAAATTTGTAGGTTATTGAAACTAAAACTTGATTGAATAAGTGACAATTAAGAAAGGATGAACATTTTATCGGAGTATTCTGTGTATGTGAAAAGTTACAAAATATCTGAATGTTTGCTGTTTTGGCAACACTAATTTTGCATTTGCCTCCACCCCCATCCCCTCACCCCGAGTCTGTATTGTGTAGTTTATATGAAGTATAATGTAACTCATGTTTTTGTTACTTTGTTGACAACCTAGCTGTAACTTTGGGTCGACTTTTTATTTATTTTAGTCCTGGAATCACAGTGTCAACTTATGGGTTTGTACTTACCCTGTTTACTTTAGACATCTTCAGCGTATATATAAACCCTCACAGCACTGTCACAATGGAAATCACTGGCAAAACCTACAGATTGAAAATTGATAAATATATTGATACGTTATCTTAATTTATTATGTGGAACTTGAAAGGTCATCAACAGAGCAACAAATAAGTAACACAATTATGTACGAGGGTTGTCCAATAAGTTTGTGGATTTTTTTTTTAATAGAGACTTTCGAAATAAATATAAAACAATCATACATCTCTTGAAAGTGTATTCAATTCCCTTTTTAATACAGAAAACTATAGTTTGATACAAAAACAGTTAAAATTCTGTATCAAACTTTCTACAGTCTGCAACAGCTACCTGGAGCACGGCACAAATAATAACGATGTCATGTACCACGTACCATGTTGCACATTTAATACAAAGGAAAGGTCTCTCATTCTTTCTCGAGGTATTTGCTGTTTATTCATATGTGCATTTGCATGAAAATCAGCATCTAGATTTTTAAAATTGAGTGGAAATGTAATTAATTTGTGATTAAAAAGTTGTTGATATGCGTCTATATGAAAACAAGAGGCCCAAGAGGGCCTGAGGACACTCTTCTGACTCATGGTGGCCATAGCACTTTTTGAAATTCCACAATATTTACCCTCTTTGGGGGTGTCGTCTTAACAACTTATGGATAATCATAAATACCCCCACAACACCCATACTGAACAAAAACTTAATTGCTATGAAAAGGAAATACTTTAAATTCCCATACCATTCATCTGTAAAAAAAAAAAAAAAATATAGTCCCATACAGAACCCTTATACAACCCAGCCCCTTAATTTGTCAGAGCTTCATTTGTTATGAGCAGAAATGATTCGAATTTTAAAAAGAAGTTTTTTTGTACACATGGATGCAAAATGAAAAAAATCAGTTTTCCCTATAATATTCCTATGTAAAAGTCACATTACAGGGCCCCAATATATCCCAGCCCCTTGATATGCAGAATCTTCAATCCTTGCTGATGTAATGATAATTTATATCAAATATGAACTAGTTTGACTGAAAGGTTATTGAGAGGAAATTTGTGAAAATTCCCAAATTTAACCTTATTGCCCCATCTGCCCTCTGGCCGCTTATGAAAATTCAATCCTCTTTATTGAACAAAATCAAATTTATTGTTACTAGACAATGCTTTAAATCTCAAATTAAACAGCATATTTACCCAAATGGACAAAAAAGTGAGAATTTTCTATTTTCCTACAGTATTCCTATGTAAAACTCAAAGACACTTACAGGGCCTCTATACATCCCAGTGTCCCTTGATTTGTACAAACTTAGATTTCTTAATCATAGGGTTTATTTATATCAAATATGAACAAATTTGACTGACCGGTTGTTGAAAATAAAATTTATGACAATGATCAATTTTAATCATTTTGTGACCCCACCTTGTCCCTTTTACTGAGAAATTCAATCCTTGGTATCGAACAAAATCATATTTGTTACGACTAGAAGTTGCTTCAAAACTCAAACTGAATAAAAAAAGTCATAAATGAATGATAAAAAGAGAATTTTCTGTTTTCCATTAGTATTCCTATTTTAAAATCAAAGTCCCCTTACAGGGCCTTATAATCAAGACCCTTGATCTTTACAAACTTCAAACCCATACTCATTGGGATAATCCATATCAAATATGAACAAATTTGACTGACCAGTTGTTGAGAAGAAGATTTTTGAAATTTTTCTATTCTAACCCTTTTTTGACCCACCCTTGCCCCTTATGGAAAGTCAATTCTCCTTATTGAACCAAATCTTTTTTCCTATGACTAGATGATACTTCAGATCTCCAAGTGAATAATAATTTTGCCTAAATAGATGAAAAAAAGAGAGAATTTTCTGTTTCCCATAGTATCCCTATGTAAAATTCTAAGTCCCCAGACAGGGCACCTATAAATTTTAGCCCTTAAATTCTTATCTGCAATGAAACCCCTACACATAGGGATAATTTATGCCAAATATGAACAAATCTGACACACTGGTTCTTAAGAAAACGATTTTTGTAATTCCCAAATTTTACCCTTTTTGGGTGCCTCCTGACCCCTTAAGAAAGTGGAACCCATTCATTTTTACAAATCTGAACCTCCGTAAACAATGCTAGGTAAAATTTCCATTTAAAAAAAAAAAATATATATTATAATGACATCCGTCTCCTAATTGAACCCTTGGGGCTGAGTCATTTTTAACCCTAGGGACACCATTTGAACAAATCTAACAAAACTATAGTTGGTTATCATTTCTACATAAACATTTTGAAAATCTGTTGGGCCGTTAATGAGTAGAAGATTTTTTAAATTTTGGACTATTTTTAGTAAAGGTAGCCATCTTGAATTTCAAATAACAAAAAAATATCTTCTGTATAGTCTCCTATGCAATAGAAACATCCATGTGAAGTTTCAGTTTAATTGGCCTAGTGGTTTCAGAGTAAGTGCTGCTAACACACTTTGGAGATGACAGACGACGGATGACGGACAATGCGCCATTGCATAAGCACTTCTGGCATTTGGCCAGTAGAGCTAAAAATGAAACGGCTTTGTCACATTGCATTTTAATTAACATGACGGTATATATCTGAAGCAGAGGCTGAAATGTTGATGATTTGCAAATCGTTTTCTCTCATAACAGTTTCGCACAATTTGCGAAAAACACAATTTTCTTTATTGCAATTAGTAATAATTAATTGCAAATTGCGGCAAATGTGATTGGTAGTGTAAGCAGAGATGTATACCTAATTGACCTATATAGAATACTCAATTGAAATCTGTTAAATAAATAGAAAATGGTTGTTTGAATACTTTGGTGTAAAGTGACAGAGGTCACCAATCCAAGTACTAACCCTGTACTTTGTTGCTTAACTTCCAATACAGTCAAGGCACTTCAACCATGCCACTTTGAAAGCTAGTTTAACAGCGTTGTAAGTGACCAGTATGTCCATTCACTACACTCCTCCCCTCTTTAACCTTTAGGGCTTAGCCCAAACTGTACAGCCTGGCCATATCCCGCCTCATCTCAAGGAAAGAGAGATTCGTGCAGAAGCAGATTTGGAAGTTAATCCTCATTGCCATAAAAGTGACGTTGGCCACTCATCCAAGTACTAACCTGTACTTTGTTGCTTAACTTCCAACACAGTCAGTGCACTTCAACCATGTCGATATAAAAGCAAGCTTGACAGAGAGGCTGTTGTAAGTGACCTATGTACATTCACTACACTCCTCTCCTCTTTAACCTTTAGGCTTAGCCCCAACTGCATAGCCTGTGGCTTCCCGCAGTTCCTGGCCATATCCTACCCCATCACAAGGAAAGAGAGATTCATGTAGATGCACGTTCAAAAGTTAATCCTTGTCATTATTAAAGTGACAGTGGTCCCCCATCCAAGTACTTACCCTGTGCTTTGTTGCTTAACTTCTAATACAGTCAGTGCACTTCAACCTAGTGAGACATATTGCATGTCTCTATGGAGCCATTTAAAGATTTTTAATTTAGCGTCTCCCGAGCCAGCAGATCAGATTCAAAATAATAAAAAAGCTGTCCATTTATGCCTTATTTAATTAAGCTAACTTCAACCATGTCGCTGTAAAAGCTAGCTTAACAGTGAGACTGTTGTAAGTGATCTATATACATTCAGTTCACTACAGGTAGAAATTTTTGAGATTTTAAGTTCCCTTTCTTGTGTTTTTGATATACCATATTTTATTCTGGACAAGCGCCTGTGGGCTAATGGGATTCAAGGTCTACAAATCCTGTGGTTTAGCAGCTAAAACCTGGTATTTTATAGCCCTTAATCCAAGTCATAAATGATCAAAATATTTAATGTTTATGCATTATAATGTCCACTTTTATCAAAATCTGAATGACTACCTTTGCTGCGAAGAGGTTACTCGCAGTACCATGGTTCGATATGCTAACATACAAAATCAAAACAATAAATAAGTTCAGTTATTTCACATGCAAATTTCTACTTACTTGTTTGAATAATTCCACCTCCCTCTAAAAAAAATGTTCCAATTGATAATATTTACTGGTCATACCTAAAATATTTTCAACCATGTAAAGAATGGCGTCAATAATAAACAGTAATAAGGTTACTTAATTGTGCTGAGTAAAAAACCAGTTGCCGATATGAAATGCAAACAAATGACGATGCTAACGAAAGTTTGAGCTTTAGGCATGTCTTCACAGATTTTTATTATACGTGCATTCGCAGTAATAGGTATATCGCGGTATTAGGTATACAATTGATTCACTAAAAAGATATCGTAGGTTTTTCATAGGAATCGCATTCACTACAGCGTTGTCTCGCTAATATTATACTTACCTACAATATGATAAATAAATGTAATGGTCAAGACATACACATACTATATATGTATGTATATTGTATATGATTATGCATTGATGTTTTCCGTTATTGCCTAATTTAATTGTGAAATTCTTTTTCTTGTGTGGTGCTAATCATTTTCCACCAAATTTGTTTATACCAAAAAGTGTTCTTTACCGGAAGTTGATATTTTACGGCACATACTGAAGTATTAAAACCCGGCTAATGTTTGGTTCACCGGTCATATTCCGGTTATTCGCGTAACTGAAAAAAGTAAACTTTTTAACATTTTAGAAATAATGATGGAGCGGGTCGCTGTTACTTATTAAAACAAGTAAGAGTTAGTGTTCATTAAGTCAAAATTTAAGAATTAGAAAAAAACCAAAGGGAACGACCTCAGGGAGCTTAGTGTTTAATGCCATTTGACTAACAGTTTGACGCCATTTGATTGACTCCGGTAACATACATACAGTAGTCAGTCTACGTACCTTGACTACGACTCCCAATCTCCACGGACTGGTTCACTCTACTTCCAGTTCGGAGAAAGTGAACACTCCTGCATTTAACTACCATTTTTTTTACGGAGTAAATGAACTCTTGTTTCCAGCTCCGTGCCAATCTAACATTGAATGCCGGACATAATACGCAGCCCCAAATGCAATGTAAATCTGCGAATATTATAGAGGAATTCCGACACGGAAAGTGTTTACGCAAGACTACGCTAACCTTTATCTTGAAAGCCCGGATGTAACCAATGAAATACATTTTTAAAAAGTTTTAATGTTTGTCTTATTTTTTAAAAAATACTTTAATAAAAAATGTAATTTATTTAAAAATGTCAATATTTGGCCGGAAATTCAGCCCGTATGTATTTCATTGGTTACATCCGGGCATTCAAGATAGAGATTAGCATAGTCTTGCGTTACACTTTCCGTGCATAAATAAACATTGAAGCCTGAACAAACATTTTTATACCATACAGATATGTATACAATATTAAATTCTGATGCATGAAATACCTGCCAGAATGGAACTGAGCGTGAGAGTCTTTTCCTCTTGCTGATATGCAATCTATAATGTTCGCAGATTTGCATTGCATTTGGGGCTGTGTATTATATCTGGCATTCGATGTAAGATTGGCACGGAGCTTGAAACCAGGAATTCATCTACTCCGTAAGAAAAAAAATGATAGTCAAATGCAGGAGTGTTCACTTTCTCCGAACCGGAAGTAGAGTGAACCAGTCCGTGGAGTTTGTGACTTCGGGCGGAGCTACGGTGAAAGCTGAGATGACTGACGTTTTAAAGTTAATGTTTGCTAAAGCAGTTTCTAAGCATAGCTTGCGCGGTCTTGTAGTTTGTTCATGACTCGTTCATATAATTTCTTGATAAAACGCACAAAAAGTCTCAGTCATGGAATTTTGACTGTAAAAGACAGAGATGGCACTCTTAACGCAATAAACTTTCTTTGAAATCGGCTGGCATTTCATGCACTAAAATAACCTGTATGTAAGTGGTGCGTTACCAAAGTCCCTGGGTGTATTTTCCACTGTTACAGAATAACATTTACATTATTGAGCCCCAGGTATGTAGTCTAAATTAAGGCAGAGTAATAAATAATGATGATAGGGGTCAATACTGGTTTCAAGATGGAGCGTTGAACCAGGAGCATTACATAATGATCAAATGCTCGTGTGTATCGTTACATATACAGAAGCATGTTCATATGTCATGAGCTTGTTGCGGTCACAGGAACATGTTGGTGTCACACGAAGCCAAATGCTCCCAGCTTAGAGTATACAAAGGCTTGGTGATTACTAATCAAGGATTTTGGGGATTTCGGATTAGGTTGTTTGTGGTGGACCAGTTGCTGGGTTGCTGCATGAGTTATTTGGTAGAATTAGACATTTAATAAAGAAATAAACATTATATTGCAAACAGTGGAATTTTTATTTTATAATTCCCCTAAATTTGTTACAATACATGTAGTTTTTCCTCATCTGCACAATATCTGTCACTAACGTTTATATGTGTTTGTACCATGTTAGCTTTAAATAAATGTTTGCATCCGTATGTTGTAATCAATAGTAATACTGTCTTCAAAGTTAGCAGACAAGGTTGTCTGTGTCACGACAAATTGTCATTTAATTTCTCCTACAGATAATTAATGTTTGATCGGTTTGGAAATGTCGTCTACTGCAGTCAGGAAATTTGACCACATAACATAATTCTCACGGAAACTATTTTTATCACTGCTGTAATGGCAACGAGGTAGATATCATATGAATGGGTGGCAGTTAGCTTAATATTCAGTTTTCGTCTTTCGACATGTAAAGCCCCGATCACGCTAGACATACGACCGATTGCCGACTTCTGGCAACCTAAAAAAAAGCGGCGATCAACGACAACCACTGCCGACCGAAACACCGAAATTTGCAAGAAATGTTATCGGGCGATTAGTTGCTGATTGGTTGTACAACAGGTTACCGAGTGTCTTATGAAAAGTGCACAATCAACAAAGACTGATGGTCTACCGCTCGTGCTATTGTCGGCAACTACTCGGCCATTTATCGGCAATACTCGACAACCTAATGTCTAGGGGTACTATATATAAGGCTGCCTGAATCTGTCAGTATTCCACAAGCTGTTGAAGAGGAAACATATCTTCTACTTCCACCAAGACAGCTACAGATGCTGGGATTTATGTTGCAACAGGAAGGTCTTTTTCAATTTTTTGCCCTTGCCGTTGGTCTTCTTCGAAACACCCTTGGACATAATTGTATCGTGTGGCTTCAAACATGAAATTATTCAAGAACAACACTAAAAAATATGTTTTGCTCGGCGAACAACGAACGAATGATCACAGACTATTATGAGCACCTATTTTATTCTGTCCTGTCACGTCTTGACATCTTGAAATATGTTCGCGGAGCAATCAGTGAATGTTCGCCGAGCTGTTGCCGGTTGATCGCCGAGTTGGTTTAAACATATTTATTCATAAATTATGTACAGCATATTCCACAACATATTTAGTAAAAGGATTGAAACGAAAGAAAATATTTCTTATATAGTTTCTCTCCTCAGTAACTTATACAAACATTTGTGTAAGGTGGCGAAGATTCATTAGATTAGTTTTGATATATTAACAAAATACAGTTCTATAAAAGATATATGATTTTTACATCGATAGTTGTATGTCTTGTTTAGTTTTGAAAGAAAACAAAATTTTATAATTAATCATATAAATTAGAATTTAAAACAAAATAAACAGAAA
Organism: Panopea generosa; assembly: GCA_029582155.1. NCBI lineage: Eukaryota > Metazoa > Mollusca > Bivalvia > Adapedonta > Hiatellidae > Panopea > Panopea generosa. The sequence goes on along the minus strand of CM055900.1, from coordinate 11,804,866 downwards.
AAAGGTGGACGAGTTCAGGACTAAGGCGAGCGAGCCAAGGGAAACAGACAGCAACATATAAATTATTATTATTATAATTATAATTATTATTATTATTATTATTATTATTATTATTATTATAATTATAATTATAATTATTATTATTATTATTATTATTATTATTATTATTATTATTATTATTGTTATTTACAAGTCTACAGCTTTACAGCGTTGTTAGATAAGTTTTTAGTTTTCGTTATTAAAACGCTTACTCGAGAGTATATATTTGTGGACAGCTTTAAAAATTTCGACGTTTGTATTGTGGGGGAGATGAGGTTCTCCAAAGAGAAGTGTGTTGAGGGTAACAGTGCATATATGAGAGATTGATGCAAGAAGTGTAGCGCGTTCGACATGATAAATAAGACAGACGAGGAGGTAATGATTTGTACTTTCAATTACTCCACATGTACATAATGGAGAATTTTCAATATTTTTTTGGAATAAGTGTTGTTTCAGCGTGCTACAATTTGTACGAAGACGAGTATGCAAGACAATAGACCTGATATTTTACATGTAGCATTGCTTGGAGGTTCCCTAAAAGATTTGTTGAAGTCGGGTCCCTGGGGTAAAATTTGGCGTCGCCACAGGGGTCACTGTTTTACATAGATTTATATAGGGAAAATGTTGTACACGCGATACCGTCTTCAATTTTCATTGAATTTTAACCAAACTTCCATAGCAGTTATATAACCACATCTTGGATGAACTCCTCAACCAGCATGATCCGATCACAAATGCCCCCGCCACAGGGCTTATAGGCACATTTTAAATAAATTTAAAAAACAACAACAAACACTTTCTCTGAAAGTTCAAGGCCTAGACCTTAGATATTTAACATGTAGCATTGCATAAAGGTCCCCTAAACGATTTGTTGAAGTTGGGTTCCTGGGGTCAAATTTGGGGTCGCCACAGGGGTCACTGTTTTACATAGAGTTATATAGGGAAAATGTTGTATACGCGGTACTATATTGAATTTTCATTGAATTTTTACCAAACTTCCACAGCAGTTATATAACCTCCAGATATCGGATGAACTCCTCAACCAGCGTGATTCGACCACAAGTGCCCACGCCACAGGGCTTAAAGGCACATTTTATGTAAAATTATAAAAAAAAACAACAACAGTTTCTCTGAAAGTTCAAGGCATAGACCTTAGATATATTTCATGTAACATTGCATGGAGGTCCCCTAAAATATTTGTTAAATTCAGGTCCCTGGGGCCGCCACAGGGGTCACTTTTTTACATAGAGTTATATAGGGAAAGTGTTGTAGACGCGATTGCACCTTCATTTTTATTGAATCTTCTTCAAACTTGCACAGCAGTTATATAACCACATGATCTCGAACAAATTTCTAAACCAGCGTGATTCGACCACAAATGCCCCCGCCACAGGATTATAAGCACATTTTAAATCAATTTTAAAAAACAACATTTTTTTCTGAAAGTTTAAGGGCTAGACCTTAGATATTTTACATGTAGCATGTATTGCCAGTAGAGCGATTCAGGTCCTCTTGGGCTTCTTGTTATTCTTTATGATGTAAACATACAAATTTCTGTTTTAAAACATAATTTTTGTAACTTTTATTTCAATTCAGTTGAACAAATTCAGACATATTGATACATAAATATTTTATGACAACTATATATGTATTTAGTCATTTCTAATAGCCATTAGGTGTATGTGAGGCTTGAATGAATAACGAACAGTGCCCACTTAATCCAGATAATGTATTTGTGTGGTTCAAAGCTCAAGGGCCGGTTTTACGTAATTAGTAAAAATGATCAAATAGAAATTCTTCTCAACCATTTTCTACAGTTTCTCTTTTAATTATTATTTGAAATACTTAACAATTAAATCATCACACACGCAGTCATTACACCTTTGTACTTAATGATAAAATATAACGTCCAACATAATCAGTTTATGTGGAGTTTTAGCATTTAAAAATATCGTTGATGAAAATATCAAAATAATATGTTTAGTGAAATAAGGCTCAATAGCTCAATGGCTTCCAAACACTTGTATCACAGATATCGTTCAAATTATAAATACATAAGCTTAAGCTCTGCCAACTCCTGAGCAAATTCTATACTACTTAAAAGGCAAAACTTCACATACAAACCCTTAAGTAATCAACCTGTCTAACAAACATTAATGAGAGTCAACCTTGATGTACTGCCAATTGCAGAAATGTTATTATAATGAAGTGACTATAAAGCAACAAGACGTGTTAAATTGAGTGTCGGACTTCGGTTATTGAAGATAGACAAATGCATAAAAACAATCCGATTTTCATAAACCATTAAGCATTAAATATTTTTTAAGCTTATCTTTATTTGTCTCTTTAAGTAGAACCACATGATGGTACTCCAAGTGGAAAAATGTGTCTTTCATTTTGCCAATATTACTCATGAAATAAGCATGTGAACATTTTATTTAAATTCATTTTAATTGGAGATGTTAGCGGGAAACACCTACAGAATCCTAAACACCTGGCCTTAGCTTCCTTAAACATCTATTTTTTTTTAAATGCTGTAACTAACGTTTACAGTTACGTTTACCTCTTTGTCTGTCATCCTTTACTGGTGAGTTAAGATTTATTCCAACTTCAGATATATACTGAACTGATCAGCTAACCCGCCACTTTCGTATTTCCAATATCTTCGTCAAAATATGGAATAGCGTTATTAAACGTGAATATGCCAGTAACAGGCAATGATATAATTTAACATAACATAAATGTTTTTTCTTATTCAAGCCCAAATTTCAAGGAAATCGCTTAGATACTTTTTGATAAAATTCATAAAATGTCAGGTACATAAAATGACAGGTGACTGGTTAGCTGTTCAGTTCAGTATATGTGGTTAGTCAATGTGCAATGAGTTCAAGTAATCATTTAGAGAAATATATTAGGATGGTTCAAGTTGAGGAAAATCTCAGCTTGATATATTTAGTGAAACCAGTCTCTGGTTTGTATTGTCATGGGCTTGAGATGGACGGAATAACATATGCGACTTTACCACAGGCAGCGGTCGCAAAGTATTTTATTAATCAATTGCTTTACAAGATAAAGGTAATCAATAGGTATAGGACACGGTATATGTGATTGCAAGATGGTACAGCTTTCTGACATAAACGCAACACATAGTTATTAGCCGGGCTTCATGCCAAAGACAAGCCCTGTTTATGTCATCGTGATTTAGCTTTGCAGTGTTAATCACCGCCAAAATGAGCATACGCGACAGGGACTACTTTTAATTCCTTGAATTTGATATTTTCCAGATATTTTATATATGTAAGCAGAAACAAATAAAAATATAAAAACATTGTTTTGTGTATTTTTAAAAAAAATGTTGCATAACATGAATTTAACGCCACAATACTACCAATGAAATAAGGACGGCGTATGAATATTTATTAAAGCCATGAATATTCATAAAAGCCGGATTATCAGCACTTTCAAGTTTCTATAAGGTACCTTTGGTTCATTCATCAAATAAATTTCTTATTTGCTGGAACACTCCGAAAACACACACACACACACACACACACACACACACACACACACACACAACTGAGCTCAAAACGGACGGTTGTTATTAGCCAATTGACATGTTCACCATTTCGACGATTCCGGGGCCGGTTTCACACAAAAAAACAACAACAACGCGAGTTACCTCGAGTAATAAATTCCAATTTCTCTAAATGGTTACTTGAGCTCATTACACATATAATGACCGCACATATTTAAAGTTTAAACAAATCCGTCACTGACTCATAGGTAAAGGATAACGTGCAAACTGATCAATCTAAATGTAGTTATAACTTTTCAAACATTTGACTTAAGGAAATTAATGTGTTTGGTGAAATTGAGACCGGTGTCCCAATAACTATGTTAAAACAACTATGTATGTATTCATCGCCACACGTACTTTAATCCACCATTCGGAAGACATACTTCTGATTACTGGACCAAAGTTATTTTAAAAGATAATTGACATTATTTTGGAATGGTTGTTGCATTCGCTTTCCTTTCTTAATAATTAAATAAAAGTATATTTCACCGTTATGCTATGGACACCTCAATATCAAATAATAATAACAATAGCATATGTTTATTCTGTAATTTAGGTCCCATTAAACAACAAGTACAATAATGAACAATACAATACAATACAATATCTTTTATTCACTCAGTTCACATATACATGAATTTATGAGAGGTCATGCAAAGCTGTAAAGTGTTAAGGCTCATATAAGATGGTTAAAAACGTATACAGCATATATTTCAGAGATAGTTTAAATTCATAACCTAGGAAATGGAACAACATTTGTCAGTTTTTGTGGGAGAGTTCTAACAACAATCAGGTATATGTAACAAGATTATAAATATAGGTTCATCTTTTTATCATAGCGTTATATAAATATAAATGTTAGAATAATTCCATGTAATAACAGCTTATATATCAATCTTTTATTACAGTCTCATCATAGTAAACTATATACAACATAATCACGTGCAACAATAAAACAGCAAAGTCATACACTATGTCACTCTTTGATGAGTTGCAAAAGACTAGGAGGTATAATTTCTCTCATAAAATCATACGAAATTTACATTAAATATTTCGTTTTTTGCAAATAAAACATGTACCGATTTTCCTTAAAATTGATTTACAGTGTATATACACTAATAAATACATAATAAAATTTGAGCTACAATCGTTAATCTCGAGCAAGACGTACCTAAATACGCATACTAAATGCTCTAAAAGAGAACTTAAAAGAAACATGTTAAAACACTGAGATTTTGAAAACTGCACCATGGATGTCTGTATAAGTGGTTATTAAAAATGTTTTAAGAAACCATTTATCATCTCAAATCAGATTTGCTATGACCTGATAAACCACCATTGCTCAAATCTAATAAAACTGAAATCCTGTAGAACAATAAAATCAATATTACAACCGTACAGTATTAAAATACATGAATATCATAATTATATACACTATAAAACAGTCTATCTGTAATTTTTTTATAACCATTTAGTCAAAATGCTTTCGACCAGTTTCATTTAGAAGGTCTTCTTTTAAAAACCTCATAACTAATTTACAAAATAATATTACTTCGTCTTCATATTTTCACCTAATATGTTTTTAAATGAAGGCCTCCCAGATATTTTGGAGATCTGGGTAACATTGCCAATTATTTTAGGGATCTGGCGAACATTGTCCACTACTTTCAGGGATCTGGGTATCAAAGGCCTAATTTTAGAGATATGGGGAAATACTTTTGGGTAACTATGACAAATACTTTTGGGGATTTGGAGCAATGGCCATTACTTTAAGAGATCCAAGGAACCCCTTGGAGGGCCTCTTAAATGTGAAGTGCCTTCGCCGGTTAATATACCAAAGGTGTTCCTTAAAGAGGATTGAGAAAATACATAAAATATCAGGCGGTGGGTTAGCTCTTCCGTTCAGTTGAGAAAATGATGAAATGTCGGACGGTGGGTTAGCTGTTCCGTTCAGTATATATCTTTATCATTTTCCATCCCCTTCAGGCAAAAAAATCACCTTTTCAACCACTGCAGCTTTTCCACGAGTAGTATAACCCCATTGCTGACGGTTTGGTAGAAGTTCGCTGAAGGAAGAAATGGTGTCAGGCTGACAGTTCCAGTTCCCGAGTACACCAACCCACGACATAGTAATAGCATAGTAAAATACTACACCAACATCTGTGGAGTATCAGGAGACGAATTATCCTGAAGAAAGGGGATGAGGGAAACAGATAAAAAAAGAGGCTCCGGCAAAAACAGAACGAGATATACGGCCATATGGACAACATAGACAGCCACCAATGTATCTGCAGTACACCATGACGTAGTTTAGTAACACCAGAGGGGTTCATGTACTACTCAGTATCCTTGATCAGAGGAAAACAGCAGAGGGCAAGATAATGAACAGTAGGCGAAAAGTGACAATGGCTAATAGACAGTTGTAGGTCTGAAGAAGAGTAAGAAATACCATGTAGTAGGGAGAACTACAGAGTTACCGACGGAGTTCAGGGTAGGGAATATCAAAATGGCTAAGAATGTAATGGAAGAAATGTGAACAAAAACAAGTATAAAAAAGTATACATTCCGTAGAATACTGTTGTATTGTATTGTTTTACAGCGGTACATCAGTACACTGCTATATACTGCTGTGTTGCCACAATTTTACAGGAGTACATCAGTACGCAGCTATATACTGCTGTGCTGCCACAATATTACAGGTGTACATCAGTACACTGCTATATACTGCTGTGCTGCCACAATATTACACGAGTACATCAGTACACTGCTATATACTGCTGTGCTGCCACATTATTACACGAGTACATCAGTACGATGCTGTATACTGCTGTGCTGCCACAATATAACAGGAGTACATCAGTACACTGCTATATACTACTCGTCTAAAAGCTGCAGTGGTTGAAAAGGTGATTTGTTTGCCTGAAGGGGATGAAAATGATAAATATATATACTGAACGGACCAGCTAACCCGCCGCCCGACATTTTATCATTTTCTCAACAGAGCGGAGCAGCTAACCCGCCGCCTGATATTTTATGCATTTTCTCAAAATAGGTCAAAGCAATTTCCGTTAAATTTGTATTTGGACAAGAGAGAACATTTAAGATAGCAATGACCAAATCTGTATTATTAACTGCAACAGTAATTACAATTATGTTGTACGCTACTTAGTATTATGACGAAGATATTGGAAAATACAAAAGTGGTGGGTTAGCTGTTCCGTTCAGTATATATGAAATGATGTGATGACAAGTAGATAATAAAGCCTGATAATATGATGCAGTAGCCAATACCCCGCATAGGCAGCTTTACAGGTATATTATTGATAAAATGTTCAAAAGAAATATCATCGCTCTCCAGAACCAAAGTTTGTTCTCGTTTAGCCAATGTAATGTTCTCTTGTTTCAGACTACTGTTTCTTTCAATTTCAAAAGGTTTCCCTCATTGAAGATTTTTTTTATTTTGATGTGCTGATATATCTTCACCATTGTATATCTGTAAGGTCCTGGACGCAAGGTACAAGGTACGGAAGCCGTAGTAGAACTTTCACGTTTTAATTTATTCTAAAATCTGAATTCGAACTTCTTATTTCGATCAGTAACTTTGTAAATTTGAACTACCCTTAGTATTAATATATTATGCATTGTTGTTTGTATTTGTGCTATTATGGTGGCTGTGTCGTTTGAATTGATTAGTCTCTTGTTGGGTTGGGTATTCGTGTATTATGTCCTATTATTGTCTGAGCTTAAACTGACGACTTTGTCACTTTTCTAATGACCCCCGCTGCAAATTAGAATTCGTCTAGACATATGAGTTGCTGGACCTATGAACCGCTGTCGCTAAACGTATCTTGGAAGATACAAGTTGGTTTGATCTCGTCGTCTGTGAAGACATACTTTCAGTAGTGATAGGGATACTGCCATTACAACAGACAAAATATCTCCTGAATTTATCCAAGCAAATGATGTAAATGATGGGTTTACCGCTCCCAAGCACTATCAAAGTGCATCTGAGAGCAAAATTGACGTGCATGTAGTTCTTATTGTGTAAGACATTTTCTCTTAGATCAATAATTGACAATATGAAAAATGGAGACCAGACGGCCATGTAAAGTATGCCTGTCAATACAAATGTCAAGGACATATTTTTGTGCATTCTAGTTGCAACGTTTCTTGTACTTATAATGTGTATACTTTTTCTCCTTTTCCACATAAAAACCTCCGACCGGATGAGAGCGTATATAAGATAGCAAGTGGGTATCGCGTAGGCCACCACAAACGTTGAGATAGTAAGGGAGACGTACCAGTCCGTGTCCATACCTGTCGGTTTACAAGCATAATTAAATGCCACTGTCATGTTTAATTCAGCAGAGTGTCTCTTCATTTCTTTTTCTTCAAACAGAGCCAGGCGCGGCATTGTGATTACAAAAGCAACTGCCCAAGCAATTGAGACGAATAGGACGCCATGTTTTTTACTCCATTGCTTCGTATGAATTTCTAAAAGCCGCCGAAGACGGTCAGCAGTAAGAATGCAAAGAAAATAAATCTGGGCAATATTCGTGGCCATAGTTACATATTTAAAAAGTTTACAACAAACGGAACCCGTCGTCCAGGAATATTGCGGGTCCAAAAGATTGATCATGTAAAACGTGTTGGAAACGAGGCAGACGAATATGTCGCACATGCAAATATTGACAATCACGACGAGTGATAGCGATGCTAGTCGGTACTTTTTACAAAATACATATATTGATACTGAATTGAGCATCACAAAAAAAGTTGATACAATAGGAGAAATCACTACATAGACCAAGTGTGAAACGTTACGAATCATGTTTTCAATCGTCTTATCCGTAGTTAAGTAGTGTTCTTAATGAAAAGACGTATCCAACATACGCCCACAATCAAAAAAGTACAATATCACATTTATGTTCCACATCGCTTTTAGTTTTATATTAATAATTTATTTACATGACGCCATCGTTTGCGATGCTAAAATATCAATGTAAAGCGTTACGGACGATAGATATATCTTAACAAATGTTATAAAATATAGAATACTAGTAATCCGTTTGCCAGCTATAAATTTAGCTCAACCTTAACTGAGATCTTCTTTGTCAACGCGTGCTAATGGCTAAGGTAGTGAATTGTTATTCTAAATAATGAAAATAGACTTTAGTTGCGTCTAGTAAGCTTGATACTTTGTCTACTTTCTTAGTAAAGCCGTTGCGTTTGATGAATGTTTTCGTTAGCTGAATCTTCAGACAATAAATTGGTGACGTCATGAGCTAGGCAACCACCTCAGGTCCAGCATTCGCTTTCATCGGCAACATTTCCTGAAACTATCAACACATATTTTATTACTTTAGCACTACAAGCAGTGGTTAACATTGGAATGCTGAAACTTGTTATCCTATACTTCTATACACTGATGACATTATTGCAAAATCAACATTTTAGATACTTAGTGTAAACGGCGGAAACCTAAAATAATCATAAATAAAATTGAAATAATTGTATTTCGTAACGAGGGGCTATCTACATTTAACATATAATGGGAAAATAATAAATATGTTTTATCTTTCCAGCACAAGCCTTAAACGCAATATATATATTAAAAATGCATTTGTCTAAATTTGAAAATTTAACTATTGAATATAAATTATTTGAGTTATTTTCAATTATGGTAGCGAGGTTTAAGCTAAGCATATACGAGGTATGTCCCAAAAGTAAAAGGACGACCCTGTCATTTTTGTATTTAGTGTGTTACATGCAAACCAGTGGTATCAATGGATAGATCGACACATCTTCTATTGTCATAAAACATCAAATCAATATATTGTCATTATTAAGTTCATGCAAAAGGCACCATAGAAGTACGGGGGACTTGGAAATAAGACGCCATTTAAAAAAACAACAATGCCTTGGAAAGCTGACAAGTTCCTCAGTATTGTGCCAAATGTTATAAAAATACTAATGGGCATAATTTCAGATCATGTGAAAATGTCGTTTAAAAATTCGACGTTATCGATAAACATTTGAATATTGTAGGCACTTTTGAAATAACAAGTGCGAATTTGTATAATAACAAAAATGGACGACGTCACGCCTAGAGTGGGAATTTGGAGTGTGGTAAAATTTTGTATTGGGTGTATTTTGGCCCCACAGGATACTCTGAAGTTGATTTCACAAAACTCTTTAACAGAAGGCATAAACTGGTCTTATAGTCTTATATATTGGTGGTACAAACGGGTTTCCAATGGTGAGTCGAAAGTAACTGACCGTCAGCGATCTGGACGACCGAATTCTTGCGTGGTTTTCGTGGGATTTAAGTCAAATCTTCGTGAAAAGCGCATTCAGTACCTCCGGGCTATATGCCAGAGTGTACATTCTGTGGTTAGGATCTATGGTTCATCATAGTATCGTGACATGTACCAGAAGTGGGTGCAGTACCACAAAAATTGTGTTTTACACAGCGGTTCATATTTCGAAAAAAGAATGACTTTCATTTGAATGCCAACTTGACGTCGTACAAGTAACATCAAACTCCCCCGTACTTTGTTACATATACACTTTGACTTGTCGAAATTAATGTTAAATGGTGGTGTACGATGTTGAAATTGTGCATGCTTATAGTTTAAATATGGAAAATTATACATGCCAAGTTTTGTTTGGATTGAAACACTAAAAGGCATATTTCTAAATGCGTCCTATTACTTTTAGGACATACCTCGTAGAAAGGGCACACTTGCAATTTGTTTAATCTTTATTTTGTGTTAAAAATACAACCCGATTTTATACTGAACAGAGCAACTAACCCGTCACCTGACATTTAATGGACCTGACATTTTTTTTGTAATTTCTCAAAAAGTATCAAAGCAATTTCCTTGAAATTTGGACTTGAATAAGAAAGAACATTTAGGTTACATTAAATACATATTTGTCTGTCAATGTTATAAGTGATACAGCTTTTAATAGCGTTACTTCATTTTTTAAAGAAGATATTGGGGAAAAAATGGCGGGTTAGCTGTTCCGTTCAGTATATTTACGGGGAACTTGAAAGAAAACCTGTAGATTTTTTTATAATTCTTACATACAGATTAAAATTGCGTAATGTAAGTGAACGGTGACATAATGGTATTGTGTACAAGATGATATTTAATGTTTTATAACATATGCCAAATAAAACAAATTGGGCATCGCTTGTTCGAAAAAGCCTGGTATCAGAAAATTGTTGGTTATAGTAAATCAATTTTAAATATTTTAAAACAAGCCTAAATGATAATTGTGTACAAAACTGGAACGACCGACTTTATCTATCAAGTACAGCAACTTGTCTTAGTGTTTCAGATTTTAAATTCCAACCATGTCTTTATAAGGTAAATATAAGCAAATTTAGGGTTGCTGTTACGGACTCACACTACTATTATCTCCCTTGAGTATTCCGGACAGATGAAGGTGGAAGAAATAAAACTTAAGTTATCTTTTTCATCTTTTTTTTGCAGGGCTTTATACTGCAATGATTTATTTTTTTCCTGGTCAATATTTTATAAATCACCACTGAAAATTTGATGCTGATACCAGTTTTCTGGATAATTCTGTGTCATTTCAGAATTGTTGGTTCGAACCGTATCGTGGACGAATAGTTGCATTATTATTACTCTGGAAATTGATAGGTCTCACAAAAGCATTGTATTTAAAAATAAAACCTGGTCAAGGTATGCTTCGTTCCCTTTATAATTGCATATCTTGAACCAGTGAAGAATTTGAGCCCAGACACAAGCTGCAGATTTTGTTTTTTACTGTGTTTTGGATATGTGTTTTGTTACAATTGAGCCCTATGGGAAATGTTATAGTGGTGTGAGACGTTACACAATTGAGGGGTTCTTCACATCTTCTCCAAATTGAAGCAGGTCATTGTGCAAAATCTATCAAAATAAGTGTACTGATTTCAGACTTGGAGTGTTAAGTTTTTTCTTCTCTTTTCTACAACCCTTTCTTTACACTCTGCATAAACCAACTTATTTTTCAATATCTATAGTTAGATGTATAAAAATAGTCTGAATATACTTGTTAAGATAAAAGTTGTAAATCTTTACAGTTGTATTTCACTTTCCCCAACCTTTTTAATTTAGCACCTTTCCAAACAATCTCATGTTCCCAACTTTCCAATTCCCACTTTCAAGTTACCTGTGTTTTCTACACTGCTTATAAAATTTGTATAGTATAATAGTTCACACTAATTTTATTCTGTTATGATATGAACAATGTGTTGCTATGTATCTATATGTATGTGTATAATGAGAAATAAAATATTTAAAAACAAATCTTAAATATTTAAAACAAATGTGAAACTATCAAATGCTTGCTCCAGATATTTTCCATTGTCTTTACTTAAAAGAAAATTTTAGTCATGTCAAATTTTGTAAAAACATACTAATTTTTTTTTTAAGTCATGTTAATTTATTTTAGATAATTTACTCACACTGATTTTCGTCAATGAATATTTAAACAAATTGATAAAAAAAAGTGTTTGTTTATATTCTTGTATTGCTCACAAGTCTTGTTGTAAAAGTATTATCACACTTTTCACGGTTTAGTGTGAGGTTGCCTCGACCCCACTAAACCTATAGACGAGGCAATGTAATATTCTTTAATGACGCTAAACATATCATATTCTTTAAAGAAATAATATAAAGAAGTGTTACACAGACTAGTGGAGTAAATAGAAATTGGATTATGTATCTAAGAACTAATACTGCCAAAATAACGTCAGTAGAAACGGCACCATGTGCTAGTTACAATGAAATAAATAATTAAACAGTGTTGACAAAAAAAAACAAACTAAAATATATCAATACAAATTATTTGTATTTTAAAAATTAAAATTCATATATCATGGGGGTTGTATTAAAATCGAATAATTAGTATTAATATATCCTATTGATTGACAGACAGACGAGTTACCGACTGAGCTGACTGACGGCCCGTCTGTTTACAATACATAGAATAATCATAATAAAGAAAATACAAACATACAGAAAAAATGTCGATATATCGCACTAAGGGAACTCAACCAGACTTTTGGGTTCACTCACCTAGCTATTTATCATTTCCCTCTAATTTAGACTATTCTGTTTTTGTTTTAAATACAGGTTCCCTTTTAGCGGTTACCTTAATCATCTAAAGCAGTATACGTTTAACTTTAAATATAAGACTTGATATAATTTGTCAATATACATAAACTAGATAGTCATTGATAATAAATATAAAAAAAAAACATGGGTTATTTTCCTACTGAACACATACTTTTCATATAAATATATGAGAGTAGCATGTAAAGTATTGTAAATTCCTTTAACAAAATATATGTGTAACGAATACTTTTCAAACATATTCGAAGGTAATCTATATACACAGCGGAATAGTATAATAATATATAATAAATAAAGTTCAATGGGATATATTTAGCTGTTTAAGTTGAACAAAATATTTCATAAGCAAAAGCGTGTTCAACAGTTGTAAAAAAAACTTTAAATAAATGTTAATAAAATTTGTTTTGAAATTCATAATTAATATCTGTTAAAAAATCGTTACCATCGATATTCTGGTGATTATTGATTTAAATATTTATTTTAAAATTTAGGCTAGATGGTACTGAGGATTTGGCTGAGTCTGACATGTGAGCGATTCTCAGAAATGCAGAGTTGCAAAATCCTCTAAAACTATGAACAGTGTATCGGATCGCAGTCTGTTGGGTGTCATATCTCGTTTCAACAATCCCGTGTGGTTCCGGCTAAGAATAGAATCACTGTCGATCTCTGCAGAGGGTAAGAATCCTCCGAATGGTTGTCATGTTCATTTTATCATTTTTGTTATGTTCACTATTGTGGTTAAATTACCAACCCCTGTGTGGTTCCAGGGAGCCATATGAGTGGTGGCAAGTATAGGATCACCGTGGCTCATGCATGTCGTAGAAGTGACAATTTGAGAAATACGATAGAATTTGCCGAAAATCTGCAGTTCTGCAGGTATCAAGGTTCTAGGTCCATTTTGCATATCATATTCATTTGTAAATGTATTTTTTAAATCTGTATGTTAATTTGTTGATTGTGTACATGTAGAGTGAACCTGGAATCTTCTTTCTTGTTGGCGTCGAATAACCTTTAATGTGTTGGTTCTTTTTCAATCAACATATACCTGGAAACGAACAACGTACTGACAAACGAGCATACGCAGCCCCCTTCACACATGCTTCAAACAAAACATACCTGGTAACGAACATCATACTGACACACGCATACCACTTCACACATGCTTCAAACAAACACATACCTGGAAATGAACAACGTACTGACACACGCGTATCTCTTCAGACATGCTTCAAACAACATATACCTGGAAACGAACAACAAACTAACACACGCGCACACGCGTACCCCTTCACAAATGATTCAAACAACACATACCTGGAAACGAACAACGTACTAACACACGCGCACAAGTGTACCTTTTTACACATGCTTCAAACAACACATACCTGGTAACGAACAACATACTGACACACGCGCACACACGTACCCCTTCACACATGCTTCAAACAACACATACCTGGTAACGAACACCATACTGACACACGCGTACCCATTCACACATGCTTCAAACAACACATACCTGAATAGAACAACCTACTGATAAACGCGTATCCCTTCACACATGCTTCAAACAACACATACCTGGAACCGAACAACAAACTAACACACACGCACACGCGTACCCCTTCACTCATGCTTCAAATAACACATACCTGGAAACGAACAACGTACTAACACACGCGCACAAGTGTACCTTTTTACACATGCTTCAAACAACACATACCTGGGAACGAACAGCATACTGACACACGCGCTTAGACGTTCCTCTTCACACATGCTTCAAACAACATATAGCTTGAAACAAACAAAATACCTACACCCGCAAACACGCGTTCCTCTACGCACATGCTTCAATCAACACATACCTGGTAACGACCAACATACTGACACACTAGCACACGCGTACCCCTTCACACATACTTCAATCAACATATACCTGGAAACGAACAACATACTGACACACGCGCCCATGCGTACCCCGTCACACATGCTATAATCAACACCAATCAGGAAACGAACAACATACTGAATTACTCGAACACGCTTACCCCTGCACACATGCTTCAAACAACATATACCTGGAGACAAACAATATACTAACACACTTGCACACGCGTACCCCTTCACACATGCTTCAAACAACACATACATAGAAACGAACAACATAGTGACAAACGCGCACAAGCGTACCCCTTCACACATGCCTCAATTAACACATACCTGGAAACGAACAGCATACTGACACACGCGTACACATGTACCCCTTCACACATGCTTCAATCAACACATACCTGGAAACGAACAGCATACTGACACACGCGCACACTTGTACCCCTTCACACATGCTTCAATCAACACATACCTGGAAACAAACAGCATACTGACACACGCACACACGTGTATCCCTTGACACATGCTTCAATCAACACATACCTGGAAACGAACAACATACTGGCACACGCACACAGGCAATACAGTGGAATAAGACCTATTTATTGTAAAAGTTATTATAATATTAATCCAAGTATATCTAAAACTTTTGAATTGTTAAAAACTGACAACAAACGTATTACAAGAAACATGTATGTTTACCAAAACAAACTGAAAGGAGAGTCTATGGTGTTCGGTAGAAAATTGTCAATTAAAAGAATGAAATTGTATACATTGTTTAAATGCAATGTATACACCATGTTTCATTATAGTAGTAATTGGTGAATAAATTCAATTTTTAGATTAAGCAATTATCATACAGGTCGCAATGTGGCGCAGTGTTGTCATACTACTAATATAACATATATGTAACAACCCAATCTTTATAAAGAAATCCGTCTTGGCATTATATTGTAACAACTATAGTAAAAACTGTTTACAAACAGTTTACAGGTCATAATTCAAAGTATATGATACAATGTACCATATTACCAAATAAAAGATGTTCGGTTCTGTTCTTACCTTTTTATAGATAAAACTGCCACAATAAGAAATAATGTCCGTTTTTTTTATTACAAAGAAGCAGTTCGGTAGCGACGTTTTGTTTATGCCTGTAGCTATACGTTGAAAGCTTATCGAAGTCTGGCGACAGTGTAGTTTATAATGTCTGAAAGCAATTATAATCAGAGCATGCGCAGACAATAGATAGACAGTCTTTCCAATACAATGTTCTTACATTTGTTGCCTGGTGTTAAGCGTTGCACATTTTTTTCTCAGTCATATCGCGACGGTGTCTACTTGAGACAGTATTCTGAGCGCTGCCACACTGGATTTTCACGCCGCAGACACATGGTATGATACCCCACCCAGTCACATTATACTGACACCGGGCCGACCTGGCCTAGAACTATCCCCTAAATGTTGAGTTTCCCGAAACACAGCTAGATGTATAACACATCAACGTATTAAACAGTATAGAAAAATACGATTTAAATTCCATGTTTGTGTTTATTTGCGAGGAAGGCTAGTGATATAATTTTACAGTCTTCGAAGACTATTTTTTAATGGGGGTTTAACGCCATTTTCAAGACATTTCAGGTTATATATTGTATATCCAGTTTTACTGATGGCGGAAGACCTCAGACTGAGTCAGATTAAGCAAGAACTGGAAACTTTCTCACATAATTTTTTTGGAGCGAGTGGGACTCGAACCCGGTACGACCTCAGCGGTGAGAGGTAAGTGATCTTGAGACGGCGCCTTAGACCACTCGGTAACGGAGGAACGCTCAAAGTCATCCTGGTTAGATCCATTACTATTTAAGCATCTGCGGAAAAGTGTCTCAAGGACACCACACATAGCCGTGGAGGAGGATCGAACCCACGACCCTCCGATCATGGATGTGGTGCTCTACCAATGGACAAAGACCGCAGCGTGGCCTAGCGGTAGAGCGTCCACCTTGCATGCGGAAGGTCGTGGGTTCTATCCCCGACTGGGTCATAACAAAAACTTAAAAAATAGTACTAAAAGGTTCCTCGCTTGACGCTCAGCATTTAGAGGAAAGATCTAGGTCTGGTCGGCTCGATGTCAGTATAATGTGACTTTCTAGGGTATCATACCATGTGTCTGCGGCATGATACTCCAGTGTGACAGCACTCAGAATACTGTCTCAAGTAGACACCGTCGCAATATGACTGAAAAATTGTTGAAAGCGACGCTAAACACCATACAACAACAACAACAACAACAACCAATGGACCACGCGGTCCACGCTTATCTTTTAAGACATTAAATAACGACTTTTTCTGGCGTATTCCCTTTTACATAAAAAGGCTCCTTTGAAAGCGAAAAAGCAATCAAGAAACGCAAAAAGAAAACTACACTGGGACCAGCTTGAGTAATATTCATTTTTTTCGAGCCACGACGAACGAGCTCGGTGGTGGCTCCCTTGCGTCGTGATCGAGTCGTAACATTGAGGATAGATATTTCTTTATTTATTTAAGTCTCATCATGGTTAATACACAGTATATACATTAAATTAACCATTATATTTAACAGTTAGCCATGCCATTCTATAAAGAATTATAAGAGACTATATTACATGTAAAACATATCAATACATATTTTAAACCAATTTGTCACAATTAATAATACTTGTTGTTTATATATTTACTGATAACCTTAATGACTAGCAAACATACTTGCAGAATAGCACATATAACACACCACGTTTTAACATATATATACACAGTAAAAAATGAGAGGCCGGTGCTAATCTTGACATATTGTCTAAAATGTTATTAAAATTATATAAGATTACGATGTGAGGAGGAAAGGAAATGCTAACGCATCTGCTACTTAAAGCTTAAAAAATATTTTAAAAAATCGAATATCATTCTAGATCAGATCTAGAATGAACTGATTAGCACCGACTTCTCACTACAATGTTAAAATGCTTCATATGTCTAAATCAACTATTACATTATTTATATACAACTATATAAAATATTTCTTCTTCTCTCTAAAATCATAAAACAGGTTTTGGCACTTAGTTTCACAACACTTTGGTTCGATAGTATATAGCATAGTTTTTCATTATCGCTACACGAATTAAATTCCTTAAAAACACTTACAATTTCTGTCAATAACTCTGATCGAATGGTATCATACAAAGGGAAATTTAGTAACACATGCATCTCATTTTCAACTTCATCTTTACAATGAAAGCATACTCGATCATTTACACTCAACTGTCTATATCTTCCAGTTTCTATGGCTATTGGAGCAGTGCCACTTCTAAATTTTGCTAAAGCACCTCTATGTCGTCTATTGTATACTAATTTACAGTATGGTTCCACAATATATTCATGTTTGAACTGTTTATAAAGTCTAAGTTTATTTCCCCCGTTACCTCTTTGTGAAACTTCTCTGTTTACGTCTTCATGCCACTTTGTGACAACGTCATAAACAATCAGTGGTATTATTTCGTTTAAAAGTACAAATTTATTTGCATTTTCATTAACATTACCATATCTTTCTACATTATATTTTTTGAACATTTCTAATACTTTAAAATTCCAGTTCTTGCATCTATTATTACTTTTTGAATTTGACCATAAAAATATCTTTTTATTTAGTCTTGTAGTTTGCATATTAATACAACAATTGTGTCGCTCTCAGAAAAGTTGCTGTTACTACACCTACATAGAGAACTATTGTATTGTTTTGAACTGGAAAATTGTCATTTAATTTTGTAAAACTTATTTGTACTCTCTTTTCCATATATATTCAGTGAACTGTAATCTCCCCGGAAGTTACAAAAACGTCAACATCCGGTTGGTAATTTCTCTTTTTAAAGCATGTATGGGTGTTATTGTATTTTGTTTTGATGACATTCTGACGGAGCAATCTTCAGTACGGGTATGAGCTATGGTGTCAACATTATTATCGGCTTTCTTGTGGTCTTACAGTCAGTCCACACTTGAAAAGTCCATCCAATAAGTAATTATTTGCGGTCTTCCCATGTCAGTTATGTTGGCGTATCACCAATACTAACCAATCCTTCTTTACAAAAGATGAACGATCAAATAGTCCTATTTGGTGCAATAAGGTACCAAGTGTATATGAAATAAGAAGGCACTTGGTGCCTTTTTGCACCAGTGGGACGATATTATTTCGTCTTCGGTCAAGATTACTCTGATACCTAGAGGTATATTCTGTAGGCATACATGTACACCCTTGTCAAAGGAAATAATGCTTTACATGTTACTTGTATTTATAAAAAAAACTCCTTTGACATTGAATCAAATCCAGGACCAGAGACCAGCTCTCATTTCCCATGTGGAGTGTGTGACCAAAATGTTGGGCGTGAGGATAGAGGCATAGTATGTGATACTTGCTTTATCTGATGTCATATAGGGTGTCAGGGAATGAAAGATTACATGTATAGTATTTATAACTGGTCCTGAAATCATAGTATGGGTTGGAAATGTCTTAAATGCGGCTTGTCTTACTTTTCCAGCACCTTTTTTTACTCCGAATCGATAGATACAAGTAACCTGTTTTACACCCTGTCTGATTTTCTCCCTGATAGTCCCATCTCTTCCAACCTAGGTGAACCATCTGTAGCTTCTTCCCCAATTAATCGACCAGCCACATCAAAAGAAAAAAATCCATCCCTTATCATCCTTTAAGACTTCCTATTGTAAACTTTCAATCCATTAAAATTAAAAAAGCGGAACTTCATCAATCATCGGTTCTGCAAAGCCCGGATGTCTATTTTGGATGTAAGTCATGGTTAACACCCGGCAACGCCAAACTCTGAGATATTCCCAGATGACTATGACGTCCACCGTAAAGACAGAGAAAGAAATGCACATGGGGGTGCTTGTGTTGGGGTGGGGCGGGGTCTTTCTTGCTTTTGCTTTTAAAAAATACTTCATTTGTGTTGCAACCCCCGAGCTGCACACTGGCTGTGCAATTGTGTGGTGCAAGCTGAACATAAGCTGTTGCAAAACACTTTACCTCTGTTCCTTCTACAGGCCACCTGATATCACAGACCTAAGCTATGTTGATCATTTAAATGATTCTCTGAAACGAATCATAACAAATATAAATGCCCAAATCCTGATTGGAGAAGATTTCAACTGTGGATATATATAGACTACTGGAACATGTATGTCCCTCCAGGTATGTCAAAAGTAAATACCCAGAGATAACTGATAGACATTATACAAGAACAATGTTTATCGCAAGTAGCCAACATCCCAACCAGACAAGACAAAACCCTAGATCTCCTTTTAACAAACAACACACCACCTGTTAATCGGGTTGTAAGTATGCCTCCAATTGGTAAGTCAGGCCACTGCATAGTCTTCATTGAATATGACATTAAAGCTCAAAGAGTGAGACAGGCACCTAGGAAAATACTACTTAACGGACGAGCAGACATGGATGAACTGAGAGACCACATGCAAGTTTTCAATGCCAATTTTACATTAACACCTAGGTAACACGACGGAAAAAAGGATTCCTCTGGTATCACATCACTTCGTGAAAATAGAATCCTACACTCGGAAAATAAGGTAAAAGCAAATATCCTCATCTATCGATTTCATTTATAAATGGTTCTGAAAATGCTGAAAATGTTTACGGATTATACTTTGCTACTTCTTCTTAATACAAACTAGAATATCTGTATCTTGTATGTAATGCTTCTTTCAATCTAACAAAGCAATGCAAAAACTAAGTTTGTGAAAATTCCATTTTTAAGATAAACTCTGAAAAAAAGTCATGTTTCTAGAGATTAATTGTATGCCATATTCAAAAGTTCATTTCTTACTAACAGCTGTTGGGGAGTTGTGTCAAAAATCTAAGACGGCCGCCAAAATGGTCGCCATATATTGAAAATGATCAAACTGCTATATAATCTGTTAAAACACTAAAAATATTAAAATTTAAGTCTATTCATTCACTTTAACAAAACAATGTTATAAGCAAGTTCATGGTTTCATGTTATAAATTTATGTTCAGTAAATGTTAAATGTTGTTTTCTTAATTGGTACTTTAAATTTTCATTTGGACTTACCATATCTCCTTCAGCCATAATACAGGAATAGTTGTTCCGTAATCATTTAGTCACAATGTCACTTAATTTAAAATGATGTTTTTCAATAAATAATAATAGTCGTAACGTTTTTCTTCATAATGACTTTGTCGCACCAACATTAGTAGTTAATATATCGTTTTAGATTCATCCAATCATATTATTGAACACAGTTTATTGTTTAATGTTTAATTTCCCTTGAATTTCCTATAATAATTGATTGCTTTCATAATCACATGTTATGAATGTTGTCATTTATCACCAATTACAGGATATAACCTGATTTTAGAGTAACATCATCATTACTGCTTATACAAAACTCCTCAAAATAAAGTGTCACATATTGTTCTTAGAGCGCACTATTCATATTACTTTAAAACCATTTTCTTAATATGCTATTCGACATCTGAGTCACCAGACTTTTAAACATGCACATTATCATCAGTTCCAGCTTCAACATTATCAGTGAACAGCATATCAATGACTGACCGTGGTAATTGGTCTTCTGTGCGATGTGAGCACTGGCACACATCAAATTTAAACGTTCATTGATGTGGAGAATATTGATATATCGTGTGTTGTGACTACTGAATTATGCATCCATCCATTAATATGTCAAAGAAAATAAGCTCGTCGGTGCCATTGCTGTTGATATTTTCTGGACCATCTATTTTTTTCAGTTGCCTTCATAAGATGAAATATCAATATTCTGTTTGCTCCTTTATACCTACATTGTTATATCTGTTTCGATATTTTTCGAAGAAAATGTATCAGTTGTTTTCTGCATCTATATCAGCTGCATATGACATGTTTTAAAGCATAATTGCATAATTATGATCGATGCTTTTCATTATAAGAGAGGAATCTGAAGAATGTCATCTTAAATGATGGAGACTGCAGAGCTTGTTGTCATGTTTTTTTATTCTGGATTTTAGAGAGAGAGAGAGAAAGTTTTCCCAGTATTTTTTTCCTGCATCTGAGCCAATGTTTTATTTTCGTTTTCCTGAATGCTATCGATGTTTCAAATCTATACGCATACAAAACAGCAATTTTGTGAAAACTTCACATCGTGCTGTTCACTTCTCAATATAGTCTAGTAAGACATCTCTGACGTTACTGGTTGCCTACTTACCAAAAAATACAATAAATATTTTCATAAATTTAAAGTTATATACCGATATCCTCATTGTTGCTTCTTTGCATCTACTTGTGGTGGTAAATTAACAATACCCATTAAGATATTTGCTGACTTTTCTACCAGCAAAGTATTCCACTCAGTCCCCATTGGTGTTCGCTGGTAAGTGGATCAATTGATGATTTAGAATAGATAAATATTTCTACTCATGAAATATGTTCTTTTAACTTGAGAAATCTTCGGTTTCTTCCGTTTCATAATTTCCAATGTGGAGTTGATCTATTTTCCCTTTGTTATGTCAAATAAGACATTTCAAATTTGCCAAATGTTACATCATTACTAATGGGATGTTTGTTTATATTAAACTAACACTGTCAGCATTGATCTTAAAGAACACTGTCGGCATTTATCTTAACCTAATACTGTCAACAGTTATCTTAAACTAACACTGTCAGTATTTATCTTAAACTATCACAGTCAGCATTTATCTTAAACGATAACTGTCAACAGTTATATTAAACTATAACTGTCAACATTTATCTTAAACTATCACTGTCAGTATTAATCTTAAACTATCACTGTCAACATTTATCTTAAACTATTACTGTCTACGTCTATCTTAAACTATCACTGTCAACATTTATCTTAAACTATTACTGTCAACATCTATCTTAAACTATTACTGTCAACATCTATCTTAAACTATTACTGTCAACATCTTTCTTAAACTTCTAACTTTCCTGACCCGAATTGTGAATAGGCGGAATTAGTACTTTCAGTCAGGGTGGGAAGGGGTTCTTTGTTGATGCTGTAGATAAGAAACGGCCCCAAAATTCTTATTTTAAATGAAACATGGTTTTCTTTAATCATTACCATCATGTTGTTTTTATATACAGCCAAATCCACTTTAAGCAGCCAGTCAAGGGAAAGAGCAAAAGTGGCCTTTTAAGACAGGTTGTTGCTTAATACAGGTAAATTTGCTCTGAAAGTATAAGAAAGGAATATAACAAATGTGGCTGCTCAATAGAGGTGGCCGCTTACACAGGTTTGACTGTAAGTTATTTGTAATGACTTCAAAATTGAATTTTATATTGAATACATCAACCAGAAATTGCAATTGTTGAAATATTATACTATCATAATGGTATCCAACGTTATGGTGAACCACTATTCAGCTAGAGTTATTATTGTTGAATCGAATAGCATACATCCAATTCGACAGCTGCAACACCATCTGAAAAATAAAGACACCGTGAAATATTTTAAATCAATAGGCCTACTCATTTTTAGATATATTCAACTGCATATAACATGACTATATAGTTCTTAAAACAATATAGTGTTTTCTTTTGGTCTGGATTTAACATCTTAGCTGAATTGTATTCCACTACTCGGAACAAAACATTTGACTAACATAATATTTCGACAGTATCACAGTCTTTATCGGCTTTGTTTATATTTCATGGTTTTCAATCTATCCATATATCAAGAATCGATTTAATCAATGTATGAACTTCATCTTATAAAACCTTGAAATGTATTAATTATATAAATATTAATTGAATAAATAGAGGATCTGACATGAGTGTTTGTTTATTATTGAATTTATTTAACGAGTTGGCAAAAATATATTATGCGACGCTCTACCG
Source organism: Panopea generosa (assembly GCA_029582155.1). Lineage (NCBI taxonomy): Eukaryota > Metazoa > Mollusca > Bivalvia > Adapedonta > Hiatellidae > Panopea > Panopea generosa. The sequence continues at coordinate 11,781,281 of CM055900.1, read as the reverse complement.
AGCGTTATGTAAAATTTGTTAACGAGTTGAATAAATTAAGCACAAATGTATGATTCTTTAAAACACATAACTAAAATAAAAATATTACATTTACCATTTGTTTAAGTCCGTCATATTTGTTTCCGTCATTCGTCGTATGACGTAACGTCTCAAAATGACGTCATTTTACCATGACAAAACAACGTCATTTATATATTCGGGAAAGTCGAAAAGTAGATCGGCATTTTACGTACGACAGCCGAGTTATACTGAAAACACCGAGCGATGAATCGGAAGTGATATTACACTAGGTTAATATAAAAATAGGTCATGGGTTTATTACACTCATGCACTGTAAAGCACTTGATAAATAGTAAAATGACACCCGATACAATCTAATTAAATCTAATTAATTTATTTTCAAAACCAAGATTACATTTGATCGGTCAATTTCATTGTTTATAAATAAATATTTATGTCTTCTCCTAGTGTAGTGTTGTAAAACTATTCAATGGCTGGTATTCAATTCAATTTCTTTTATTTACACTTAGGTTCATATGAACAGCATAAGCTTCAATATACAAATGATGATAACATAATGGCAACATGTAATAAACGTACATACAAGCATAGCTTAAGGAAACAGGTATGTAATAATGTTAATATTCAATATAAATTTTTTATATAAATAATCATGTAAATAGTAACGGCCAATGAATTTATATTACTTGCAATACGTTTCAAGAGCGCAATCTCTCCTGACCTTGTAATACAATAACTACCTTATGTGTATTGCGTTATCTAGAGTGTAACGTATGATACTTGTTTTGTTTTTTTAAATTCTATATAGTTTTCGACTAACAAAAGTGAAGTAAATTTAATAATATTTGGGCGTGTAAAGTAAAATTGTTTTATATATTTTTTCCTCAAAAATGCTAGTTCCGGGCATAGTAAAAGATAGTGAAATTCATCACCCAGTTCATTACATGTAAGCATTTCTTTTCATTTGTGGTACACCTGTCCATCTACCTACTTCGATGGGCTCGCTATAAATAATATGATAGTTTTACATAAAAATGGAAGTATTGATTTAATATATTTACATTGTTCAAAATTTGTTTTCAAAAGCTTGTATAATTTTTTGTTCGAAGTTCTTGCAATTTCAGCACGCCTGTTTTTTGAACGTAGATATCTTTGAATTTTTGTTGACAAAACTTAATTAGCCATTTTTTTGTTAACAAATCTCTGGTTGTACCAAATACCTGAGTAACCGGAGGAACAAAAAATATTTTCCAAATTTTTCATCCATGCTGATTTAACTATATTTGATGAATACATATCACATAATAGAATATATGTTATGGATGATAATTTATTACGGTCATTCGAGTTTATATTTTCAATTATGTCTGACCAGTAGAATACTATTTTGTTTTTAATGTCTATATTTAATGGGGCTATTCCAGTTTCGCCATAAACCATATACGAAGATGTCGATTTTTTTCATATTAAAAACGTAAAAATGCAAGCGGCAATCTTGCTATAACATCTGTAATTCCATCACCTTATACCTCGCCACCGTACAGTGATTTTTTTTCGTAAAGATCAAGTTGTAATTCAAAGGGAAGTGATAGTGATTTTATTTATTTTAACAATGAAAGAACTACTATATATTTTTTTAGTTTGTATAAAACTCAACCTTCTTGAGAAAAATATACCTAAAAAAATATACCTAAGTATATATATTCACGTACAATATTTATTCTATCATTACCAACTTTACTATTAAAGTTTTCTGATGGGTTACCTTTACTGAAAATTACAACATTTGTTTTGCTTATATTTATTTTGAGTTTCCATGTGTCACAATATTCTTTAAAATGATAAATTGTTTTTTGTAAGTCTAATTCATTATTGCTATAAATAACAGTATCATCTGCATATAATATAACAAGTATCTTAAGGTTAATATATACTTTGTAAGTCGAATGCATCATTGCTATAAAAAACAATATCATCTGCATATAATAAAACAAGTATCTTAAGGTTAACATGTACTTTGTAAGTCTAATGCATCATTGCTATAAAAAATAGTATCATCTGCATATAATAAAACAAGTATCTTAAGGTTAATTATGTACTTTGTAAGTCGAATGCATCATTGCTATAAAAAACAGTATCATCTGCATATAATAAAACAAGTATCTTAAGGTTAATATTTACTTTGTAAGTCTAATGCATCATTGCTATAAAAACAGTATCATATGGATATAATAAAACACGTATCTTAAGGTTAATATGCACTTTGTAAGTCGAATGCATCATTGTTATAAATAACAGTATCATCTGCATATAATAAAACAAGTATCTTAAGGTTAACATGTACTTTGTAAGTCTAATGCATCATTGCTATAAATAACAGTATCATATGGATATAATAAAACAAGTATCTTAAGGTTATTATTTACTTTGTAAGTCTAATGCATAATTGCTATAAAAAAACAGTAACATCTGCATATAATAAAACAAGTATCTTAAGGTTAACATGTACTTTGTAAGTCTAATGCATCATTGCTATAAATAACAGTATCATATGGATATAATAAAACAAGTATCTTAAGGTTATTATTTACTTTGTAAGTCTTATGCATCATTGCTATAAAAAAACAGTATCATCTGGATATAATAAAACAAGTATCTTAAGGTTAATATGTACATCATTTATACCGTATGATTGATAAAACCATTAAGTTTGAATTATCTGATACGTGCAATTTTCACCAACTTTGAAGCTGATTTTTTTTTAATTGAATCAAATTAAATACAGGGCAATTTCACACGAGTTTAGATCATACAAGCTGATAAATGTATATGTCCTCACAATTAAATGACAAACTTCGAAATAATACGTATTCAATGAAGTCGGCTGCAAAAGCATGTTGTACAGATTCAGAATCACACCATTGCACACCAAGTACATTTGAAATCGATTCTTGCATTTAGAAATGAGATTCAAATTACATTTTAAAGATAACTCCAGTTGCAGTGATTTTTTAAAATACATTTTATGTCTGCACTTTTGCTAAAGTGGATAAAAATAGTGGATAAATACAACTTATTTTAATTCTATTTTAGACAAATGAATAAAGTGAAGATTCATGTTCTTCTTTTGTCTAGAGTAACAATGGCTGTGCACAGTTTAACTAGTAAGTGTATTATAATGTGATTGTATGTGTTGTTTCATTACTTTATACTTACTGTGATATTAAAATATTGCCGAGTTATCTCTTACAATTCTGTATGGAACGACATATAATATAATAACTGTGTTAATTGTAGTTTAAGTATTATGTTTAATTTCTAATAAACGAATATAATATGCAGTGTTAAATCAATACTTTTTGGTGAAATGAATACCGTTGTTTTCTTGAGCTGAGATAACAGCATGTGCATTCTGTATTTCGGAAACGGACTAAAACGAAAATGGTAAATGATAATAAAGATGGAGATGCTCTTGTCGCTAAAAAACACGAAACTTAAACAGAAAACATATATGATGTGCAACACGTGAAACGTTCAACACAACAGCTCATAATATCCGCTCTGGTTGATATTATGTCTTCCATCTTCTGTCTTTCATATTATTTCAATTACTACAGGTACAGGAAATCGAAAACATAAATCAGGCATTATAACTGGTCAATTGTTCTTGAGCCTTTTGCTTCAGAAAAGAAAATGCATGTCCATTGTTTGAAGCGTCGTTCAATCAATACTGCTGCCATTCTATAGTAGACGTACAGAAAACGACATCGCAGTAACTTTTATCTGAAAGAAACCGTTTCTTTCAGATTAATGTGTTTAAATGGAATAATGTCTTTAAACGTCTACCAGATCAGCGTATAAGACAGCTATATATTCACCACTTGACAATGGCAGGACATTTCAAATGATTACAATATATTATGGAAAACCACAGGAGACATTATTAATGTATATATTACATCACGGGCAACTGTCGAGGATACTGTCTGCACGAGATTTTCATCGATTCGATCGAATTTTTTAATTTTTTTTATTAAAACTATAAAATATATGTATAAATGATGTGCTCCGAATATAGCGGGTGTTAAGGAATAATATACATTAGAAATAGTTTATGAACGTTTGTCATTTTTGTGATTACTTCAGACTAAAGTATTTTTGAACAAAGACAGCATTCGCACTATAATCATTTTCCGTTGATAAAAGTCGTAACAAATACTTAATTCATGATCGGAATTTACAATGCTTCTTTATGGAACGCCGGAGCTGTCTTATGTGCAGCATTGACATCTTTATGGGTCATTGTACTATTATCTTGTTGTCGTGTTATTGTCTTTGGTTAGGTGGTCATTGTGTTGGCTTATCCAAGCATTGTGTTGGGTCATATAAACATTGCGTTTGGTTGGCTGGAACGTTCCGTTCAGTATAGATAGAATATATATTTTATTTAAGAGTTGTCTCTAGTTCAGTAACATAACACACAGGTGATGTGTAGAAATTATCGAGTCGCTTACGACGCAATAGTTTTTTTAACACATTTCGTACATTTTGTCCTACTGGAATTTACGAGTACGAATACATATGCTGTTGAATTAAATCAAAACTAAAATTATTGTTTAATAATTGCATTTAACAAAATCTCTAGATAGACATATTGACGGCAAAGAAATCGATCCGTTAAGTATTTTTATGGCGTAACAGCGCGCACGATGGCGGATCCTGAACAAAATGAAACTTGAAAGCAATTCATTTTTATCGCAGACACTAACTTTATAAAAACTGAAGTAAATCCATTAAAGTAACGACTGATTTTCTCACGCAAAAAGCTTTCTTTGAACAAAGCCATAATTTTGAATTCCAGACTAAAGTTAATAGAAAACGGTTTATGTCTTCTATATGGATTCAAAGATGCGGAAATGTATTCACGAACAAAGGTTCCACGAAACAGCATGCACCTAGGAAGGATGAGCCATACAAATGTGACCTAAAGCTCATCTAGGTATATCGATATATCATCAGACAAGCCATTCAGAGCAGTAGATCTTTATTTGAACCGCATGTATAATAAGATTTTAAAATTGTAACATATTTAAAATGACATAATGAAGGAATATTATGACCATGACATGCACACTTGAGATATAAAAACACAGGTGTGAACCTGGTAGCAAATTGTTTCGTTTAAAATTACCTTTCTACGCACAGAAAGCTACATGAAGAAAAAACAACACAGTACATAAAGGATCTTACATTCGTGCTTATTTATTATTGAATTTATTAAAATATATATTATGCAGGGCTCTGCCTAGCATTATATCATTTTTTCCCTATGAGTTTGATACATTCAGTAATAAAAAGGCACGAATGTAAGATTCGTTTCATCACATAACGCAAAAAGTTTACATTTACCATTTATTTAACATATCTTCGCTATTAAGAACGAGAAAAAATCGGGCATATTTGTTTCCGTGAGTCATCGTATGGCGTAACGTCTCACAATAACGTAATATATATTCGGGCAAGTCCGAAAGTATTTTAGAAAGAGAGTCGAGTAATAATAACTTTTAAAAATAATATTCTAACAATGCCTGTGTGAAAAAAAAGTGAATATGGTTTAACTGCCAGACTGTTTTTCCCTGGGGGCCAATTTCTGAATAATATTTGCATCAGTATAATTATACATAACCAATTCAAAGATCACTGGAAAAGCAAACGTCCAATATAACTTTTATATATATATATATATATATATATATATATATATATATATATGGAGATAATTATTTGTGAATAACCAAGACATAAATATACAGACCAGACTACGGTGAGTGCGCCTAGCTACAATGCAAACCATAGAAACAATATCAAGGCTTCTGCCAAACCAAAAAAATTTGGTGTCGACCATGACTTATATACTATGGAATTATAAATATATATTTTTAAATAACTCCTGCAGATCTGTGAAACTGGTTTTTTGTTGGACGGTACATACATAACATCACCATGTAACTGTATGTGGAATTCCTTCATCTTCTTTCTTCTCCGATATATATTTCTCGTTTATACATGTATATATATTCTTCTCTATTGTTCATCGCGATATTTGAAAAATCAGCAAGCTTAAACTACCGGAGAGTTGTGTAACATTATCAATGTGTTAATGAAACTGCTCATTAACCATTATATATCAAGCGAGTGACATACGTAGAACACTAGTTAACCAATGTAAATCTTCATCTGTAATTTACTAATGGATAAAAACGTGCAACACCAACATTCGGCGAGGATATTTTCTGACTTATATACTATTTATTTGCTACTAATTACCTTCTCCAAATCCAACTGGGTTTATTAATGAAAGGATTCTGTTCAATAGTATTCCTTTGTAAGTTTCTAGTAGATATCAAGCAGACATTTGACCTCTCCACACTTGCCGATGTTAATGTAATCACCAACATCAAATTAAGCATTTTCAGAGTGTTTGGGTACATAGATTTACATCTCTGAAAGCGCAGCTTTTGAGTTGTTGTTTTTTTTTCTATTTGAATGGGGCCTCCTGATGAGTTACTCAAGATCAAAATAATGTTGAGATTTCAAAGCAGCCACGAAATGCGGATTTAACACAAAAGGTTAAAGTTTGAGCGATATCTGACTTTTTTACACAAGTACACTTCTGGTGGCATAGCATGAACAGTTAATTGTTTGTTTTGTTGAAAATGAATACACTGCAGTGGAAGGGGTTCGTGTTTTGTTGTGCCACTTCTGTTGAACCTATTAAAATGTATAGTTCTGTTCCCTGGTAAATTGAGGTGTCATACAGATGGACACTCTTTACATAAAATGGCACTGTCATAGTCGATTTAGCCTTGGTGAAGGCTGCGTTTGCATACAAACGAAAAAACGAACACTGAATAACCAAGGCAAACATTAGCCTTGTATGCGATTAACGAGGTTTCAATGATATTTTGCATGTTTTTTTTTTAAATTATCTAAATATCTACTGATTGAAATTGATTTTCCAACTAAAATAAAAAATAAAATAAAACATTTACATTCCCCTACTCTGTATTATCTTTGAATCAAGGGTGATGATTCTATCTCGACGTAGGTACAAACAATAACTCGGACACATCAGATGCGAATTAAATTCATTGCTGCAGGTGAATTCGTTTAAGAGATGTGTGCGGCGCAAAGTTATCCAACGCACTCACACACGGACTCTAAATTCAAAGCAAGTATATAATATAACCCAGAACGTCTTCATAAAATCGAAGGTTAAAAAATACCCTTGTGACGCTCGAACTCATGATGATTTGAAAGTCAGAACTTTTATCAGTCATTTGGACGAGGCATTAAACCAAAATCCCGTCTATATATAATCTTGTTCTAAATGGGACGCGAAATATGATTCAGTTATAAACTTAAGTAGATCATGTGGTTTGATTATAATTATTTTGCTTACACCAAATACATATAAACGGAGATAAGTGACAGAAGGTGTTTGTTTAATTTTCGGATGGCATATTTGACGTTTTCAAAACCTTGGAACCAAAACTTATCTTGAACCAATCAATGTATTTTCGTGGTTTTTGGTAGCAAAAGAAAGGGCTTGATTGTAATTATGGCTGGTAGTTTTTTTCTTTTTTAAATCCAAAGAAAGGATTATTTTTACACGTACATACAACGCATGTTTAGTTTGCAGAAACAATTTGTCGATGAACGTGATTCATTGATTGATTGTATATATAGCGTCATTTTTATGCTATCGAGGGCTAGCCGACGATCAGATAACCTAACCACTGTTTCCTGGGATCCTGGAAGGTTAACCAGTACTCGAGCACACTCCATCTCCGCAAGTTACTGATAATTTTCCCTCTTGAATCAGCGGTTAGAGACGAATGATATTGAGACGCAATGTCGTATATCAACCGTCACGAAGATTGCGGCCCGGCGGGGATTCGAACTAATGACCCCTGGATTGATAGTCAGACGCGCTAACGACTGAGCTAATCGGGCCCGGCTCGATGAAAGCGGGACTAGTTTAAAATATGGATAATTAAAGCGGATAAATATAAATGGATACAAAGCGACTCCTTATCATTTAGAAAATGGTCCGCCAAAGCTTAATAAAAAAGCTATAAAATCGGAGTGTTGAAACTGATGTTCTCCATTCTTATATAGTTAGCAAATATTGCTCGACGTCAGTAATATGATTATTTATACAATGAAACAAATTCTACAATATGTTACCAACGTGACGGATTAAAATGAAATCGTAATGAAATTACGTTACTTCTTCGTACACCACAAAATGCTTTGCAATTTAAAAAAGAAAACCTATTTTAGTCTTACGTTGACACATAAAACAACTTATATAAAACAAAACACGCTTATGAAAGATGACGAGAAATAGTATGCATTATCAGGCCATACTTAAACAATATTAAACATTTTGTTTGCCGTGTTCCAGTGCCTGATATTTAGCTGAATATATAACAGTAGTTTGTTACATTTATCAAAAAAAAAAAAGAGAGGAAATGGAACTCGTACTCATAACTTCAACTCGTCGCAGAAATACAAGCTCCCTACAAAATGAGACCATTCCCACTAACGTGTAATATTGTTTAATTTCTCTGGATCACAAAATGCATGTAAACTGCCACTAACAAAACGACATTTGAAATTTTTGCTTAAAACTTTAATACTTCTATTCAAGACCTCTTTTCAAGATAAAAACACTTAAGGTACAATAAAACGCATAATTTACTTTTAATAAATTAGCCGCCTGTGAGCTTAATTTGCAAAGTATATATTTTTTCAATTTCAGTCACCAAATATATGGTGACCCATTTAATGACCCCGTAATAGGTCTGTGGGGGTCGTGGTGGGCCATCCCCCAACAAACCGTACAAATAATTGACATGCATGTTTTATATATATGTTGCAAGTATGTATAACAAGGAGCAAAAAAACACACACACACACAAAAACAATGCATATTATACAAGCTATATACATGGGGAGGTTTTTTTATGTCATTACAATTATATAGAAGATCTCCACCAGAATGATTGATTTTAACATTATTTTTATCATGATATAGTTCTAAACAAATCAAAAGACAAAAGAAGCAAGAAGAATAAGATATAATTACTTTAAGAATAATGATCAAGACGAACAAAAAGTATTACAGAGATCTTTTCAATTCATACATTGGCTTTTCACCATGTAAAAGTAAAGACATTTTTTCCCGAAAACCCAGCCTTTAATATCACATATAAAAAATAATTATACCAAGTTTTTTTTTCTACCAGGTATTTCAAACGGTTTTACAATACGAATTATATAATAAAAAAATTACAGTACAAAAAATAGCAATAAAAAAAGGCAAAATATTTCTTTTGGAGATGTGACTTCGCTTTTTCAAGTGAGAACAAAAAAAGGAAAAGAGAAACAACAGGGAACACATTTGGCTTTTTGTTTGAACATATTTTATTTAATTGATGATTGGTCTAGGCAACAGTTATGAGTAATGGTTGACCCTGTTAATTTTATTGTTGTTTTTTTTTCTCAAAATAATCAACCATGTACACGCTGCTCCAATATCTATTGAGATTATGCAAGCTTCTTAACATTCTCTATGTAAGTCCTTGTATTTACTTTTCAATCACTTGCATCCATATGAGTTGAGTGGGGTAAGAGTAACGAATTCCATGTATGTTATGTACGTGTGGCATTTAACTATTACAAATGATAATAAAAACCAAAATACAAAAGTGCCTAAAACTACATAGAAAAAAACCTGACACTAAATGATCACCATACTTAATGAAAAAACTATTTTTGTGTCCCTTAATAAAATGAAAAGAATTGTACATAATGATACTGTGACTAACTTCTTCCATCGCAATCTAAGAAAACAAAGAAGTTATCAAAGTTCAAAGGCTGATTGCACCTACAAAGATAATTGAGGTAAATTATGCCACTACCGTCTAATTCATACCATCTTCAGTTAACATGACTGACAGTACCAAAGATAAGTGTACAAAATTAGTCAATTTGGACTTAATTGCAGTTTTATTTAATTCCACTTATATTAAAGCATCATTGCATTATTTTATATCCGCATTACATTCCGAGTTTTCCTAAAAAAAGAAGATGAACCAGGAAAAAACTTGAAGAGTTAATAGATATTTGAGAAGACAAAACAATCACGTCGAATTAAAAAAAAAAAAGGTTAAAATTATAATAGTTACGTTCAAGTTCTAGCTTCGAACATGTGTTTAAAGGAAGCTTGATGAGTTAATAATAAACACAGACCATATCATTTTACTGATTGACAAACAACAAACTATTTCTCTTTATTAACCAAGAAATGCAGTTCATTTGATCAATCTGAATGTTTTGCATTCGAAACAAGCCAACAACTTAAATAATAAAAAAAGGTACACAGTTGTATGAATTTGTTCCTTCCAGAATGCTTGAATATCCATAAAATGTAAGAGCAGACTTGAAAGAAACACGTGAATTGAAAAGCAAAATAAGTGTATAAATAAGGGAAACAATGACTGACGTATAGAGCTAACACACAATCCCATACACGATGCAGCGTTAAGCAATTTTGTGTACGTGTACAGCTTTGAAAATAATTCGATAATATTTGGCGCATGTCGAATTATATGTAATTCTAAATATTTAATAGGAGTAAAAACCGTCTAAATTTTGACTAAGCTGAAATTTTATCACATACAATTTATAGAGATAAGAAACAGTGTGTATAATTTAAAATGAATCGTATAAAACGAGCGTATAACGTTAAAGTTTTTACTCCGTGTATTGAGTGTAAGTGTGTTACACAATGAATTATGATAATTAGACTGTTATGATAAAGGTACTGTGTCCTTACTTATAAACCATTTTAAATGTAACATGCAAAAAAAAAAAAACAACGATCCAACAGCAGAAAGAACATTATTGGCGAACGAGATGAACGTCTTTAAATATATTGGTTGTCTTAGCTGATAGTCTGAAAAGTTTAACGTCATCAACATCAACTCATGTATTCTTGTGAATCTTCATGGGTTTAAAACGCTTTTATCAAAGAGACATACACACTTCAATGAACTTAGACTAAATTATTAAAATGTACACATGTACTGCAAGCCAATACGTAGGGGAAAAGTGTGTCCTCCTCCCACTAGTGCGGGTTCGAGGATGGAGGGGGTGGGGCTCCCCCTTAAAAGTTTATTATTTAAAACAACAACTGCTACATTTTATTTTAAGATACAACTTGCATACACCATCTCGTTGTATTGATATACCATAAATACAAAAGAAATACAGATTATATTAAGTTTATTTATATCTGTTTACTTTGTGGATGCTGTAAAACTTCCACCCGAACAGCGGTTGATAACATGTATATTAGAATAAACGCGATACACCTTAAGTAGTCGTAATCCTGACATGTTGTGCAGATGACATATCCACATCGCCAGCTGGTATTGATGTTATATTTAAAGACAGTGTATAGTGCACATAGCGTTTTATTTAATCTTAAACTGAGACAAACATACTTTTTTTTTTGAGAAAAAAAAACCCGTACAAATTGATTGAGAATAGACCGTAATTATAAAGTATACAACGTCGAATATATAAAATGTCTTTGCGCTATTTTGCGTTGCACTGGCTGGTTTTATTTTGTACAGTAATGAAAAGCTATCAAACTACATTCTAGGCTGGCCTCCGTAGAGGCAAGCTGCTTAAAAGCAGATAATGAAATGAATACAACAGAGCAATCAGAGAAGCTCCCCACTTAAGTTAAGATAGACGGTCAGTGTGAGATATAAATGCAGTGTATATTTATATTTACATAACTTCAAAGACTTAATAAGAACGTGTAGTACCAGATCCCTTTGCTGGCAATCACTGAATTTATTCAGCTTTACAAACTAGAACTGTTTCGTATCCGTATTGATTGGTTTTGTCATTCTGCTTTACCCATTCGTTTAACGTCCCAGAATTCTTCATTTCCACCATTTTATGCTTCAGTTCCTTTTCTTCGTCTGCATTTGTCATCTGAAAGTATGTAAATGCATCTCTGCATGTTTTCTTTAGTGGTCCTTCTGCATCTAGGTAGGTTGGTCCTTTGACGTCTCTCCCTGGAAGTGAAAACTGGTTCAGACACCGAAATTTACAACATTTAAAGATCGTTTCCCATTGCTCTATACTTGGATATCGCTGAACATATTTTGTCGTAACATCTGGAAGGAGTTTCATCCACCAAACTCCCTCCTGGAATTGAATTGGTGTAACGGTGAGTATTACCAGTAAACCATCTTTATTCAAAACCCTACGAGTATCGTTTAATGAGTCAATGATTTCCAAAAAAGTCGACCCATCGGGTTTGGCCACCAGATGATGCAAGACCTGAAACAGATAAAACCATATCATTTTCATCATTTTTCATGACTGTAAAATGTATTTTATCATAAAATTTTACTTTCCTTTCAATTATATGACATGTGTAAACCTTATTTCTTGAATACGAAATGGTACCTTTTTCGACTAAGTTCTGACTATATTTTATGCAAACGAATTTGACGCTGGGAAAGACAGGAATAAAGGTTATTTCATCTTAACCGTTAATTAATCGAATGGCGGAACATAAAATTCATGATCTAAATCTAGAGTATTTTTATTAAATTTAGCTTGGCATATATACATCTATCTATAATGTAACTGCTGATAACAAATACAACAGCCAATTTGATATTATTTTATGCATATAAATACACAGAGATGGTTATGTACTTGCAGTTCAACTTGGAATGCATAAATAAGAGACAAAAGCTGCAATGAGCCATAATTAGTCGGGCAATGAGATTTAACTATGGAGACATTCTTCTTGTGGAGTTAAAGGGCTGAACTGATGGAAATGGTGTAGTGGTATCTGGTATAGTCCATGTCTGTTGTTTATCACCTTTTGCCTAATTCTGATGAAGAGGGTTATAATGAAATTAAACACCTGGGAACCAGTCCGGTATTCAGGTTAACAACATCAGAACAAAATTTAATAAATTACAAGACAAACGTCTATAACAAAGCCGGACCATCTTAGCAAAAGCCAAGACCAGGGCGCCTGATGTTGTGGCCAAGTTTGTAAGTCACCAATTGAATCACATTATTATATAACTTCGATATCGACATGCATCCACCAAAAAGTCACTGAAAACATTCAATAAATTGTGTTTCTCCGCTGATATCTTCTCCTTTTTCTTTTTCTTAATACTATCTAGGGCTTCTCTGGAGCATAATCTCACAATATGAAATATACGCAGTTAAAAACAGGTTAAAAATATCATTCATCTGTTCACCATCCTAGTCTGGAACGCTTTGATGGATGGTGCGTTAATAAGGCTGATGCCAGTTGGGAAGAAGGAGTCACGGCAGCTGTTGACGCTGGTAAAGTGAGGAAGAAATCTGCTAGCATGACCTCTGGTCTGGGCGCCGGTTGGATGAAGGTATGGGTCTGTAGGGATTTCCACAAGCTGATGTACAATGTGGTACATCATGGTAGCTTTGGTATGCTGTCTACTTTTCTGGAGATCTGCCCAGCCTAAGTGCTGATGCATAGTGGAGACGCTGCTAGTTCGGCTAAAGTCGCTGGTGACAAAACGCGCAGCTCTTTGTTGCACTGATTCGATCTTGGGTTTATTGGACTTAATAGACGGGTCCAAAGCAATGGGCGCGTATTCAAAGTGTGACCGGACGAGTGATTTGTAGCAGGTGGCCTTGACTTCCTTTGGGCAAGAGGAAAGATTTCTTCGAAAGAACGCTGTTGTGGTGTTAGCCTTCTTCGCTATGGAGTCTATGTGTGGGTTCCATGACAGCTTGCTGTGTACGGTAACTCCCAGATATTTGGATTTGGTGGTCAGCTGCAGTTGATGGCCATGGATCGAGTAGTAAAAGAATAAAACGCCTCTTATTGGTTACACCCAAAACCTCGCACCTATCTGGGTTAAAGGCCATCTGCCAGTCATTTTCCCAGTGCTGAAGGAGGTCTAGATCTGCCTGTAACTTTTTTGAGTCTTCATCGGTGTTGATGATGCGGTACAACATGCTGTCACCAGCAAAAAGGCTGACCCTGGTGTTAACTCTCGACGGTAAGCCATTCATATAAACCAAGAAGAGTAGTGGATCCAATGTACATTGAGGAACGCCGGAAGAGACGGGGACTGATGAGGAAGATTGGCTTTCAAGGACGACATGTTGTGATCGGTCAGCGAGGAAGCTTCTGATCAACTCCAAGGTCTTGTCCGATATCATAATGATGACGTTTGGCAGCAATACGTTCATGGGGAAGATGAAATCGAGGAGTATAACATCCAGCTGCACTTTATTGTTGAGACTTGATGTTATCTTCTTGAGGACGACGATAACATGGTTTCGCAGAACCTCTTCTACCTTAAACCATGTTGTCTGTCCGACATTACACTGTTCTTCTCGAAAAAGGTCATCCGGTTGCTATGGATACTGTGTTCCATTGCTTTACAGCAGATGGAGGTAGAAGAGACTGACCTGTAATTAGATGGTATGTTCGTGTTGCCTTTCTTGAAATGTGGAGTGACAAAGGTGCGTTTCCAGTCATCTGGGGTCTGACCTTTATCCAGTGATGCTTGAAATAAGAATATAAGGGCTGGGGTGATGGAAGGGGCCATTTCCCTGAGAAACATTGATTAAACCTGTTCGGGGCCAGTGGCTTTAAAGGGATTGTGTTCTAGTAACAGCTTCAATAATCCTTTCTCATGTACCTGGATGGGAGGGGCGGTAGGAATATGGCTTTGACAAAGATTAGGCATACGAGTCTTGTCTTCCCTGGTAAATACTGACGAGAATTGATTGTTGAGTATTTCGGTCTTTTCTTTGGGATTCGACTGTGCTGTGCCATCCTTCTTCAGTGGTGATACGCCAGTTCTGTCTTATTTTTGGTCTTTGCAAAGGAGAAGAGCTTCTTACTGTTCTCTTTATCACTTACCATGTCACGGACAAACTCATTGTAGGTTTGTAGTTGCTTGAGTGTTCTTCTGTATGTAATGATATCTATCACAGTCTTGAGGAAGGTGTGTCAGTCTGGTATTCTTGGACGCCCTCCTTTTCCTCTTCGATAGTCTGTGGATCTTAAGATTGCACCGTGGTTGGCTAAATCGAAAAGAGGTCATCTTTGATGGTACATGAGTTGTAAAAGCCTCAATGCACTTCTTTTTAAATATGGGCCAAAGAATGATTATAAGGGTAGATAGGCTATGTTCAGATATAAATCTATCGGAAAACTCTTTTAGTAAGCTGTGCATGGCAGTGGTGTGGACGCTCTTCCACAGGATCTTTACTGACTTTTGTCGGCTTTGTATTATAGTTGTGTCTATCAACACGATAATATGGTCACACCAGTAAAGGTGAGCTCTTGGTGACTAGGGATGGGCGGTTTTCAAGAAGATGTCGAGTGTGTTATTTAGACGTGTCGGAATGTTTGACCATCTGTTCACAGCCTATAGCGTTTATAACATCTTTAAATGTCTGGTTTATCGGGATGGGGTAGTTGTTTCCTGAGATAGAATCATCGTTCC
This sequence comes from Panopea generosa, assembly GCA_029582155.1. Taxonomy (NCBI): domain Eukaryota; kingdom Metazoa; phylum Mollusca; class Bivalvia; order Adapedonta; family Hiatellidae; genus Panopea; species Panopea generosa. The sequence goes on along the minus strand of CM055900.1, from coordinate 11,765,634 downwards.
AAGTAAAGTCAGGTAGATTGTATCCTTGTATCTCATTTGTTGGTCGGAGAGGGATTTACAAAGATTGTTGGCATAGTCTGTATTGTTGTCAGTTGGTCTGTAGATGCTGTCGACAATAAGTGGTTTCTTCAGGATCGAGCAGGAGAATGCTGCCGCTACAAACTCAGTGTTGGAATGGATGTCGATCTCTAGTATCTGATTTAGCAATGATTGCTACGCCTCCGTTGCAGCTTCCAGGTCTGTCCTTTCTTGCGACAAATCGGAAGGTGTCTGATAAGACTTCTCTCTCTGCGATGGATGAGTTCAGCCAGGTCTCGTTAGCGAGAATGATGTCAGGATCGCAATACTCTAGCATACTCCAGAATGATTTTTCTTTTTGCGCGTAAGCTATGGAATTTTTCTTGGTAATAGGCGTCACCTTCCTTGTCTTGGGAGAAGATGAAGATGCGGGAGGTCCTGAGCTGCAGCCAAAGGATGAGATCGATGACTGTTATGAATTAGTATAACTAGGTGTGCTACACGTTATGAATCTAGTATCAAACTCTTCGAATAAGCTTGTGTTGAAGTTTGGAATCCCGCAGTTGCAACAGTACCAGCTCAATTCTGAGTTTTCCGATGGCTCGAAGACAGCAGTATTCATCTGCAGGCATTTGGCATGGAACAACTTCCCATATCCTGTGCAGGCCACAGAACGTATCTTCTTGGACCATGTGCATGCTTCTCTGCATATGTCACAGGAATATTTTACTGGGACCAAGGTTTTGGTGACAATCACATGTGTTGAGTATAAGTAGTGAGAATATATAAAGCAAGTGACCAGTCATACAATGCTTGGATGAGGAAACTATAATGTGATTCCTCAATCTGCATTGGAACATGCCAGAAAATATCTGGAAGTGGGTACATTGTGTACTAGTGTGCGGGTAGTGGTGTCACTCATGGCCAATCATAGTAGCTAAAAGTAGTATGCTGATATGCGCCTTCATTATTCCACTAACTGTGCTTGTTACAGTAATAACAGGATGTCTACTTACAATAGTAGTAACTTTTAACAGATGTTCAATTCAGTTCAAATCAATAAGTTACTTCCGGTTAGTGGGACATTCGGAAAAACAGCATACAAACATCAAAATACACGTTCCTTGGTGTTGTCACATGTGTGTGGTATAAATAGGACACTCATACACAATTAACTAGCTACAACCAGTCGCAAATACGACTAGGAGATTAGAAAATATAAAAAAATCTCCCGTCTCAAAAGCAATGTCGTCCTCTGTCACGTAACATCTACACCTAATGCATATTAGGTATCGTTTTCTTATTTTTATGTTGTTTAAGCCATCTACAACAGCATTATGTACTACATAGTTTGTACATGTTTGTGTTAGCATCTTCGTTCTAATATTAAGACAAAGGTTCAACAAAAAATATGAAATTGTAGTGAATAGCATATATTGCACAACCTATATTAGTTTTTTCACAACCACTCACAAAAGACCTAGCCATTTCAAATATATCATCTAGTTACCTGTTAAAAAAATGTTATCAAATAACTTTTACTCATGTTTTTATGACTGAATCAGGATCTCCAGATTACATGGGTAGACATTTTGTTTTACAGTCACTCATTTATAATCATTTTTAAACTAGTTTGATCGAGTATTATTGGATAAATGAAGTTATTACATTACGTTAGAAAATTGGAAAAAAATAATAATAACATATACATGTATGTAATTAGGCAAAGGCCCGCATTCATGGAAGTTTAGAGGTCACACTCTGATTAGTGATGAGCTATCAACAGGATAACGTGTGTCCAATTTTATATAGCAACATGCCCATGGAAAACGTGACTTGTATATGAATTAGCTGTCACTTTTATGACAATTAACAGTGCAAGACACAAGCGAATAGTTTGGATGGGAAAAGTTTTAAAACAGTTTAGATCTGGGAGTCGAGCAGTTAAGTCTGGAGGGGAGAGGCAGATAGTAAGATCCGGGTTTTTAGGCGGGATGGTTGGGTTTTGAATGGGAACAGTTTTGGATGTGAGAGATGGAGGTCTTGATTGAACTTGTTTTGAAGCGTATACATGTGATAATATAATTCATTAAAGTTTAAATGAAAGATGTAATAATATATATGTGTATAATGTATATATATATATATATACCGAATAGGAACTGCGCATAGCTTATGTGTGATTTTGGAACATGTACGGGTGGGGGTAGAAAAAAAGATGGCGAATCGTGACTCAGGATTCGAATCAGGATCAGAGGCGACGAAGTACTAATTAACAAGTAAGTGGTTTATTTCTGACTATAACTTTTCAACTAGCGAGCTTTGTAATTTAATTTATGTTCTTTGTGTGGAAATCTAGAAAATTAATAAAATGGCAGAAGTAAATATCGCAGAAGTATTTGACAAATTAGTACATAAAATAGGGAATATTAGAGAAAGGGTTTTGAGTAGGAACAGTTTTGGATGTTAGAGATGGGGGTTTTGTTTGAACTTTGTTTTGAAGCGTATACATGTGTTAATAGAATTCATTAAAGTTTAAATGAAATATGTAATAATGTAGAATAAATATATATCGAAAAGGAACTGCGCTTTCTGTTAGTTTTTGTTGATGTTGGAACAATTTTAATCCAGTCAGTTCAGTGCAAGACCAGTGCACAAGGTTTCGCTTGCCTTCCTGTCATATAACTGGTTCCAATCTAGTTATCTGGCTAAAAGACATTTGCATATTTGGGTTGTACTCTTTGGAATGCGCTGTCACAACACGTCAAACACTGGTTATTCAAAGGTGCTGCTCAATCATACCTTGGAGTGTTAGCAAACTAATGTTTTTAATGAGTATCTTTGTTTATTTGGTGATACTAATCATGCATTAACTGATTAACTTGTCACTCCTCCCCATTGTTAGTTTATACGGTGAAATAGGTAGAAGTGCATTTCAATGAGACATAGGGTCTAAGGAAAATTACTTTTCTATATATAATATGCTTACCCAGCTAAACATAGCGACTTCAAAGCTATCATCTGCGAATGGTATGCATGGGAGACTTGATTCTGTAATATTCTCTATCAAACCATTATCTATCTCTCGTTTCAACTTTTCTTTAGCCATATGTAGCATACCGACACTTGAATCCATAAGAGAAATGCGTTTGAAGACATATTTCAGTAGAGCTTCTGCAGGTCCACCGGTCCCGCAGCCGGCATTCATGATCCGGATGTTCTAAAGTTTAAAAATTTAAAAATGTGATGGAACGAAATACACGGCAATATACAGGCCAAAGAGAGAACAATAACATATGTTGATGCTGTAATTGTATTAATGTTATAAATAAACATGTCATAAGCTCTGTAAAAATGATGATAGTAATTTCTAATCCAACACAATTTAAAATAGTTTTCGCTTTAGCAATAACTCTTTATATATAGTCGTATTCATACTTTTCAAAGAATTAGTTCTTTAGTGGGAACAGAAAATCCATATGTATTTATCATTTGGTAACAATTTAATGGAACACTTTTTAGGTAATAACAGTCACAAACATTTACTATGCATTTTATATTACATTTTTTAAGTTTAGTGGATATGGAATTCTTGTATTATACCCTTTTTCCCTGACTCAAAAGAAAATATCATGCACATAGTATGAATGTTGTTTTGCATCACTTTTTGACACTTTTAATCAATGACCTCAGTTTCAACATATAGAAACGTAAACTTTACTAATATCATTGTGCTGTATTACATTATGTTCTTTCTAAATGAAGCAAATAAGGTAACATATTGATAATATTCTTTATGACAAAACTATATTTTATTTCGAACTGCTGCCATGTATTCCACAAGAAATCACTGACTGACCACGTCCACCTAAAATTGCCTACAAAGAGATTCGGTAACATACTGTATTACAAGTAGCAAATGAGCGTTATTTTACTTAGTTCTAATTTTTTTAATAAATTCAATCTTAAGATTCGTGATTTACATGACTGTATCAGTAATAACCATATGTAATTTTACATATACGTGGCTAAATTTATTTTATTCAGTATATATGTCTTGAACATCACCATGCATTTACCTTTATTCCTGAACCAAAATGGGTTCAAATCATTCCCGCAACAACATCAACTCCAGTAAAAACAGATCTGACTTTGTCATAATTTCCAAATAAGTTGGATTTTATTAGTTTATTAGTAATAACACATAACTGTAATGCTTGATTTTTCTTGAATGTGATAACCAATAGAAGACGTAGACTTCAAAGGAAGGGACAACAGGGGTCACATTTATGATTTGTTCTATAGTACAGTTATATCTTCTTTACAAATATACACAATTGTAAGAATTTCATCTTCGAATAACACTTTTTTGTCTGATTGTTTTAGGCTTATGAAACGAATATTCCCCGTCATAAGTCTGTACTTTATCGTCTTGTCTATCCAATAAATAATTTATTTTTCTAATTGATAAAACTTCTCTTATTTTTAAAATGTTTGTTAATAAGCATAAGACACCGTACGAGATCGAAACCAGTTCGTTGTAAGTGTCACAATTATCTGTAATTGAATCGTGAAATACACCCACGCTAATTATACAGATTATAGATTACTCGGCAGAACGGTATAAAACCCCTCACCCGTTAATACAACAAAACATTAAACTGTATTTTGTGCTATCAATACATTCATTACTGTCCTATTTCAAATGCATTCGTTTGTGTAAGATTTTTGCTGTACGATCAAACGAAACTACATGTTTATAAAATGACGTATGAAAATGTTTGTCAAATTGTTGGATGAGTATCTTGAACTTAAAACGGGATCTTCTGTAAGGCGACTGTGTCTTAACTGGATCAAGCTGTAAAACAGCCTAGCTTGAAACTATGTTGTAGAATTTTGTTCAAACTATATTATATATAAATTTTCCTCAGGTTTCTTGCCCCCTGATTCGTAAACTTCAAACAAAAATAATGAAAAATTAAAATGATTCTTATATTTAGAAATCATACAAACAAATGATCAAACCAATCAACTATATACAGTATAATGTTTCACACCCTGTAGTGTTGGATTAACTGTCGCTCGGCACTATTTTGTTATGATGAGGCCAGCTGCCAGACAACGTGTCTGAACAGCATATGTTTGAGAAGTGTAAGCTAATGGGCATGAAACAAAGCCCAGAGTTCCAGAACAAAGCTTAACTTTGAGAACGGTTTCAAACTAAATGAATCAAACCAAACTAGTGTGCTTGAAAAAAATCCCCAGTTCCAGCATGAAAGTTATTCTCACAAGTTTAAAACACCAAGCCTTCCCAAAGTTTATAGTCAGAAAGAACCTTTGTTGAAATGTACTCTTTCCCCAACACAATTAACCGAGGTTTCAAGTACACTTTGACGCTTATAATCTTGAGTAGACTTTTCGCAACTTGCGTCGAAAGTAACTATCAAAATATGGTATTGCTTCAATACGAAGTAGTACAACATTCTTGCCTGTATCAAACAATTTTGACGTTATTATAGGATTAAATTCTTTTTTCTGGTTTTAATTCATGTGTAACGAATGTCGAATCACGCACAAATCAAATAAAGTCCAAAGGAATTTATGTCAGATTTGTGCGTGATTTGACATTCTTAACACATGCATAAAAACCAGAAAAAAAAAAGAATTGTATCCTAATAATTCTAATCCTGATGATTATATTTAATTTGAGACTCCTCAAGTGAATGAAAAAAAAATTAAAATAACTAGGCCTATACACTGCAAAGTAAACGCGTAGGAATACATCACCTCTGTCCTGGTTGACATCAAAGTCTCTAGATCTAATATCCAATAATATCGTAACGGCTACTATTTCCATTATTAAATGAACTCTGTAACATAAGTTAGTTTATTGTAAAGTGATGATATTTTTCAGGTAAAAAATTTTAACATCCGCCTTTTATCTCTCGATTAAGACAAATAAATCAATAATTCCAGGAAGTACCCAAACAGTGTAGACGCTGACATCATTGTTTAGTTTTTGTCTACACGATTGTTTTAAAAATGTGTCAATATTTACGAAGGTCATATAAGTCCACACTGGTAGATGGAGAATCCCAATTTGGAACGTTTTAAACGACTTTTACGTGCAAGGTTTGTTTATTTACATTGTCTCACGAACGTTTGCTTCTGAACTTCAACTACATGTTTTTATATCATTTTTCCTGCTGAATAAATTGGTTTGTGGAAATTTTTGTCAACGGCTAGCATTCACGTTCGGTAAACATTGTGTTCAATTGTACGAAATACACCTCAAATCTGAACATTTTGTGACCTAATTCATTGTTTCTGGTCTGGTTAAATCGCTGAACCAAAGAAATCTATAAAAACAATAAACCGAATAAAACAGGTAGGACTAGAGCTTACATTCGTTTTTGTTGTAGTTTATTATTAAAATAAACGTGGAACCGTTGTGCACGTCATTTAAGTTCGTATATTGTTAAACCGACATCAAAATGTCATTGCTTCTTGTTTACGCAAGAAACGTAAAAGTAGTCCGGCTCCAGGGTTTTATCGAAAAATAAAAGACTTTAAAAAATTGACGTTGTTCAATGAAAATGCTGTATGATAATGAGATTGGAATTATATCAGTCATTGATTATAATATTATCATTCATCTTTTTATGATAAATTAATTTTTTTTAAATCCATACGTGTTATAATACTGTAAAATAACAGCGAAAAAAATAAATGTTTGCATATAGCAAGACTAATAAAGAGAGATCTATAAAATAACGATATTATTTTGACAATGTTATATATTTATTTAACCTTATACATGTGTTTGTGTGTCAAAGAACATGATGTCTGGAAACATAAAATCATCCAATAGTGCTATTTGTAATACGACAAAATATACTTTGCGCTGACAAGTCTGGTTACACGAACCAAGAGTTAACCCATCTGTGCTGGGAGTCGTGAAGTGAAGTTTGCGGTTATCGAAGAGACACGTGGTTAGTCACTAAGTCCACAAATAGTACAGTTTGTTCGCTAGTGTTTGACCGCCAATAATCTGCAAACAAAGTTGGCGGATAAAGTGTTCAAAAACATGGTATGTTTAAACAAAAAAAATGCCATGATGTCATTCGCATGTAACTCATTGGAATCAGCCAAAGTACCCAACAGAGGGGTAAGAACCCTCCATTCCCGAAAAAGAACTCAACTGGTGACCATGGGTAGCGACCCGTGAGGTTGGATGAAAGAGTTATGGTTGTTGAGTGATGTAGATGTCTGACTGTAGTAAAGTAGCATCTGCGGTGAAATACACCACTCTGTTCTGATTTGTGATACCTGTTAAATGTTGGTTTTGTTGTATGGTGTCTTCTTGAGACAATATTTCTGAGCGCTGCCACACTGGAGTATCATGCTGCAGACATATGGTATGATACCCCTACCAGTCACATTATACTGACTCCGGGCCGACCAGTCCTAGTTACCTAACTACTGAGCGCTGCCACAATGGAGTATCATGCTGCAGACATATGGTATGATACCCCTACCAGTCACATTATACTGACTCCGGGCCGACCAGTTCTAGTTCTCTAACTACTGAGCGCTGCCACACTGGAGTAGCATGCTGCAGACATATGGTATGATACCCCTACCAGTCACATTATACTGACTCCGGGCCGACCAGTTCTAGTTCTCTAACTACTGAGCGCTGCCACACTGAAGTATCGTGCTGCAGACACATGGTATGATACCCCTACCAGTCACATTATACTGTCTCCGGGCCGACCAGTACTGGTTACCTAACTACTGAGCTCTGCCACACTGGAGTAACATGCTGCAGACATATGGTATGATACCCCTACCAGTCACATTATACTGACTCCGGGCCGACCAGTTCTAGTTCTCTAAATTCTGAGCTCTGCCACACTGGAGTATCATGCTGCAGACATATTGTATGATACCCCTACCAGTCACATTAAACTGACTCCGGGCCGACCAGTCCTAGTTCTCTAATTACTGAGCTCTGCCACACTGGAGTATCATGCTGCAGACATATGGCATGATACCCCTACCAGTCACATTAAACTGACTCCGGGCCGACCAGTCCTAGTTACCTTACTACTGAGCGCTGCCACACTGGAGTATCATGCTGCAGACATATGGCATGATACCCCTACCAGTCACATTATACTGACTCCGGACCGACCAGTCCTAGTTACCTTACTACTGAGCGCTGCCACACTGGAGTATCATGCTGCAGACATATGGTATGATACCCCTACCAGTCACATTATACTGTCTCCGGGCCGACCAGTCCTAGTTCTCTAACTACTGATCTCTGCCACACTGGAGTATCATGCTGCAGACATATGGTATGATACCCCTACCAGTCACATTATACTGACTCCGGGCCGACCAGTCCTAGTTACCTAACTACTGAGCGCTGCCACAATGGAGTATCATGCTGCAGACATATGGTATGATACCCCTACCAGTCACATTATACTGACTCCGGGCCTACCAGTCCTAGTTACCTAACAACTGAGCGCTGCCACAATGGAGTATCATGCTGCAGACATATGGTATGATACCCCTACCAGTCACATTATACTGACTCCGGGCCGACCAGTCCTAGTTCTCTAACTACTGATCTCTGCCACACTGGAGTATCATGCTGCAGACATATGGTATGATACCCCTACCAGTCACATTATACTGACTCCGGGCCGACCAGTCCTAGTTACCTAACTACTGAGCGCTGCCACAATGGAGTATCATGCTGCAGACATATGGTATGATACCCCTACCAGTCACATTATACTGACTCCGGGCCGACCAGTTCTAGTTCTCTAACTACTGAGCGCTGCCACACTGGAGTAGCATGCTGCAGACATATGGTATGATACCCCTACCAGTCACATTATACTGACTCCGGGCCGACCAGTTCTAGTTCTCTAACTACTGAGCGCTGCCACACTGAAGTATCGTGCTGCAGACACATGGTATGATACCCCTACCAGTCACATTATACTGTCTCCGGGCCGACCAGTACTGGTTACCTAACTACTGAGCTCTGCCACACTGGAGTAACATGCTGCAGACATATGGTATGATACCCCTACCAGTCACATTATACTGACTCCGGGCCGACCAGTTCTAGTTCTCTAAATTCTGAGCTCTGCCACACTGGAGTATCATGCTGCAGACATATTGTATGATACCCCTACCAGTCACATTATACTGACTCCGGGCCGACCAGTCCTAGTTCTCTAATTACTGAGCTCTGCCACACTGGAGTATCATGCTGCAGACATATGGCATGATACCCCTACCAGTCACATTAAACTGACTCCGGGCCGACCAGTCCTAGTTACCTTACTACTGAGCGCTGCCACACTGGAGTATCATGCTGCAGACATATGGCATGATACCCCTACCAGTCACATTATACTGACTCCGGACCGACCAGTCCTAGTTACCTTACTACTGAGCGCTGCCACACTGGAGTATCATGCTGCAGACATATGGTATGATACCCCTACCAGTCACATTATACTGTCTCCGGGCCGACCAGTCCTAGTTCTCTAACTACTGATCTCTGCCACACTGGAGTATCATGCTGCAGACATATGGTATGATACCCCTACCAGTCACATTATACTGACTCCGGGCCGACCAGTCCTAGTTACCTAACTACTGAGCGCTGCCACAATGGAGTATCATGCTGCAGACATATGGTATGATACCCCTACCAGTCACATTATACTGACTCCGGGCCTACCAGTCCTAGTTACCTAACAGCTGAGCGCTGCCACAATGGAGTATCATGCTGCAGACATATGGTATGATACCCCTACCAGTCACATTATACTGTCTCCGGGCCGACCAGTCCTAGTTCTCTAACTACTGATCTCTGCCACACTGGAGTATCATGCTGCAGACATATGGTATGATACCCCTACCAGTCACATTATACTGACTCCGGGCCGACCAGTCCTAGTTCTCTTACTACTGAGCGCTGCCACAATGGAGTATCATGCTGCAGACATATGGTATTATACCCCTACCAGTCACATTATACTGACTCCGGGCCGACCAGTCCTAGTTCACTAACTACTTAGCGCCAAGCAAGAAAGCTTGTAGTACCATTGTACAACACAATACAAAACAATTCAACAGCACACAATAGCCAGTCTACAAAGGCTTACGAAGCACTATCACTTTTAATAAATAAGTTGATAGATATGTTGAAATTTATCCAAGTTTTTTATAAAAGTCAAATTAGAGTCAATTGGCATGTGTGTAGTCTAGGCATGATAGTTTTTTTTTTTTTTTTTTTTTTTTTGGTTATACTAAATAATGGAGCATAATTATTGAAATTTAAGAAGAAGAAGAAGAAGAAGAAGAAGAAGAAGAAGAAGAAAAAGAAGATGACGAAGAAGAAGAAGAAGAACATTGAATTCGTAAGTTATAAAATCTGCCGTCAGGCGAGTGTATTTATGTTTAGCAAGCATTTCAGAATTATTAAGTTAAATGGTCCATAATTAGTGTCTATCATTATTAAATATTTCTATGATTTAACAGTTTCAGTCACGAGGTTGACTAGTAAATAAAACGTTGCAATCATCACTGGGATCTTTCATTTTTAAAATCCGATTTCGTTCGTCATAACCTTAAATTAAGAAGTTTGAGATGGATTTAGTGTCCGTAACGTTCATAAATGTTTTAATCATGTCCTGATCACTACCACTCCGTATGACATCACCAAAATGTCGTTGTCGTAGTACGTCGTAAACCGGGCAAGACACCATCTTCAATGTGTCCATGGTTACACGCCTGACAAAGCCTCCTTTCCAATGGTACTTGGGGTCTCCTGTATCACCCCAGCTCTATCGATAGTGGGAAAACCCCGCACCTGAAACGTGCCAATGCGGATCTTTGTTTAATTGATAATCGCCTGTCTAAATATGGCTCACTGGTGTAAGTGGATTTGAACAATTTATAAGTCCGTAGTTTAGGGGATTGCTGTTTAGCTGAATACCAGCTTGTTTCAAGTTTAAATTTTGTGCTTTTTTTCAAACAGTTTAACATGTTTTCAAATGAAACATTTTAAGTGGTATCCACATGGAAAAAGTTTATAAGGCTGTTGTCCCCAGAATTCGTTAGACGTCTGCTGACCACGTGTCTCGTAAATGCGCCGTTTTATAAATATTCCAGACGAGAATACGGTGTGCTATACGGGAGATTGGTAAACGATTACGTCTGTGCCATAGTCGAATAATATCACAATGTCGTCTGTGGAGAGGGCTATAGCCCGTTTCATCGTCAAGGGCCACAAAAGAGGTTTGTTTACTAACACCCAGGAATGTTCGTATTGCCCTATGTTGAAGTTTGTTTAAATCGTCATAGATTTTATATCCCCAAACACCTGCCGCATTATCTGTGACTGGAATAACAGTGCTGTTGTTCAACTTTTCATACGTTTTGAAGCCAAAGCCCTTGCTTGTGTAATATTTGGCCGTTAGTGCCCCTAGCGCTCTTTCTCCTACGTCATGTAGTATCTTAACCCATGAGTGTAGTTAAGTGTCTCGTTAATTTCTAATCCAAGATAGCGGTACGAGCTGACAATTTCGACGTCATTATAAATGAATTTAAATCGGAAGTCCGTTCGATTGGTTCGTTGTTTTCTACAATGCATCGGGATGCTGATATAATGTGATTAGCTAAGCCCCTGACATTACTTTTCGTGGCACGAGATAGGGTCCGTCGAAACACCCAAATTCACTCTTAAATACCTCAAAACACATAAAACAATTGGAGAATATATGAATGTCTTTTTTGAGTGGCTTTCGATGTTACCGGTTGCTAGGAACATATGCTTAGAGTTAGGTATTGGTCGTGTTAGGTTTATGTTAAGATATTCTTTATTCAGTTTCTATTGAATTCAGTTTTTAATATGAAATTACTGGGTCCACTGAATGAAACGGCTATATACACTGTTTGCATTATAGAGATAATTTACCTTGAAAAGGTCAACGTTTGTTATTCACATCTATTATGTCGCCCGGCTCTGACTGTATTTGGGTGCAACAGATATAGATAGACATATGTATAAAAATAATAAAAAGAGAAAATATATGATTTTATAAAACTAAATTTGGCAGCCATTGTAACTCGGGTATAAATACGGTGTTTAAGTAAAAGCTCACACTTGGTGCGTGCCAGTATTTATTGAATCAGTCTGGATTAGTACAAACTGTTAGTAATACTATATGGTAAGGTTTATAATGGTTTGTTCTAATCAAGACTTATTGGCAAGTAAAATTCACGCTGTATTTGTATTTAGTATTCCCGGTGGTTGGTAAGTAATGGCTAAGGTTAGGTATTGGCCACCATTTAAATAACGGTTAGGTTTTAGGGTAAGGAAGAGAGCCGGGTAAAAAGAATGGGGCATCACTAATTGAGCCACCTAAGAGAATCATAGAGGCATGAAGGAAATCAAGTCTGTTGTTTTTCGTGGAAAGAATATGGGACATGGCGCAGCTGTCTGAATTTAAAAATGAAAAGTACCTCTATCTGGAAAGAAATGATAAAATCATATTTTACACCAAGCAGCTGTCAAATAGATTTTGTTTTGTGAACTATTGGTGTACCTGTTGTACCGGCAAGCATTTTATTTAATGGAGACTCCATGACAAACGAAGACATTTTTGTTTGAGTGTTTGTTTTTACGAATCCATCTCAGTGTTAAACAAAGTAAGAATAAGTCTAGTCTCTGAATTCATTTTCTAAAATAGTACTAAGTATCCTATGTATAGTTATAGAAATGAACAACATTGAAACCATACGCAATACGTTTCGACATTTTTTTGTAAAAGAACGTAGTGTTTTTAAATTGATCATAGACACTGAGGTCCGTCATTGTACTGTTGGATCGAGTTATATACTATAAAAGATACTAGTAATACATCAAGTATACTAGTATCCATGAATGTACCCTTTCCATATAATATACGTGTATTTACTCTATATACTTTTATAACGAATATAAATGTATATAGAACGCAGGGAGTCATTTCAATGACAATATTTTTTTTATTATATAGTCACACCCATTTAATTAACTCTAGGAACCGTTTACCAGGTTTAAGCTGCAAAGTGACGGCGATTTTTGTTGCTGACGTTCCAAAGCGGTTGCCCCTATCATCATTTCTTTTGTATGTATGTACATGTTGTGTACTTATTATGATACGTATATATGTATATATATATATATTACGATTATGATGTTTTGCATATGTAACCATTCAATGTTACGTCTCTTGTTTGACATGTGTATTTCTCATCTTATACGTTAAAATTATTTTAGTATATTTAAATTCTATTTTTGTATTATTCCTACTTTATATGACTCAATCGAGAGGAGTGATACATATCTTATTCACCTGTCCACGGACAGTTTTGAAAATAGTATATGTTACTTTCGGGATTTAAACCGCAGGGGCCGTGGGTTCGAGTCCTAAAGTTTTCAGTAAATTTAGAAAAGATAATTTAAATTTCGCTGAATAGTTTCATCTGTTGAATTCCATATGTGCCAGTAAAAAGTATGTAGTTAAAAATGAAAATTATACAATATAACGAAACAAAATAAATTATATAACATATTTAGTTTTGTAATATTTTATTATTCTTTCATCGACTCAAACTTGACTACAGACATTTTTCTTTGTTCACATGACAATTGAAATTAACCTTAACATAAATTTATATAATAATGGAAGGTATATTTCATATCAGATATACAGGTACATTGCTACATTAAACAAATACGCAACACAAAATAGTCATTAGTAAACATATTCAGTGTAAATATTGAAACTTAACAAATATCGATACTGGCAGTTTTCTATTGCACTTTTCCATGTCACAAACACCAACCGTTACAGTATCTTCCATCGTTAAACATGCAACGAAACGGTAATGGACCCATTGTTTTTTGTATACTATATGGTTTCCTGTCTCAGTTCAAACTGGTCATGTTCATGTGTGGTCTATGTCTTATTGCACAATCACCGTCTCCCATCTATCGTCATTTATTAAACATTGTTATCAATAAACAGTAACTGTTTTGCTAAGATACTAGTATTCTGCAAATGTGTTTCCTAAGACAATATTTCTGTTTATTTCAATTACCGATTCCAACTGGCATCCATGCGTTCTATAGTTTATTGCACAATCACCATTTCTTCGTATTATTGTTCTATTTCATGCAACAACAGCTGCAATCGTTTCCTTTCATACAATATGTTTTACCGGATTCAACCTAACATTGTCACTCTCGTTCTATCGCTATTGTAAACAATAAAACGTTTTAATGCATTCGTTGATTTTTACAATACATGCTTCAATCGTTCTATAGTTCTTGAGAACCTTTGTTTCGTTATCTCAATGACGCTCGTGATGTCATCATGAAGAACTCGAGGATCTTGTTCACTTGCTAATGTGATCGCATCAACAGGGTACACAACATGCGATATCTTTACAATCGTTGAAGTGGTGTCTTGTCCTGCATCCGCAGTTTCTGTATTTGTCTTGACGCACGAAGGCTTTTGGTAACTCAATCTTTCCTCGACCAATAGGTTTCGATTTCTTTGCTCGGTTCCATAAATTATAAAAACTTGAAATCGTTTGTCCATTCAATGCGGGTTGGTATGACATTTCATTATGTACTTTGAAACCGTCGGTATCGTATACGGAAATTTGTTTTGTTTTCTTTGGTTCATAAGAATCAACAGTTATTGTTTCAATCTTATCCACTTTCGATTCACTTCTGGTGCTTAGTCCAGAATAAACTCTTGTAGTTAATCTAGAATCACTTCTTGTGCTCAGTTTAGATTCACATCTAGGGCTTCGTCTTGAATCACAACTGTTGTTTGTAAATTTCTGCTTCGGCTCCAGTGACACCACTTTTGTTTCGCTCTTGCACATTTTGGTTGTCGAAGAATATAATCTTAATAGTGTATTCTTTCTAAAAATATTGTAGGCTTATGGTCTGTTACAAAGTATATCGCAGTATTTATACTCAATATATTGGCACTTCCTTCAATGTTTGACGTCAAACCGAAGTGTGAACCGGTGTAAAGAAATAATCTAGGACGAGTATAAGCTATTTAAAGCAGATGTAGTAACAGATAACGGTTGTGTATGAATAGAACAAGGTCCTTAGTGTGGTATGAATGTCGTTACTATCAAACAATTATCTTTTCAAATCTTAGATAGCCATTGATACATTACAGAGGGCGTGTTCAAAATACATACTAAGGTTAATTACTACGTCTAATTTACAGTGGCAGCACTTTTTGATCATTGATAAGAATTGCGTTTCTGTTTATGACTATACCATTTCATCGGACATAATCACGAATAAATCAGTTCAATACTTTAGCCGCATTTATGTTTTGTTTTGTGTTAAGTGTACCCTTACTTGGCTATACATATATTGAACGCAGATGTACGTTTAGTACTTACAGTGTGCCACGATACGTAAAAATATTTTTAAGTAAACTACGATACATTAGTAATTGGGATTCATATTGTACTTTTAACGTGGAGAACTGTCCTGATACATGTTTAGGTTCGGCAGTTGAAATGTAATATTTATTACACTCTGCACAGCGTCGTTGTCGATGTCTGTGGTTGTTTAAAGGATGGAGGAGTTAGTCTATCCACGAACCTGGTATCTCCCGAATCAAGTCTATTAACCACAAGTGAAAAAAGCAGGAAATTCTATGGATGTCCCACAATTCATAGCAATTGAACGCTTACTAAACTGTGACGTCATTCGAACTTTCCCTGAAGCACCCGACCAGTTTACGTGCTCGTTACAACTGCTATTTAACGGACACAATCGGGAGAGCTGGGTTCGTTCTACTGACTAATAGGGGAGTATAAAAAGGGACTCAAGTAAAGAATTGACCACTCTTGATCTGTACGGTAAATTGATAAAATCAGAAGGTTAACACAATTAGGAATACAATCACTGAACATATACATATGAACGGTTTGGCATAAACGCTCTTCAGTATAAATGTCTCTTTATTCCTGAAAATATAACTTTTATCCTGCTAGTTAGAAAATGTGTCTACCAGAAAAAAATGTTTTTGTTGCCTGCTATGAAATTAGGTTGGTTTGCTGGAACACCAATGACTGAGAACTAGTTATATACTAGTTGTTGTATGAGTGACACATTGAATACGTCGAACTTTATTAAATAAAACTTAACATTAACCCTTTACTCCATAGATACGCGTTTTTCTGCACCAATCACAGAAGCAATCTGAACACTTCCTGCACTGTTTTCCACTCTGTCAGTTAATATAAACATAATTCACCCAATAATTCAAAAACCTTCTATATTAGATGTCCATAAGCGTCTATATTAGAGGTGTCCAAAGGCGTCTATATTAGAGGTGTTCAAAGGCGTCAATATTAAAGGTGCCCAAAGCCTTCTATATTAGAAGTGTCCAAAGGCGTCTCTATTAGGTGTCCAAAGGCGTCTATATTAGAGGTGTCAAAAGGCGTCTATATTAGAGGTGTATAAAGGCGTCTATATTAGAGGTGTCTAAAGGCGTCTATATGAAGTAAAGGGTTAAATCAGGTTAAAGTGATATTCATTCTCTCTCATACTCCTCTCTATATGCCACATATGCTTCATTGCTTGCCGCCTGGTATTTTGCTGATACTATCCACGGCATATAAGTTATATGGCAAGATGATCCCTTCACCATAACTGCTGCACCATGGCAAGTATCAGTGGGAAACAAAACATTGGATCAGGGGTTGTTATTGGGTGGTTCATCTTAATTTTAGGATAAATTTCTTAAATATTAGAGGATACTGAGATTAACGATTGGCGGTTGCTAGTTGAATGTTATTACTGTCTTATGTTGGTGTTTGCCGTTAATTGTTCAACAAATAATTGAGAAATAACATCTGTTGACATGCACCAAAGCTTGCAGATAATAATTTCAAATTGGTGTTAAATGTCACTGACTACAATAATTAATATGTTGCAGGTATACACGTTTGACACATACGTAGACGTTTCAATGATTATGATCGCAATGATGCTACGATAGAAGAGTTGTAATGTTGACATTCATGGCACGATTATATGATAGTTTTATGTTTGAACTTTAAAGTGTAATCTAACCACATTTCTGTACAAAAATAGGCTTCTTATGCCGCCATTTCCCTTGATTGTGGTCGGCATTCACAATGCATTGCAATAGTCCATTTCAAAGTACTGCACAATCCCTCCCATGGTTGTATTGCTTTGTTTGATATACATTTGGGTTGTTAAACCGGTATCTTCCATATTATAAATTGATAACAGTTACCTCACACATCACGTAATCTCACTCACTCCCACTCACTCACTTACCTTCACTCACTCACTCACTCACTCACTCACTCACTCACTCACTCACTCACTCACTCACTCACTCACTCACTCACTCACTCACTCACTCACTCACTCACTCACTCACTCACTCACTCACTCACTCACTCACTCACTCACCTTATCTCACTACACTCACAACATTTTATCTCATCTTATCATTAAATAAAATCGATCGGATACCGAAGTATATACCGCTGACAAACCACAAACTTAACCTTAAACGCTTCAGTCAATATAAAAATATAGTATTAATTTTAACGTTTTAATTACCTTGTATAATGCAACTATATATTACTTCATGTCGCTATGGTTACTTGGCAATAAATCCAAGTTCCAATGATGCACTACTACGACATCGCCACATCATGTAAGACATTGTACACTGAACGGAACAGCTTACCCGCTACCTGACATTTCATGTTCCTCACATTTTATGTGTTTTCTCGAAAAGAATCAAGCAGATTCCTTGAAACTTGGATTTGAATAAGAATGAACACTGCTTTGTCAAAATAAACATAATTGTCTGTTTATGTCGTTTATAAGTGTTTATGTCGTATATAATTGTCTGTTTATGTCGTTTATAAGTGTTTATGTCGTATATAATTGTCTGTTTATGTCGTTTATAAGTGTTTATGTCGTATATAATTGTCTGTTTAAGTCGTATATAATTGTATGTCGATGTCGTATATAATTGTTGATAACGTTACTTATAATTGTCTGTTTATGTCGTTTATAAGTGTTTATGTCGTATATAATTGTCTGTTTATGTCGTTTATAAGTGTTTATGTCGTATATAATTGTCTGTTTATGTATTTATAAATGTTTATGTCGTATATAATTGTCTGTTTAAGTCGTATATAATTGTATGTCGATGTCGTATATAATTGTTGATAACGTTACTTATAATTGTCTGTTTATGTCGTATATGATTGTCTGTTTATGTCATATTTAATTGTTGATAACGTTACTTATAAGTGTCTGTTTATGTTATATATAATTGTTGATAACGTTACTTATTATTTTTGACGAAAATATTAAAAACATAAAAGTGGCTGGTTAGCTGTTTTGTTCAGTATTTATTTCGAGGGCGTGTTGTAAAACAAGTCTAACTCGAAGAAAGATGAATGTATTTATGACAAATATTCTACAAACAAACGGACTGTGTTACTACAGGAGTTGCCACATAGGATATTGCAATGGCAAATTACTTCACTTTGTCGTATACTTTGTCTCCCACAACAATTAATTTTGTACTGTTCTACATATAGAAAAAATGCACTTCTGGAACACAGAACACATTACCAATGGCGCGAACCCGACGTGACTGGACAAAATATTTCGAGTTAAGGGTTGTTCGAACCAATTATTAATCAACATTATACCATATAATATTCTGTATATCTATAAACACCAAAATAGGAATTCGGCCCGGGACAACATTATAAGAATCCATCATGAGTATCAGGGTGGGATAGAAATATCTCAACCGAGGGGTCGAAGTTACATGGGAAAAATCCGTATCTGTTATGAGCAGAAATGGGAGAAAAGTGTTCCAGCCATCCGTGTATGAGCCAAGGAAGTTCTACTGTATATAGCATTTATATCCATTTACATATATTAATTGTGAATTTATTTTAAAAAGCTTATATATTGTTCATTTTTGTAGATACGTTGACTGTACCCGTTCATTTGTTTCATTGTGTAATTTATATAATCTCCTGAAAATTGGAGGAAATACAATTACCAATCAACCTTCTTCATTTTACTCTTAAACAACAAGCAAATCTACCTGATCAGATTTCTATTTTTTTTTAATTCAATTTGTTTGTCTTCTTCAGCACCTGCGATGATGTGCTAGTCACGTTATTAACACTTATGTACTGTCATTTCTATTTTGAATACATATGCAATGTGTTGCCTTCTTCCAGAACCTGCGATGATGTACTAGCCACGTTGAGTTATAAAGAATTATGTACTGCCGTTGAAATTTCATATACAATTATAACAACAATATCAAATACAATAGTCCAATAGAAATATAACATTTTAGCCAAAACCCAAAACTAAAAGTAACAAATGGTTTCTTTCCGATTCTGACAAGAATATATTTACCCCTTGTTTACATATTAAAAGTTTAGGAAAATCGAAGAATACAAAATTTGATTTTTTTCCAGGTTTGTTGATACACATATTTATATTAAATAAGAAACAGTGTTTTTATTAGGTAGAAAGTATAAATAAGTTTACGAAATATTCATGTTTTGTTGACATTTTTATATAGACTAAGCGATACCATCATGTTATATTAACATATATACTTCAGTTAGTGCTTGATATTAATATGTAATAACAATAATTTAAGAAACCCCCACTCACTTCTATTATAACGTGAAAGAAATGGTACTTTAAATATTTATCATTTGCGTCGCACTTGTTGTATTATTGGTTTGTATTTACTATGTTACAACTTTTTCACGTGCACATGCATGCCTTCAAAGCGCCCTACTTTGACTGTAACAGTATTCACACGCACGTTGGGAGGCAGTCCGGCCCGTGCTTTTTACACGTATGCCGAGTCATGCGGCAGTCTGACTTTACACTTATATTTAACCACTTTCAATAAACTTATAAACTGTCTGGTGCAGGGGCTTTCAGTGTTTGTACATCCACAATCTTACCTTGTGCGATTCGCCAGTCCAATCCTCTGATATATGTCATATTCATCCTTCCATATTTGAATTTGATGGACCATTCTGATTTTATGATTAATTGCGGATGAAAACGTTGATGATATACGCATATGTGTAACAAATGTAATGCTTGCATGGTATTTTTTTGGAAAAAAAACTTATACCCATTAGAGTACCAATAGTTTATCCTGTTTTTCCATTGTACACAATTACTAATGCCTCCTCTGCTGATTGGGCAATTGTTTATTTTTGTGGAAGTTTCGTCATCAAAAATTTCTGATTTATTTGAATCTTCCGAAGTAGCAGCCAAGTACCCGTACCAAACAGACGAAAGGTTGTGTCACATTCAAGAACAGCATGTATGAATAATATATGTTTGCGTACTTCTTTCCCTAGCTTTATTTTTGTTAGCTTTGTGCTTTAAATCTTAAATTCGGATTAAATATTCATCTTGGTTCAAGAATATATTATATAAGTCCATTTTGGCGTATTGGAAACAGCAATATTTGCATCATAACCGTTAAGAACCATTGACTTACTTCCCGCATGTTCCACAGATGTCTTCACAGCTAAGTCAGCTGCATCTCTTACTGCTTGTCGTCACTTAATATCACGTGCATTTAATGCCCCCCGTAAGCATGTTAATCAAGCATTGTTTATTTTTTGTGTAAGTAAGAAACGTATCCTTTTGGTGTTTATTGTCAGTTCACATATGAAGAATTTGTTTCAAGCATGTCAAGCATTACATTTAAGGTATGCAGTATATTTCGTAGATGATTCCTCTGAATAACTAACCAAATACAAAACACCGATACCTTTTCATATTTTTCGATAATTCAAGTCTAATAAAAAGGTATCCAGCGATATGAATAGCCTTTTGGCCATGGAAGTTGCTGAGTTAAAAACCCCTCCGTCAATGACGTACTGAATATATGTTGGCAAAGTTTGTGGTTCTACAGCAACAACTCTCCAGATTACTACATGTTTAGCTAACTTGTTTTTTTTCTGCCCCAAGCAAACAATCTGAGTGGAAGAGAGCGGAGGTAGGTACACACTTGATAAGTGAACAATAAAGATAGTTTCTCTCTGGTCAACATAACCGCAGCAGCAGTAATCAACCGTTGAAAACATAGCTGAAGATCGACTTTTATTATTTCATAATTTATCTCAACCGCAGCTTTAAAACTTAGTGTATCAGCCTTTTTTTATTTTCAAAAGAATACTCGTTGTTGTCCGGTTCTTCCTTGTTTTTAATAATATCACTACCAGTACCCCTGGAGTTATCAATATTAACATTTTTATCTTCCATAACATCAATACCGCTTAGCGATGGATCGTCATTAAATTAATGTCATGATATGAAAAGCTGACAATTTTTTGCATCTTGTCTTGCTTTGCTATTCTTTTTGTGCTGCTAACTTGATGTGTACATTGCTTTTGCATACCCTGATTTCCCTCAGTAAATGTCGGTGTAGATAACAGGGTAATGCTTTTTGCATGTCAGTCATACTATTGCGTCTACTAATGATACCACCGGTTGTTCCAGTACCCTTAAATAACATTTGCCCTTTGACTAAACTATCGAAAGTCCTGCCATGTATAGCTGCTTTTTCCTACAACAATAAACCTTAATTCTAGAAACTTTAATACATTATGATGTTCTTCATATCGTAGTAACATTTTGTAAAAGTACATGCTTTTTTACCACTATTTCACATAAGGGGTTTGTCTCGATGCAGCAAACAAAGGCGTTTATGAAAAAGTGTGCAGACAAAGAGCCGGAATTCCCTTACATCTGAGTTTGATGTTCAACGTCTCAAAAAGTTAAAATCTCTGTAAGTTTTGCATGAATAACAGTGCCGTTCCTCTAGTAGTCATCGTTTTCTTATAGGCGTCTGGTTTCTTGTTTAGCAAATGATTTAGGCTTAATATGCAACGTTCATATCAGTGTGTGTTTCACAATCAGTGAATTAGAACCTCTACAGTGTGTTCTTCTGCAGAATATTCAAATAGGCGTTCTTTGAGGACAATGTCTCCTATATAACCCAAGCTGAGTGACTCCTTGAAATGTCTCAGATACTCTTCCGACAGTGCCAGTGGTATTGTCCATGTTTCGAAATTCAAAGGTTGTTTTTATAAACCTTTGAGTACATAATACTGCTAAGAATTGCTTGTTTGCGAGTGTGTTCCCTTATTCCTCTTAACATTGCTTTTTCGCTAAAATATGCCCTACAGTTTTATCGGCATAAATGATCTCCAAAAATTCGTGTTACTCCGAACCTTCAATCAGATGATCAATGCTATGTAAAAAAACTCATTTCAACATTGAGTCTGATGTCATCCCAATCTTAGTACAATGTTTCACTTTTCAATGGCTCATTCTGTGGTATTTCTAATAAAGGCTGGTCCAAAGCAAGTATGAAAGTAAATGTAACCTGCTAGCTTACAAAGTTCATCTTTAAAATAATATGAGTTTCATGATAATCATCGGCATGGGTCATATGCGATTTAAGTTACCAGAATGTTTTTGTTAATTTTGTTAACCAATAGCGTGCAAACAATTATTTATATGGCAAACTTATCTTTCACAATTCACAGACAACTGATTTATTATACACAGAATGTAAGTTTTGTATGTAACCTTAAATATTTTGTGATGTTTTGATCCCGCAAAATGGTCTTAATTTAACGAATTGCAGTTTGAAATAAGAGTTCAAGTACTTTTAAGCTACAGTATACTCATTTTGAAATCATAAGCCCTTCAATTTGATACATATATTGCTTGGAAAAGTCTCGTTTTTGTAGAGAATGGAAGGAAATAAAATAAAATGAAACGAGATTTAACGAGATTTTACGTGAATACGCCAGCATTTCTAAATCTCAAACAGTTCCTTTAATTTACTTTTCTATAGTATTCCTTGTTGCAAAGTAGAGATATTCTGTTAACTTCAATTTAAGTTATAAACACAAACTATTTGAAATTCATTGTTGGTTCATACTTCTTAAATAAAATAAGTGTTGGGTTAAAACATGTAGTTCTGTCGAAACTAGGGCATAGGGAAAAATAACATGTGTACTATCAACTTTTTTTATGATAACACATAAGAAAACACTTGCGATAAAAACATGAAAAATAAAACACTTTCGTTATCCTTCGATTTTCCTGAAATTTTTATATTGTATAGAGGGGTAATAAAGGAATTTAAAATCCCTCAACAACCAAATGTTACTTTTAGTTTCGGGTCCTGGGGTAACTTGATAACAAGCAGTTAGTTAAAACCCCATAATACGGACACTAAAATCATATTAATACTTATCTAAATAAGTATAAGTAGATATATTATTTATATAACTTGAATATATTCGTGACTATAACGTATATCTGTTTATATATCTGTCTATGTTCAAGAGACCGCGGCGTGGTCTAGTGGTAGAGCGTCCACCTCGCATGCGGAAGGTCGTGGGTTCAATCCCCGGCAGGGTCATACCAAAGACTTTAAAAATGGTACTAGAAGCTTCCTCGCTTGATGCTCAGCATTTAGAGGTGAGTTCTAGGTCTGGTCGGCCCGATGTCAGTTTAATGTGACCGGGTGGGGTATCATACCATGTGTCTGCGGCATTATACTCCAGTGTGACAGCGCTTAGAATACTATCTCAAGTAGACACCGTCGCGATATTACTGAAAAATGGTTCAAAGCGACGCTAAACACCATACAACAACAACAACAACAACAACAACAACAACAACAACAACAACAACAACAACAACAACAACAACAACAACAACAACAACAACAATGTTCGAGATTGTATTGGTAAATTGCACATGTAACGTGGTAAATTAACGGATACTACGGTTAAGATAAGAAACTTTGGGAGATATGGAATGTTAATGAATAATAAAAGCAGTAACGTGTTTTTATCAACATCGGTCAACATTTCAGCCTGATATTACAGTAGAAATTCATTGTCTCGATGGTTGGAATACCACATATAACTCGAACCACCCATCTAGTCTGAAATTCCTATTTCCTTAGATATACATGCACATGTATAGTATGATGTTGAATAATACATAGCTCGAACAAACCTTAACTCGAACTATTTTGTCCAGTCGCATCGGGTTTGAGCCATCGAAGTTCTACTGTATATCAGTCCAATATCTACAACTCGATGATTAAAGAATGGCAAGACATAAGTAAGAAAGACAATATACTTCAACGTATGTACTTTATTTGTATGATATATAATATACACTGTAATTATATGCGCAGCACATCATATCTATTAACATGATACAAAATGTCGATCATCAATATGCATATATATTGATCTAAGAATTAAATCAGTCGGTACTGTTACAGCTGCAATAACAGTTTCACTACCATCTATAATTAGTCGGTCTCTGTTCAACAGAAATACAAAAAAACAACAAGTGTTTGTAAACAATTATTACGACACTAATAACGCAAGTATATACACCATCCCTCACCCCAAGACTAGCAGACATATTTGTATACATATTTTATACATGCTATAATATTATGAAATTAAAAACATTGCCGTTTGAAGTAAAGTTTACGTGCTTTTGCATTTTTAGTGGTAATATAGAACGTGTACAGTCATAAGTAAATTAACAAGTTTAAAACACAATTTAATGGGAATCGTTTTGAAGAAAAACTCATTTTGCGAAGAAAGAATTTTGATTTGTATTCCCGTAACGAATTGAAGTTGAGATAATTGAAAACGAGATTTCTCGAGATTTTTCGTGGATACGCGATCGTTCATAACATGTCAATCAGTTGTTTTCCCTTCTCATTCTGAGTCCTTGGTTTTTATCATGAAATTAAATGTTCTAGTAAGAACACTGATATTTATTTTCCAGTTAGTAACAATTCGGCAGAATCGAAACCAAAATAAACAAATTAAAACATTAGAGCTAATTGTCTCCATTTTTGGCACAGATATCAGCGTCACGGTTATTTGCACAATCTGGATACAAGACTATATCTGTTTAGTCATAGCATTACCTTTATTTACTCATGTACAGATAAATAGTATTGATATGTATATTTAAAGGATAGAGTTTATTACATATTTAGTGCATCCACGGAAACATAATGCTAGTACATTAGTTATAGCACATGGTCATATAGCTATGATCACGTAGGTATACTACTTGCAGCACTTTGTTCCTTTACAATCTATCACTAATTTGAGAATATTAACTTATATTTTACAAGACATTCCGTATAATCTCACTTAGAAAAAAAAACTGTCACATGGCAACACGTGGAACCAGTACCGCATTAATATGACAAATTCCTTCTTTTTAATAAAGTAATAAATAATTACCAATTACAACAGTGCAGAATGACATCAAAGGATATGCCATTTGAATACAATACTTATTGAACACACTGGTATTTTTCCTATACCAATTACGATTCCTTTTGACAGACGTATAACGTAAAGCCGTTTTGATCCTAAATGATAACATCAAAAGTTATTTAATATCAGATAATTACATCAACAGCGCCATTTATGATATTAAATTTTAACCAATGTCATTTAGATGAGTTTGAATTTCAAGTCCTGCGGTTATTGATTCTTGGTTCCTGTGTGAATCCAATATACTTTTCACTGTTTTCAGTAATTGTCTGGCGTTCATAAAGAAGGTGTACAGCAGTTTCTATCTTTACATCCCTTATAATGATACCGCGTGACACAACCGCAATGTCTGTATTTATCTTGTCTCACAAAGGCTTTCGGAGGTTCAATTTCTCCACGTCCCAGGGGTCTCGTTCTAATTGTTCGATCCCATAATTTATAAAAGCAGGAAATTGTCGGACCGTCCAGTCCTGATACACAATGTTCCAGCATATCCTGATTGCTCCCATTTACAGATTCAGTGTACGAATCAGTTTCCAATGTTTTACACATATTTATATCTTCGTTTTTGAAACTCGTTTTGCATGTTAATCCCAGTCCTGACGTCGTTGATTTTATTTGTAATTTTCTGTTAGGACCCGACGAGTGTCTTATTCTTACTTTTCGATGTTTCCTTTCAGTTCCATGATACTCAGTGTTAAACTTTAATCTCTTCTCGTCTGTGATTTTTCTTGTACTTGAAGAAAGCGTCTGTTTTGCTTCACATTTCTTCAGAAGTTCGATATTTCCTTTCGTTTTGTAATTGCACATTTTCGTAAATACTTTTGCTTAGCTTATATATGTGACCTGCACGTCCCGTCAGCTTGAAGTGTTCGTGTTTGTTTCAATAAATTAAGTATTTATACTTTTAGTTCTTGTAATGGATCGCATACTTGACGTCAGAAAGTTTGCGTGGTTAGGGAATATAAACTTCTAATCAAGTAGTCATCACAATTACCAACATTGCACCTACATATACTATTAACAGTATTTAAAACTGATATAGTAAAAGATTTAAAGACAATGTCTGTCAACACACTGTGTATGGTTTACACTGTATCATCTACTTTGTCATTGTGGTTGATTTGAATGTTAGTTTTCTGATTGATCAAATGCCACTGAAGCTATTTATATAGATAAACCGGCTATAAATATAAACATTGATACTATTATAAAATTCAAAACAATCGTTTTAAGTACAAATGTAATAGTATAGCTATATGCTATACGTGTTTGATGATATCGGAGATTTTAGGCGACATCAGACTTTATGACAAGGGTGGCTTGGTTCAGAATATTAATATGTTAATTGTTTTATTTAATATTTTAAATTCGGTAAGATAAATTGGTATCTGATAAACCTTGCTTTATCAATCAGTTTATCTTTAATATATCTTTACATTTGATGAAGTCATGGTCAAGGTGACATCAGTATGCCCTATGTCTGGTGTAATTTGGTTCAGAGTTGTGTTTATATTTACATTTTCTCTGTAACTATGTCGATAAAACAGTTGATTGAATATTGGCGTCATTTTATGCCATCCAGAGCTAAAAGGTGATCAGATAACCTAACCACTGTACCTGGGATCCGTGAAGGTTAACCAGTATTCGAGCACACCCCATCTCTGCAAGTAACTGATAACTTCCCCACTTTAATCAGCGGTGAGAGATAAATGATAAAAAGACGCAATGTCGTATATCAATCATCATGGAGACTGTGGCCGAGCGGGGATTCGAACTTACGTCCCCTGCATTGATAGTAAGACGCATTACCGACTGAGCTAATCGAGCCCGGCGGATAAAACAGGATACATGTACATGATCACTTATGTGATTCATAACATTAAAGTTAATTAATAGTATGTGTTAAAGGAACACAATAATCGGCAAAGCAGGTTGAGATTCCAGAACCTGATATCTCCCGATTCAGGTATATTAACTCCAATGAAAAAGCAGGGAATGCTATGCCTGTTTCACAATTCATAACAATTTAACGCATACTAAACTGTGATTTTCAGTTGAAGCAACTGACCAATCAACGTGCTCAAATGTGGCTTAAACAACATTGCTATTTAACGGACCAAATTGGCAGAGCTGGGTCGGTTATACAGACTAAGGTTGAGAACAAGAACATGAACCAAAAGACAAAAAAGGGAAAAAAAATTAAATAGATAAACATGAAGCAAACACATAGGACATTTCTCAGGCCCTTATCAACCTCATTAGGTTTGTTACGAAAAATTAATGTTTGATGCTGATTTTCAGTTTCATAAAAAAAGACGAATAAGAAAAATTGACATGATATAGAGAATACCATGTTAATGTCTAATTTTATCAACCACATTAGGTTTGTTACGAAAAATTAATGTTTGATGCTGATTTTCAATTTTATAAAAAAGACGAATAAGAAAAATTGACATGATAAAGAGAATACCATGTTAATGTCTAATTTTATCAACCTCATCAGGTTCGGTACGAAAAAAATTATGTTTGATGCTGATTTTCAGTTTCACAAAAAAGACGAATAAGAAAAATTGACATGATATAGAGAATACCACGTTAGTATCTAATTTTATCAACCACATCAGATTTCTAAGCCGCACCTGATAAAGCACCTGCGGTTTTCATTTCGATGTATTTCACTTGCGTTACACAAAAACTATTGATATGTTGAACAGCTAAGAGTCAGAAATAAAAGTTAATACATATCAAATAAATCATATCAAATAAATCACACTGTACATTGGAAACATATGTTGCGGGTGAAATAATTGCCAATATATTTTTTCCCACAGTTCCCTTCTACAGAAAGGCTGCTGTTGTATGGTATATAGCGTCGCTTTCAACAATTTTTCAGTCATACCGCAACGGTGTCTACTTGAAACAGCATTTAAGAGCTGCCACATGAGAGTATCATGCCACAGACACATGGTATGATACTAGTACCCCACCCAGTCACATTTTACTGACACCGAGCCGACCAGACCTAGAACTTTCCCTTAAATACCGAGAGCCAAGCGAGGAAGCTTCCAGTACCATTTTTCAAGTCTTTGGTATGACCCGGTCGGGAATCGAAACCAAGACCTTCTGCATGCGAGGCGGACGCCATACCAACACTGCGGTCTTTGGAGAAAGGGACATTTTGTTCAATTTTTTTATATAATAAATCTGACCTGTTTGCTATTTGATACAATGTCGTTTTATTTTGTATTTGCATGGTTGCATAGTTTTATTAATTGACTAATTTTTGTTGAAGTGATTGACTAAAAGGCATACAGGCGGTCGATCGAACGAACGGACGATAGGGCTTAATCATTGTTAACTTAAAACCATATAGTCAGTTACACGTATCATTTGTTTTAGAATCCGCTCAGTACAATTAAACAGTACTATATTGTGCTATTATCAGTACATTAAAGTCTTTAAATTCAAAATGAAGCGGCTATGATAGTAATCGGTGAAACAAAACTTGTTTCCATTGAACAACTATATCATGAAACTGGATGGGAAAGTCTAAACTATAGACGATGGAAACACAAACTTGTTCAATATTATAAAATGACAAAAAAAAAATATCTCCAGAGTGTTATCAAATCTCATCCCACCGGGATATATTCAAACTATACAAACGTGCAAGCTATCTCTAATCTCATCTATACGTGAATGGGATACTTTTGCAGAGGGAATCCGTAACTCTGAATTTGTGTCCTCTTTTAAGTATGCACTTAAATGTCAACTTAATATTACCTCATTTCCAAAGCGTTTTCTTTTTGAAAACATTTGACCTATTTGTGTTGTTGAACATTTACTCTTTTTCTTTATGTTATTTTTTATTGTTCAGTGTCGTCTTAAATTCATTAACCGCTTTCCCAGTCTGTTTTCAATTTCACACGCGGCAGTGGCTCCTAAAAACATTTGTATTTGTGTTCAGTCTTTCATCAATAAACTTTTCCATGTTGTATCTTCCAATTGTATCACTAGTCACAAGATGTTTAAACATATCTGACAACACAACGACTCCAGTTGCTTTATTGACTTATATGTATCATCTCCGTCTGTTTTGCCGTCTGAGAAGAAATGGGTTTGTCATCAGTCCTGGTATTAACTTTCGAATATATTCTTCATCATTTTTCCAGATTATTTTTGTGACTTAACGTGTCACTTTCCAACATTGTGTGGCTGAAGATTTAGATGCTCTTTCGTGGCTAGTCAAAAACCATCTTTCTTTAGCTCCAGATCGTTTGGTTAGTCCAATGATTCTAACACTTTTCTTAGGATCTGGATTCACTGACTGTTTAAGAGCAGTGTCTGTCGAGACTGGATTTAACGGGTGATTTAATCGACAAACAGTGTGCTTTTTTTTGCATACTTTTCAAGATCTATCTCATTCTACATCTACATCTATACCTTAAAGTGTCATACAGTGACAATGACTCGGTAGAAATTTACTAGAAGCATATACGTATATATATCACCGTATGCTAGAGCTTCAATAAACCCAGCATACATACAAATATCTTATTTTCAATTATTCTAGAAAATAGCAATTTATTCCTATTTTTAACCCAAACTTGTCACACAGTGGCAATGACTCGGTAGAAATTGACTTGTCAAGCATACGTGTAATTATATCAATGTATAGCAGAGCATCAATAAACCAAGCATACATAAAAGTATCTAATTTTTATTTTTTCAGAAAAGGGCGATTTTTCCCGTTTTTCCCCATTTTTAACCCAAAAATGTCACACAGTGACAATGACTCAGTAGAAAATTACTTGTATAGCATATATGTATATATATCAATGTATCCAGAGCTTCAATAAACCCAGCATACATAAATATATCTCAATTTTAAATATTCCAGAAAATGGCGATTTTTTTTCGAATTTTCCTATTTTTAACCCAAACATCCCACACAGTGTCAGTGACTCAGTAGACATTGACTTGTGTAGCATATATGTATATATATATATCAATGTATTGCAAAGCTTTTATAAACCCAGTATACATAAAAATGTATTATTTTTAAATATTCCAGAAAATTGTGATTTTTCTATTTTTTCATATTTTTAACCCAAAATATCTTGAAAGTGATACCACAGTTCTTTAGTACTGAAGGTCAGATAATGATCTATATGTATCTACGAAACGTTTCCAAGTGACAGACCTTTTCTGTCCAGTGGTGCTACGTGAGGTTTGTTTATATTAGTTTGCTCTTGGACTATATGTTTTGATAACATTAGTCATAACGAGCTATAAAATATCATTAACGACTTTAGATATAAATACAAATATGGATTTTCTTAAGGTGGCCATTTTGGCGGCTATCTTTTCTTTAACAGTTTTGAAAGTGGGTCTCGGTGTCAGCTAACTTTGTTCTGTGTTTATGCCAAGTTTGGTGCTTTTCTCAAAAATGGCACATTTTTTTCACGAAATGGCTCCACTATATATATATATGAGTTGTGTAATATTATATCACATTATTGTTTTCTTACGCTGATTTGTCTCAGAACGGAAACATTTTTACAAAATCGATCAAAATACGTCATGGTGATCCCTGTTTTTTACACGCGTTCGAGGATTTTGTTGCAATCAAATGAGGATAATTAAGTGTTTCTTCGTATTTATGCAGTTGTTACTTAGATGTTTAAATCATTACTGTTGATATTTGATGCCTCAGTCTGCACAAGACTGCTATTTAATGGAGCCTAGAGAAGGCTGAAATGTAGGAGCGTCAATACTAATAAGCATATCGCATAGCAACAATGAAAATAGTTCCTGAAACAAATGTTACTAGTTTTCTGCTTGAAAAGTTTAACCTGTCATCAATATTGATTTCGACGTTCGATTCAGAAATGTTTAACATTATCAAAGAAAAGTTATGTAATAGGCACTACGTCGTATAGATTCAGATCACTTCATTTAAAAGTACATTTGTACGTAATAAAGTCGCGGAAGATTGTCTCTTTCGTCTGGCCTTTCGACGAACTAATTGCAATCGTAGATTATTATCAAAGGCATTTTACAAGTAAACAAAACATTGCAATCGTAAAGGGTTTTCTCAACATCTTATTTCAACAAAGATAGCATAAAATCACCACTTGCAACGGTTTATTTTGTAAATAAAGTGAAGAATATGTTTGAAGTAAAAATACGAAAGTACCAAGAAGTCGTTCACCGGATGTTGACAAATTTGAGAAAACCGGTCTAAAAGTCAGTCCCTTCAAAAGTCGGATGCTAAAAGTCGACGGTTAGGTTACTGCAGTCCCGTTTATTAGGCATGTTTTAAGACTTAACTATATTAATATTTACTTTTATAAAATATATATTTATTTCAAAATAAACAGGGATGCCTAATGAAAATATTCTTCATAACATAATCAAACATCAAAAATACAAACTTATCAATTGTATTAACTTGATGAAATAGTTGTCCATTAAAAACCCACTCCTTTCCTTTATTTTTATGGCAACAATATTTAAATGTAGAATAGAAACATATATTTGAAATGCACCATTAATGCATCATCGGATACCCCTGGTTGTCAATTTTATACATCGCGATGAATGGAGATTGTCGCAGTTGATACCCGGGGGTATCTGACGATGCATTAATGAACACAAAACTTAAACATTTTTCAGTACAGGATAGAATACCCATCCCTGACCCACCCCATCTCATTTCTTGTTTCATGTATTTCTGAGAGAAACACTGAAATGTGTCTATGTTTTTTATTTGAATAAGGTACGATTTTCCAACAAGATTTGTTTCATAAATGACTGTTAATCCTTGGTTCGTGAGTTTGAATCCCCACCCGGCCACAGTCTTCGTTGATTAGTATATGACATTACGTCTCATTATCACGTCTCTCACCACTGATTCAAGTGGGAAAGTTACTATGATATGTTACTTGCTGAGATGGGTTCACTCGAGTACTGGTTAACCTTTCAAGATCACAGGAAAAAGAAGTTAGGTTAACTGATCGTCTTTTAGCCCTAGGTGGCATAGCAATGACTTTAAATATTGAAACAAACAAACAAATGGCGCCTCTCAGGACCTTGAGTCCCTTGATTAATTTTTTACAAACGCCATTATGCGACTATCCCACGGAAGTGCATTCTGTTCCCAATGTGGTGCTATGCCATAGCGTGTTAAACGTGCGACATTTGGCGGCAGATGGGTTTGCGACATTGCTCAATTGTAAACATTTATGTCCATAAAACAGCAAAAAAATATTGCACATGTGTCTGGGCTCAATTTCTTCCCTGGTTCAAGATCTGTAATTACAAAGGAAAAACAGCTTGCCTTGACCAGGTGTCTTTTTAATTCAATGGTTTTGTGATACCTATCATTTTGCAGAAAAATAATATATCAACTATTCGCCCACGATGCGGTTCGAACCAACAATTCTTAAATGACACAGAATTGCCTAGAAATCTGGTATCAGCATCACATATTCTGTGGTGATTTCTAAAATACTGAGCATTTAACACATGATAGTAAAAAAAATAAATTGCTGCAATACAAGCCCTGCAAAAAGAAGAAAACGATAATTAAAGCTTAATTTCTACCTCCTTCATCTGTAGTTCCGGAGTAATCAAGGGAGATAATAGTGGTGTGAGTCTTTTAGCGTTAATGTCAGCTTTGCGACATTTAGCGTCGGTGCGACATTTAGCGTTACCACAGAGTGATCTACCCTAAACAGTGCTAGTTTAATACAACACTCATTGTTTTTGAATTCATTGTGCTCATATATTCATTGGTGTAGGAGCGTTGCTAATATTGGGGGCTGAACATTAAACGGGCCACTATATTGGTCCCCTGTGGTGCAGGGTACTGTACCGAAAACAAGTGAAAGTTAAGGAATATGAACAGTTTTATATCGGAACAAGTGTATAGAACATGAGTAAGTACACTCCAGGATGAAAGATAGTAAATTTAGAGAAACAGACTAATACGGGAAGTACAGAATAAAAAGCTTTAACGAAAGTTATAGCAGACAAATCTGAAACCAGAACGGAGTACTAATAGTGTTTAAAAAAAAACAAATATCAAACATGACACCCATATTAAATATAGACTCAAACTGGTTTATTCAAACATAAAAAAAAAGATAGAGAGAAGACAATGAAAGGCGCTCAATACTCCATGACCGGTGATTTTAGTAATTGTAAGACAACCACATCACATTGGCTGGGTTGACCTCAAATCAATGAGGATTTCAAAATTAGGCTATTTGCAGTACTAGCAAACTGCCGGAACGAATGGATACAACATACACATTTCGAGGTTTTTTATAATCACCAGCCAAAAAAGTAAGTCGGGTACAACGATTTGCTTAACATAAAAGGTATATCAAACATATGAATTAATGAAAGTTCCGGTCAACTAGAATAACGCCCATTTCAAGACCTAACAGCTTTAAAAGGTGTAAATTCTTACAAAGTGGTCTAATGGTGTACGCATTTGACTGTCACTCAGGATGTCATATGTTCAAACCGCAGTCAATATTAAAATGAAATACAAAAATAACAATACATTCATTTTTATCTTTTTTTTTTTATTGAAACTGTTACCGGTATTCAACTAACACATTTGAAAAATATGTCAACTTGAAGCAACGACAAAATCACAATCTCTCTCGCAATCCTGTGATGTAGAAGTATACATGTTGTGTTTGTATGAAAAGCGATATTATTATGCTGAGGTATTGGACATGTTGGAGTAGTTATTCTATTTTATTGTCATGTTTGATTTTACAGGAAGCACAATCACAACTTTGCTAAAGGTGTTCGGCATCCTGCCACGAAAAGATATTTAGCTCGTGGCATGCATTTTTTTTCTGATATTTCAGACATTTTAAGTCGTTCAAATCTATAGCACAAAATTCTTTTAATACCATTGCCTATTTTTACACTTTTATCTTGAATACACATTAGTGGCTTTTTAGACCCGACATAACAGTACATATCAACTCTAAGTAATACACTGCAAGACAAGTATTTGCTGGGTATTATGATACATTCATACTGCATATACTATATGTGAAGGATATGTCATATTTTTGCAAGAGTAATTCATATTTTGGGAATAACTATGTTATTTTTACAAAAACACCAATAAACATGGGAAACTCCACAAATTCTACAGGAGGCAAGTGCCTCAGTCTGCCTCAGTGTGGCTAATATATAATTATAATATTCGACTATTATGAGCTAAAAGAAATATTATTAGAACAATGTTTTGTTTGAATATTTAACGTCAGTTATGCTATCGAAGGCTAATAGACGAATAATACAATATAAATATTGTCAATGTATTACATGAAGAACAGGTAATGGTCTACGGGTTTGAAACAGCTGCGATATGGCATACAAAACAGTGAGATGAATGATAATGTTCAAAAACGGAAAAAATACTTTGTAAAGTGTAAACAACGATACAACTTAAAAACAACCCTGAAATAGTTGGAGAGTATTATTATTTCATGTTATTAGAATACTGCTAAATGACACAATACACCGACTTATGTAGTGTACAATATACGAGACACCTAAGTATGCTACGTACTAAGCAAATTTTGGCGTTTAGCAGCCTTCTAACATCACCTTGTAATTTTACTGTATAAATGTGTAAATTTATACCATAAATGCTTCCGAAGTATGAAACTTGAAACTTAAATATTATGCCGCTCGTATCGGCTATAATAATAATATGAAAATAAAGGCGGTTTCTTACTTCACTGTTCGACCGCGTGTATAAACATAACAGGAAGAACCTGTTTATCGTGCGTAGTTATCGCCGTAAATGCGGCGTAGTAGCCGTTTATGTAATGTATACGTTGGACAGGGTGTGTACATTCATGCATGTAACATGATAAAAAAACAACCTTCATTTTTTTTTCAATTCTCATTCTGATATTCTGCAGCTGGCAGAATGGAAAATGTTCATTCTGCTGTTTTACTAGCAAAATGTTTTTTTTTTTACTTCATTCCGCTGCTCTGCTATTCAAGACTACCCCACGGAAGCATTTCTTGATTCCAATGGTGGTACCATGCCAGTGCATCTATCAAATATTATTTTCTGGTATGCAGGACACACAACACTTGTTGTTAAAGTATTCTATGAAAATAATGTAACACCTGCTTCTGGCTGTGTACTAGGAAATCAGATTCTGATGCCATAAAACAGTTGATAGACATTGTTTAATCTAAGGATGATAACGTAACATTCCAACATGAAAATCTTTATCTTGTTTTAAAACTGAATAAATCATCAATCTATGCTCGCATCGGACAGCAAGGTTAATACATGTTCATATAGAACCGACATTGGTGATTGACAGTTCATTGACAAACCGATTGACAAGTGATCGATTATTAAACAATCTTACATTGATTATATATAATAAACAGAATCGATGTTCAGTTTTTATTGCAGCCTTTAAGATTAAACCCGATTACAAACGTGCAGCATTAACACGATATACGAGCCACCACGCCACAATGGCATAAACAGCTGCCTTTGTTTGGTCAGTCACGTGAACTAAACATATTTATATGGATTTTTTTTTCTGTTTTACAAAATATACTTGTTCTTGATATGTACCAGCTGTTACTAGTATATACAATGATATTTTAGTTATTCCTAGGCGCCATGCTTAGTACTTGTTTTGCCCAGGAAGACTTCGAGCGTGATTTGTATAAGTTGTTATAACTTGTTTCACAATCGATGTAAAATAAAATAAGTTTAGACTAAACATGGGTATTTTACTTTCCTAGATTTTGGATGCGTAACCTTTGAACGAAATGCCGTAAATAAAAACCGGAGATACGGAATCTATGCTTTTGTTAATATAACATTCAAACATGTTAGTGTACGAGGGACGTTCAAAAATGAATCGGACTTTTTCTCTAGTGATATTATTATTTTTCTCAGGATAATAAAACTTACATAAATGTAAACCGCTTTCCATTTTGAACATTTCTGAATAGTTTTATGCGCCACTAGGATGATACGTCCAAAGTAACGAACGTTCAATATACGGCAGAAACGACACATATGCGACGTTCGTCGATTTACATACCATAAAACGTATTAAAACGCCGTGACAATTGAAATTATGGTTGTCCATCCGCTAAATTGTAACGTAATGCCATAGTAACATAACTAGTAAATTTGACGTCATTCGCATTTCAAATACAAACGTAAACTGCGTTTTCGAAGACTGTGATAGAGATATTTGAATGGAAATATGGCGTCATCGGAAAAGTTGGAAATTAGGGCAAACATAAAATTTTGCGTGGAATTTGGAAAGACGCCAATGGAAACATACACGTTGATGTAGAAAGTACCACGCAACAGTTTTGTAAAACGTGAACTAGAGTTTAGGTGGCATAAGAAGTTTGACGACGGACGAGATTCATTGGAAGATGATAAGGGGAGTGGACGAAAGTCGAATATTAGCAATTACGTCGTGACATCTGTTCGAGATGTAGTGTATAACGATCGACGACTGAAAGTTCAGGCAGTATCCATTACGATCGGTGTTAGTGTGGGAACAATTTATACAATTCTAACGGGACATTTAATTTAAAAGATGGTCAAGGTACACACACGGTGGGTGCCCAGGATTTTGAAGGATAACGAAAAAGAGCGACATCTGAAGGATTCTAAAGAAATTCTTAAGCGATAGAAAAATACGGTTATAAATTCCTAGCACACGCATTAAGGAAAAAGCGACCAGGGATACCACTCGGGCATTACGTGTTACACCAGGACAACGCATCGCTATATACGGCTGCATCGATTTGCTTGGTTTCAGCTGAGTTGACCACCCACCGTATTCACCAGAAGACCTGGCGCCATTCGATTTTGCCCAATTCCGGCATAAAAATGACGCTAAATATTCAATCAATCAATCAATCAACCTATTCCGGCCCAGTAATTAAGTCGCAGTTGAAGGGCCGTCGGTTCTCATCACTGTCAGAACTACATTCTGCCACTCCAAATATTATCGCACAGTACACCTATGTGTGGCAGGTTACCTGACATGTCACGTGATCTGTCTCAGACGATTTACCATTCTGTGAGGGATTCTAATTCACCCTCGAGCAATCAGGTGCCCGGCTTATCAAAGGACCAGCTAGAGCAGATTGTATCTACATTTCGTGGGCTCCCTTCTTCCATGTTTACTGGGTGGATAAAACGCGCCTACGCATCATGTGATGTCAAAATGGAAGCAGTTAGGTCCGATTTATTCGATCTAGTGAAGCGGATGAAAGGATTTCCTTACCCTGGTGCTGAGATGAAGAAGCGAATTCAAACAAAGCAAGGAAACACTCTCGCTGATAAATTGTCACATGACATTCATACACTCGTGTCTGTTTTAGAGAACGACGGGTTTAATTCTAATGGAATGAAAGAACTGATGAGTAATCGTAAATCAGTGAATCGATCAATGTCAGTGCCTGCTATAAAAGAAGAGGCACAGTCAACTTCTTCTAAATTAAATAGACATATCAGTATGATTCACATTTACAGGAGTCGCTATCCAGCTTGAAAGCAGATTTTCTTAACCATAAACAGAAGTACCATGCAAACGAAGCTGCGCGGTCTAAACAAATTAATATGATAACTAAAACTACTCAGAATGTAAAGGCCGACCTTACAGAACTCAAAACGTACATCTCGGGTACGTTACACGAACTTCGGCTGTGTTTAAAGAGGAGACTTTATCCTATTCAACTCGGAAAAAAATGAAATAAAACTCTTAAGTGATCGTGTAAAGATGTGTGAGGAGAACATTGCCACTGAGCTTTTAGGCATGTCTGGAAGATTGGACTCATTGAGCAAACTCGCACGTAGATCACCAAATCATAAAGCACGTGCTAAAAACTCAAAATTGGACGAAAAAATAAAAATTCAAGTAACAACGGCAACAAGCGGTGAATCAGACAATCATAAAAGAGTTTTAGTTGAGGATGTGGCAGTAAAGGAAGATAATAGTCATTATGTTAGTGACGATGACCTTGTCTCATCTGAAAAAACAGCCCAATTTGACTCTGTTGAAAATGTACCTCTTTGTCAGAATTCATTGCATGTTGATAATGCACATACGCCTGATTATGCAAGAGATATCGCATTTCCTTGTCAACAAACAGTTGATGTAAGTAGTGAAATTATAAATGGGGATGAAATTCGAAACTATTCAGAGGTTGTTTCTAACTCAGTTCAACATTTCAAACGAATTCCCGTAATAGCGTCTCGCAATACACGGAAAGCGGGCTCAAGTGTCAAGGGTTGGGTTTTACAGAATGAGTCACATGGTACAATGGGTGACAATCCTCATCTACAAGGTTATTTTCATAATAGTATCAAGAGGGTGCAAAGTTATAATGAGGGATTTGAAGCTCAAGATGGGTATTGTGATTCATCTTTGCGATCCCATGGGTACGTATACGATATGCCTGATGACATTATACGTAATGATGATGAGTCGGATTTTGTTGAGCATATACGTAAACGACCAATCAGCTTGTTTATTGGGGGATTTAAGCCGTCAATCACAGAAGATATTATCGCAAGATATGTTGCTAAGCGAGGTCCAAAGGTTACAAAAGTGTCCTTCTATAGAAACGATAAGTTTGACTCAACTGTGATACGGTTAAATGTTGAGGATGACGGTAATGCTCACCTGCTAGAAAATTCCTCCTTTTGGCCTAATGGTGTTGAATGTAGAAAATGGTTGCCACGGTCTAAACTTAAGCGTGCAAATAGAGGGCGTAGATTAGGTGGGGTTCAGAATAAATGGAAAAATCGTGGTAACCAAAGTAATTGTGAGGACACAGAAGCACTGTATCAGAGGACAGATGTTACTGACTATAATCCTTACTTGAACCTGTATGGGGTTGGTGAATAAGTAGAATACACTTCCAAATGGCTAACTCCATAAACATTATGACATGGAACGCTACTGGTATTCTGTTAAGTAGCTCATATTTGTGTGATACTTTGAATGATAAGAATATTGATATATGTGATATCTTGGAGCATTGGTTGCGTGAATCTGATTTGTACTTTTTAGATAAAATTGATAGTAAATACAAAAGTCTCTCTATATGTGATAATGACTTGCGTTCACCGCTTATGTGTACAGTACGAAAAGGGGGAGTGGCATTATTATGGAATAATGCATTGTGTAATAAAATTGTACCATTGCCATGTTATGATGACAGAATTTTTGGTATACAATATGAATGCTCTAAAAATGTATATATGTACATATTCCAGGTATATCTACCAAGCAGTAATCACTCTGTAAAGCGATATAAAAATTATATTGAAAAACTATCTGATATTATAAACATGTATATGCACAAAGGTCGAATTAAGATTATGGGAGACATTAACGCTCATATTAACTCTAGAAAATAAACTAAGAATGTTGACGTAAGAGGTAATTGCATTCAGTCGTTTTTAAATGTACACAATTTACTTTCTGTTAATACCTTGGGTCTATGTACTGGTGCTAATTCGACCGATGTGTCATATGATCTTGTTAATGAATCTTTGATAGATCATCTCATTATATGTGAAGAACATTTAGACCTTGTGTTAAGATGTGAAATTCTAGATGACGATGCAGTAAATGTTTCAACTCATAGACCAATTGTATGTGCAGTCTCTATACCGCATGTTGAGTCTAAGTGTATATCACATTATTCAGTACCAAGAACTAAATGGGAAATGTCGACTACTCAAAATTTAGTAGACTATGGTAATATGTTAGATAACGATATCATGCTCAGGAACATGCTCGTAGTTGACATGTATTTCAATCACAAATTGATAATTTATATGACACACTTGTAATCTCTTTATTGAAAGCTTCTGATATGTGTATCCCGAAGGCAAAGTTTAGAAAGTTTTTAAAACCCTACTTGAATAACGACTTATCCTCGTTACATAACAAAATGAAACAAGCTCGTACTACTTGGATAAATAACGGTAGGCCAAGAATTTCGACTTCGTCCTGTTTTCTTAACTATAAAAATATAAAAAGAGAATTTCGAAGAGTTCATAGGATAGCTGTTGAAAACTATTTAAAATCAATTAATCACGAACTAGACCAGGCTGCTGAAATGAACAATAAGTTGTTTTGGAAAATTATTAATTTGAGAAAAAGCAAATCTAATAATTTAATAGGTAATGAAATGAAGTTTGGTGATAACGTTTATCGGGATTCTAGTAGCATTGCATATGAATGGGGCAAATACTTTGCTGACTTGTAAACACCATCCAATAATCACAATTTTGACAGTACCTTTAAGGAAGGTTATTCAATTGCATAGTCGCTTATTTCAAGAGAACATTAGTGGGTGCAGTTGTTTCATATTCTCAAATGACGATATAACGAAAGCATTAAGTAAAGTGAAGAAATCAAAAGCCGCCGGGGATGACAAAGTGTGTTATGAACATTTGATATACAGTAATGGCGTGGTAAGACAACTATTGGTGAAATTATATAATGCTATATTAAAGTTCTCATATACACCCAAACATATAAAGAGAGG
Source organism: Panopea generosa (assembly GCA_029582155.1). NCBI lineage: Eukaryota > Metazoa > Mollusca > Bivalvia > Adapedonta > Hiatellidae > Panopea > Panopea generosa. Next base: position 11,724,465 of record CM055900.1, on the reverse strand, counting down.
TATTATAATTACTCTTTATAAAGGTGGCAAGAAGTCACGTGATGACCCGAACAGTTATAGGGCTATCACATTATCATCTGTTTTTGTTAGATTATATGAACTTATGTTATTAGATAGGTTAAATGGTAATGCGAATATAGAAATAGATAGACAGCAGGGTGGTTTCCAAGAAAAGTTGTCTTGTGGAATGACATCATTTTCACTAAGAGAGTGTATTCTCTTTGGTAAAGAATGTGATTTTAAAGTATATATTTGCTTCTTAGATGCGAAACAGGCCTTCAATAGAATATGGCAAGATGGGTTATTTTTTAAATTAAATGAACTAAAAATAGATAAAAGTATATACAAGGCTTTCTTTAGTCTTTACAATGATGTAGAGAGTCGCGTTAAATTTCGTGAACACTTTTCTGACTGGTTCCCTGTTAAACAGGGTACCAGACAAGGTGGGGTCAGCAGCCCGACACTCTACTTAATTTTTATCAATGGTTTAATAAAAGAACAACGCGACTCTGGTCTAGGGATATAAGTTCATGATTTAAATTTATCAACTCCCACTGTCGTAGATGATATGTGTTTGATTTCATTTTAAAAAAAAATGCATTGGACTAAATGATGGATATTTGTTATAGGTACTCATGCCGATGGAGGTTTGAATACAATGCTTATAAATGTGCTGTTATTGTATTTAATGAATCTGATCGTGACTTTAAAGTATGTAACCGTGTTTGGAAATTAGGATCTGTGCATGTTAAAGAAACAGATACGTATGTCCATCTGGGTATTGTTTGTGAAAAAAATATGAGTAGCCTGCCCAATATCAATGAAGCTAATTCTAAACTGCGTGGAGTGTTCTTTAGCTTAATGAGAAGTGGTATACATGAAAAAGGGTTAAACCCGATTACTTCAATTAAAATATATAAATCAGTTGTGCTTCCTAAAGCGTTATTTGGTTGTGAATTTTGGTCCGATCTTTCTAATGCACAAATTATAAGACTGGAACGTTCTCATAGATTTTGTGTAAGGTATATACAGGGCATTCCCTCAAGCACAAGGACGGATGTAGCGTTAAGTCTTATTGGGTCCAATACAATTAAGAGCGAAATTGATTACAGAAAGCTGTCTTTGTTCGGCCAATTGTGTAATTTACCATCTCATTTCTTGGCAAAAGATATGTTTTTAAATAGACTTATACGTTATAATGACAACCCGTATAATAAAAGAGGGTTAATTACTGATATATATAACTTATTAAGACATTACAACTTAGTTCACATTTATGAACGTTTTATCGAATCGGGTGCCTTTCCTTCAAAACATGTTTGGAAATATATCATAAGACAATATGTAGGTACATCCGAGCAATTACCATTGAACTTAAGATTGAGCGATGATGAGAATCTCCATCGTTTTAGTTTTTATCACTCATCGCTTGGCATTATCTCGCCGATTTGGTCCCATAGCAAGGAATATCCTCTTTTACTTGAAAAATGTAGGAGCACTATAAAAATATTAAGTTTTACCTACTCTCATGCTTACCGGCAAACGTGTCATAAGTGCGGACTTAGTACAAATGATCTATCTCTCCATTTAGTGTTTGACTGTGCGGTTAATGAAACTAACAGACAAATGCTTTGGAATAATATTCATTCAGTATTTGGATTCGAGTGTTTTCTACGATTCATATCTACCGATATGCAATCCCAAATAACTCATCTTTGCTATGTGTTAAACAAAATACTCCAGCTGAAAACTGAGCAAGACTTATGTCTGAAAATAGTCGTAAATTCATTTCACAATATGCTAATGAATTAATCTTCTAACGAGCGGGATATCATCAGTGAATGCATATTAAGTGTTATATAATCATACTGAAGTAACTTTCATTTAATATTTACAGATATTGTTAAAACTCTTTTCAGTTTTTCCCCTGTTTATTCGGTGAAAAGATTGTACAAGAAATAACCATTGTAATATGCCTGTGTCTATTTACTTTATTTTGTATAGTGATTAAACATAGCATTGAGTTGACTCTAAAACTGTGGATGTATGTATTCATGTTTGTGTTCATATTCATGTGTCTGTGAAGGCGTTAGTATATGTGCATGTTTCCTTTTCAGTCTGTATGCGTGTCTGCTTGTACCACATCACGCTTGATTCATGTATGTCTGTAATTGCGTATATTTGCGAGTGTTAGTACAGGGGTGTAGCGTTTTGCAATTCAAATGTTAAGTGTCCTGTATGCTTTACTCTATTTAATATTGATAAACTTGTGTATGTTTTTTTGCTACTCATGTTCATGTTTAATATGTTCTTTATGTAATAACATATATGTCGCTCTCCGCTAATGGAGGAAATAAAGAAAATATTTATATGCGATATACAGAGTATCAGTGATATACCACTGGGTAAATTCTATGATCACTGTAAAAACTTATCATCGGATGTCACTATAAATCCTGATAACGAATGCGAGGATTTCTTAGATAACTTCGATGGCTTGATAAATCCAAGTACTTTTTCTGAATTAGACAACCCCATTAATCGTGAAGAAATAATTTCTGCGACGAAGAGACTTGGCATGAATAAATCAAGCTCACTGGATAATATGCTCTAGAGACAATCGATCTGACAGCGGAGTCGCTGGAGATGTTATTTTATTATATTTTAAATACAAATAACTTTCCAAAAAATTGGTAAAAAGGAATCATTATCCCATTGCATAAAAAAGGGAGCATGAGCGATCCGAATAATTACCGTGGGATCACTTTGATAAGCTGTTTAGCTGTTTACTGTTTACCGTTACAATCAATGAACGGCTTAAAAATGGGCAACACAGAACGACATTTTAACAGATGTGCAGTTTGGATTTAAAGCAAATTATAGTACAATAGATGCAATTTTGATAAATCAGAGCAGCTGGAAAGGGTGCATAGAAAATTCTGTAAATGGACGCTCAATGTAAAAATGTCTACAAATAGTTTATCTTTATACTCAGAAACGGGTAGATTCCCACTGTATATTGAAAGGTATATACGAATAATAAAATACTGAATATCACTTTATTTTAATCTGTCCGCATTATAATGTTCTGCGCAAGCAATATATTCCAAACTATTATATCAATAAACCTAGTATGTTCAAATTCATTAATCTTCTGCAGTCAAACAAAAAGTCTGTCTTTAACAAACTTGCATCGTATTGTATCAAAGCATTTAACATGCTAGAACAGATGCTTAATGCAAACACATAATTAGAAAAGATTTGTGATTATATTATAATTAGTCATATGTAAATAATAAGTCAACCAGCCATGTTATTCACTCTCATTATAATTACTATTACCACCATAATTACTCTAACTACCATATTTTCTAAACTGTTTGTATTTAATATTGCTATGCATTTTTGCATGTTCCTTATGTATTTGAATATGTTATTTATGGTGAAAAGATTTTGTAATGCTTAAGTCAAAATAAAAGAATGTTCTGTTCTGTTCTGTTCTGTTCTGTTCTGTTCTGTTCTGTTCTGTTCTGTTCTGTTCTGTTCTGTTCTGTTCTGTTCTGTTCTGTATATCCACTGTGTGCGCCGGGTCTACCGATGTGCCTGCTTTTAATCCGTGCTACTATATTGTAAAATGGTCTCAAAATATCAAATGTCTTTATTACAAGTAGCAGAAAGATAACGGTTTTCAATGATGTATTTTTTATTCTATTGAATGGAATACTATATTTCCTGGAGAAAAAGTCTGATTTATTTTTTAATTCCATCGTATGTATGTGTATGTGTGTGTGTTTGGGGAGGGGTGGGGGTGCAACAAACCCCAAAATCACGGTAAAATAACGAGTTCCTGTTACCCTAATGTATATGACAATATACTGTAATACTTAAAAACGTAAACCTATGAAGAGCATTAAGGTGATCATGATTTTAGACTGGCTCCAGAAAAACCAAAGTTGATTTCATTGATATTAATTAAAAATGTTTCCACAACCAGTCAAACTTAAGTTAAACATAAGAAATTATATTGTAAAACAGAAGCTTGAGAGAATTCCAATTGATATCTCAATAACCTTCAAGTGCCTGCAGCAGATAGATAAGTTTCACGTGGAGTATGACTCACTGATTGATGTTATGAGAAAGGGGCATGCATTCGTAGAAACGAAGGTATTCAAATTGCTATTATTCTGAAGTGCATCTTCCTCTGTATCATTAAAGAGACGTAAAAACCAGATACAGCCGATAGTAGATAATGCATTGAGAAAATAAATGTGAAATAACCGGTCATAATAAAATGACAAAACAATTTTAAAAAAAAACCAGCAAATAATGTGTAAACCTAGTATTAGTACATACGTACTTCACAAATATGCTGCACATCCTCCAGAGTTATTTTGTACTTTAAGCAGTTGTTTACCTGTGTTTATTCGTGTAAAAAAGGTAAAGTAGAACAAGTTAGAGAAGTCTATCCCAGTACTTGATACATCCCGATTCTGACATCTGTTCTATTACCAACATTTTACATACATTCTTTAAAACTTAACGAATTATGTTTTGACTGGTTATTTATCTATTCTTTACAAAATATCAATGGAACCATATACAGTTTTATTGGAACCAGTCTAAAATCATGATCACCTGGCTGTTTTCTTAGATTTAAGTTGTTAAGTATTTAAGTATAGGTTGGTGAAACAGGAGCCAGATCCGTTCAACTCCAATGAAAAGCATGGAATTACAGTAGAACCTCATTATCTCGAGCACGGATGGCTCGAACACCACATATAGCTCGAACCACTTATCTCAGTTGTTCAGGCTGAATTCCTATTTTAATGTATATACATGTACATATATGGTATGATGTTGAATAATACTTGTCTCATAATACAACCCTTACTCTAACTATTTTGTCTAGTCCTTCGGGAACGAGCTATCGAAGTTCTACTGTGTATACCCACATTTAACAACACTTAACGATCAACCATCTCATATGGGGAAAGCTGGATCCAGTCTACAGTCTAGGCGAAGAGTATTTAATACATTTTGGGTAAGTAGATAATCTGCTTTCGTTAAAACAATATCACCAGAGTTGCGTTCAGTTCGATTAAACGTTTGCTAACATAGTGTCCTTGACACTGGCTCAACCTCATATTAAGACACAATACGCAACATTTTTAGGGAACCAGACATTAAACGTGTTCGCTGTTTAACTGTGCTGAACGCATCCCAGTTACACGGTTTGTTGTGGAATACGTTGGCGATTGTATCACAGTCTCGCATGAACACAGAATGTTTATCTGTTTAGATTATACTACTTCATGTTTTGCTCCATTGCCAAGAAAACTGGTCTAATATGTCCGCTTCCTACGTACAACCAGCACTAATTGTTTTTATATTATTATTTGTTGTTGTCTTTTAGATGCCAACTGGTCGAAATCGGATTCGAACCCGTAACCTATAGCATAAGCATTCTTGTTTTTGTTATTATCATGTACATGTCGTGTTTTTCTTTCTGCGAGTTTTCATCACAGAGCAATCATGCCTGTTCTAATATTTTCAACTTATTCAATTATTTAAATGCTAGTTTTAAGTGCTATGGAGCATACCAAACATGTGTTCAATATTACATGTAAGTGCAAATCTCGCGGGGAGAGAGGAAAGGTGAGGGGGTTGGAAATCACTTCATTATTTATTTCTTACGGTGTTCTGTTTGGGTCATCGTTACATGGCTTTGTCACCATATCCGCGTGATGTTACAACCGCACAATAGTACGACAGCACGATAATGACAAAGCGAGGACACGATTGTGGCAGTACATAAAGGAATAACAAAAGTTAACTTTACTTAAATTGTTGTGGTCCAAATCACAATATAAGAAAATAAAAAGCATATAAATATATAAAAAAACAAATTCTTAGTTCTGGATATCATCACATGACATGACGTGGCAGACATATCTATGGTACGGTCTCTCAATATCGCTTTATATCATACCGCTAGGGTCGTAGGTTCGAACTTGGCGCAGGCAACTTGATTATCTTGCCAGCAGTTTAAATGCAATATGTTCAATCAAAAATGTTACGTTATGATATACACATGAACTGATCACACAACGTAATTTACACGTGGCAATTATAATATAAGTTTCTTTGCGCATGTCATACAGAAATCCGATACTACGATAGCACGACAGTACTGTGATGGTAGTGCGACAGCACGACAATACGACAGTACGGATAGTGACAATGAGAAAGCACGATAGCACGATGGTGATATTACGACAGTACTAAGATGGTAGTGCGACAACACGACAATACGACAGTACGGATAATGACAATGAGATGGCACGATAGCACGATGGTGATAGTACGATAGTACGACAGTACGGTGATGGTAGTGCGACAGCACGATATAAAACAGTACGGACAATGACAATGAGATGGCACGACAACACGATGATGATAATGCGGAAGTGCAATAATGTCAATGCCATAGTACGAGATTCGCGTCTTTAGTAATTGTATTATCATGGCATCGTTTGGTCACTATCATGATGGCGTACTATTACCATCGTGTCATCGCTTTTATTATTAGTGCGTCGTACTGTTGCGCCACCTTGGTGCCATGCTATCACGTGCAAATGTTGTTTAAATCGAAAACAACAAAGCCCTTATGGAACATCGAAATTTCTTATATTGCATACAGTAAAACCTTTGTTAGTGGCCACCTCTATTAAGCAGCCACTTGTCATATTGGTTATTTCCAATTTCTATGATTTAAGAACAAATTAAGTTGCATTAAGCAACAACCTGCCTTTAGAGGCCACTTTTGCTACTTTCCTTGACTGGGTGCTTAAGACAGGTTTTGACTGTATATTATCACAGTGTTTGTAACAACAGTTAATTTGTGTACATATATTTATTGATATGAAGGTTCCAATATTAAAACGTTTGTTCTAATATGCAATTACGTTCACATCTTACACACATATCGTCTAAAAAATCGGTCGAGATTTCTATTTCTATTTTCTAGATCTTTTCAGCTTAGACTGTTTCATTTTAAGTGTGAATACAAAAACACCCAGCGCTATCAAAGCTAAGCACAGTCCGCCAACAATTGCTGCTAAAGTTATTATAACGGCGTTAGCCCCGTCTTTGGTAATATCAGTGTTCCTGGATATCGCATCGTCTTTCTTCACAGATGGATCTGCAAGCATGACTTCATGTGTACGTTGACTTAGTACATGAGGAATTATTTCTAGCCAAAAGGAAACACTTGGGTTGCTGGTCAGTGTGTGGCTTGTCTCTGGACGGACCTCTGTGTAAGAGAATCGTAGTTTGTCCCCAGTGTTCATCGATTCGGAGAATGGATTCCTATAAAAGAATAAAATCACAAATGAATTAATTACGTCAGAAATTAAAATGTATACATTAACATTCTTAGGGAGAGGGTCCATATACTAGTGTTTATTCCGATGAATATTTGGGCGGACTCTCTCGTTTACATGTATAAATAGCAACAGCGAATATAAAGTGAATGTTAATTAATTAACATAGATTCTGTTTATGTTTACATTGTAACGTTATTAATAGATATTTCATTTTGATCCAGTTCTTGGTCCAAGGATGTTCATTATAGCGCGTGATCGTTCGCTACAAACCAATATGGAAGGTCAGGAGCAAAATGAAGTAAATCATTTTCGGCGACTTCATTAATTGAATCCTCTTTCAACCCGGAATAATTAACTTTAGTGTATTGGTCTTAATTTCGAGGAAACGTATAATGTTTGATGGCGAGAACTCGGTCAATGCGAAAAAATTAGTCCAATATGAACCGGAACTGGACTAAAATGACTACTTCCGGTTGTTTGCAGTCGATCATAATAATTAAAAACTCGTGATACAAATACTGGCTTAACTTAACTTGATAAAAAGGAAAGAATGTAATGAAGGTATCAATTCATGTATTGAATGCCAAAGTGCGCTGAAAACTATTATATATATTGCATGTTGCTTACACGTCTGGAACAGAAACCCAGTTCTATAAAATAAAAAAAAAACTTACATAGAAGGATACGAAACTACGAAACTGGCATCTCCTGCTTAAATGTTGATGAAATGGCACACGAAGGATTAATTATTTGCAAATGAATCCTTCATAATTCACAAGTAACTGATTTCCTGTATATAAAATGTTAGTTGTATGTAATCTTAGTTGTTTAAACATGTTTCGATCAAGCAAAATGATATTGAATTAAAGATATTTAGGTTAGAAGGAAATGTTATCGTAGCTTGTCGTTATTTTAGCTGCAGTATACCAATTTTGTAATCAAAAGCACTTCAACAATTTCAAACAAAAAATTTTGGGAATGCTATTATTTTGATGAGAATTCCATTCTTCAATGTAAGAGTTTTGATTTGTGTTCCTGAGATGAATGGAAGACAAGATAATTGAAAACGAGATACTGCGATATTGTGCGTGAATACGCGAGCGTTCACAAAATCTCAGTCAGTTGCCTTTCTTTCTGTATATAATTCCTTGCCTTAGTGTAACAAATGTTACAATTGTTACAATTGTTACACTAAGGGTTTTTGTTACACTAAGGGTTACCACAGAGTTAATTAATAAATAACTGTAAATATATCTGGTGCAGAGTGTGTGTGTAAACTATATAACTATCATTCTATTTATAAACTATACGCGTTGTATTCCATATAGCGTATGTAAATGTGCTTATATTGATACGGACATATAGGTCTATGTAATCAATTAAATGTTTGATTATTTTTTTGGCAATAAATTGTTTTATTTTATATTCTTTGCATATACATGACGTTGTATGTATTACATTATTACAGCACAGAACAAATACACAGTATTATTTTAAATGCATACCTTACATCATGACATTTATAATTTTACCCTGGGCAGTAGTAAAGGCCTAAAAATAATTATTTTAAAAAATACAGAACAGTAGTATTGTCCACATGATTCCATTTCAAGCCTCAAACATTTTTTTTCTTTTGTGAGTGTTTAATGTCAGGTCTCAGTGTTGACGCCTTCTGTGTTATGAAATCATATGAGACAAAATAATATTGAAGGAAGAAAAAAATGATTCTGAGAGAAGACAGATATATTGCTTATTTTGATATAGAAGTTTTACCATATATTTCAGTTCATGAATGTTAATACATTTTTATGTGTCGATCAAATAAATAAAAGTGTAAAGTTTGAAAATGTCTAAATTCACTTGGTATTAATAATATCTCACATTATTAGAATAATGTCTACATCTGGAAATTTGGAAGAATATTATATGTATCTAAAATAGAACGTACTATTTTTCATGGAATGACGTGGGATAAAAAATGTAAAAAGGCGAGAAAACTTGGCCCTGAGGGTTCACAAGATGTCAGTTGAAGTCAGAACTAACATATATATTTTATTTATCTTAAGCCAAATATGACCCCCGTGAATATGTGTACATAATACAAATATCATAACATAATTATTAATACTGAGATGGTATGAAGCAAAATACAGTCAGTAATAAACATATGCAATGTTAAGTTTGATATGCAAGTGTTCAAAGTATGATGAATGTTAGTTTGACTTTAAAAATAAAGCATATTTAAGATGTTAAATAATAAACTTGCATTTGTTGCTATATGTTTAACACAATATTTAAATGGATTTAGTATTTGGTTAAAACCGTCCGACGTTCCAATGATTAGTCACGATATGCAATCTTTATTGTATTATACACTAAACCCTGACTTAAGCAGATAACCATGGAAATGAGCAAAACTGGTCTTTTAATACAGGTTTTTCCTAATACAGATTAATTTGTCCTGAAGTATAGATATGAGAAATAGCAAATACGGCTGCTTAAGACAAGTGACTGCTTAATAAGGTGACTGCTTACACAGATTTGACTGTATTCAAGTGAAATATTGTATTTCTCTAAAGGAGACTGGTGTGGGGGTGGGGAGGAGGGGGGGGGGGGGGGTGGGGTATAAAGAGTAGAAATATTTTTTTATAGCTTTACCATGTCAAATACTTTTGCTTTGTATCGGTATGCATATTCTATGCTTAAAATGTCTTTTGTAATTCTTTTAGAATGGCTATGTACACGTTAAAACGTTCATGCATATGTTTTATTATATGATATTCACATAGATGAGACGAAAATGAAGATAACACTACTCAAAGAAATGTTCGAGAAGTTCGAAACCCCGCCTTAACCTTTTGATTAAGACCCTATGCTAGTTGGCGGCAAGTCGGACATATTTGTTTCACCGGATGCTAGATATCTCCTACAGACTAAATGTACATATATTTATTATATTAAATAAAAGATAATCCACTTATATACACAACATCATTGAAACATGGTAATATAATTATATAATTAATATTTTATAACTGTGCTGAGTGTGTTTGTTTGTTTGAATAGTTAACGTCATTTTATGCCACCAAGAGTTTACAGACGATCAGTTAACCTAACCACTCTTTCCTGGATGGTTAACCAGTACTCGAGCACACTCGTATCCGCAAGTAGCTGATAACTTTCCCACTTTAATCAGCGGTGAGAGACGAATGACAATGAAACGCAATGTCGAATATCAATCATAATAGAGATTGTGGCCGTGCGGGGATTCGAATTCACAGCCTTGGACTGATAGTCATACTTTGTTCATATGTGTCACGTGTGTGTCTGTGCACATGTCAAATATTTGTAATGTCGAAAAGACGCCATAGTTTAAGTCAATAGAATTAATTTATATATCCTATACAAACACAAAAAAAGTATAACTGTTGCTTTCCCAGCTGTGACTTGTACTGACAGCTTTAATAAAGTTGAAAACAGTTTACATGACAGCGACATTCAAGTGGTGGTTTTGTAATAAAACAAAATTGCAACAAGTTATATATTATATAGTAGTCTTCATATAGACCATATTAGAATTTCTCTGACGTCTGTATTACTGATAACACTTTTCATGGATTTTAGATCACGTTTGAAACTGAGTTAAAGTTCATACATGCGTTGGCAATAAAATACGGAATGGAATCACTCGTATATCAGGTTAAAACGCTTGTTAAGTTTTTTGTAAAGATAATTAAACGATCAACTGTTGCCCAGATGTTTCTGATTAGTTTCAGTATATGTTTATCATCAGCTGCTCATCGACTATTACGTGGTGTTATAAACACAGACATGTGTCGGCAGTGTAGGCAATAATGTAAAACAAACAACTACTTTCTTTTCTTTAAGTAGATCTGATTTAAATACAAACTATGCTCTATGTGTATTATAATTTATTTTAGCTCGACTGCAAAGAAAGCTCAAAGCTTATACATGAACCGCTTCCTAGGTAAAACAAGCAGCACTAAATGTGTGTTTTAAAAGGCACCAGGTCGAGATTGGGATTGAACCCGCAGCGTCTGGCGTAAGCGGCCAACACTCTATCCACAACACTACTGACCCGGGTGGTTTAGTCGGATAGAGCATCGGAAGGAAGATCGGGGGTTCGATCCTCCGCCACGGCTATATGTGGTGTCCTTGAGCAAGACACCTTTTTTTATCCGCATATGCTTAGTACGGGTTCTACCCGAGAAGGCGTGATTGGTTTACGTTGAAACAGCTTGTTTCACAATCGATGTAAAATGAAATGGTTAAGAAAAAACGATGTCACCTGGTTATCTTACTGAATCCGGAGTAAAACCAGGATTGGTACTGACTCCTTATCGATATTTATACGCAACGAGATGTGTTTTATGAGCACGTCATAAGCACGTATTTGTCTATCGAATAGTTATATGTCTAAGTTATTTTACAATTATAAATAAGTACAAACTTGGTCACACGGCGGTGTTTGGTCATCATCATCATGTGTAAATTAGAAAATCTATGTAAACTACCATCTTGTCTGTTAAATGTTTGCTAATATACATGCATTAATGGCATAAAAAGTATAAAGAATAACATTTAAGAAACAAAAAAACAATAAAAAATGACGTTGCTGTAGTGGCTGTGAACCAAAACTTAGCCAATGGGAACATAATTGTAAATACACAACAGAGAACGGCTAAAACGTTGGGACCCACATTCAAGTTAATTTAGTTACCATGACAACGTTTTGTTTGGTACTCACCCATATATGGCAAAGTTTGAGCATAGTCGCATTATTTGTTTCGATGATTCCATATTAGACCTCGTTGGTCTGTATGTGGAAAGTCCGTTCGCATCTAACATCTGTTTTGAAAACCCAAACAAATGCATCAGAAAGTCCACATCTGTCGGAATGTTTGTGATTTCGCCTGCTTTTATTTTTTTCAAATTATTTGTTGAATCCGAAATGTCGTTATCAAAGAACACGAATGTTTCGGTGTCAGCGGTATTAATGTTTGCATGTTGTAATGCCGTGCGAATTGCAGGTATCGAAACCATTACATCATTCCTTAGTCTCATGGTATTTTCAATGACTTTACTTACATTATCAGGAATATGCATGTCGGTGTACCGATTGATTATTACTTTTCTCAAGATATTTACGGGAGCCCTATTATCAAAAATAGTTTTGACAATCGTATTTATCAACTTTTTGAAGTCTTTTTTAATTTTGTCAGGTTTAACGTGGCGTGTTTGACCGCTATCATGTATATTATTGAATCCAATCATTAAATCTACAGTTGAAAACAAACCGTCTTCGACATTTCCGGTCTCGTCATTTCCGGTCGGATATTGTTCAACCATCGTGTCTGGTCTATCCATTATAAAATCATAATCTATAACGGGAATAAAAAGATGACTATCGAATTGTCCGTAATTCAAAATCGGTTGAAGTAATGTGACATCTAAATTACGTATACAGTCCGCCGTTTCGTTCGTATTGCCTGTAAAACAACCGAATGTTTTTGCAATTTTAACACCAGAACGTGTCTCGGTTAAAATGGGAGACAATGCATTATTTAGCACACCAAATGGAGTTCCGTTATAAGCAATTATTCTTTGGAAGAGGCCTTTGTTTTCGACGTGAAGAGATTGTAAAATGGCCGATATAGCACCCTGGCCTTCGCCGAGTAACGTCACCTTGTTAGGATCTCCTCCGAAACTATCAACATTTTCATGGACCCATTTAATAGCTAGCTGCTGGTCCCAGAGACCATAGTTGCCGTTGGTGTTACCGTCGTCTGCACTGAAGAATCCGAGTAGGGACAACCTATAGTTGAAAGTGACAACAATTGCGCCAGTGAAGGCACTCAAAACATCACCGCTGGCGAAATTTGCTGCACCGTTCATAAAATGAGTACCCCCGTACCCTCCGTGTATCCAAACCAGCACAGATTTTCTCTCCTTTGATTTTATTGTGGGAACGTACATGTTCAGATAAAGACAATTTTCAGATTCTTTAAAAATTGCAGACGGTAGCAATTCAGAACGCGTCTGTATACAAATTTCACGCATTTCCGTTGCATTTATAAAATCCGGACGTATCTGCAACGGTTTTCGCAGCCGCATGTGTCCAAGCGGAGGTTCTGCATATGGTATTCCTAAATATTTTTGCACTTTGTACATTTTACCGTCTAGTGTTAATTCACTAACGACGCCTAAAACATTTCCAGCACTTGTTTCGACGCTATGAGTTTTGCTGATAACATTTCTTAATAAAACATAAATTGTACAAATCAAAAAGATAATTCCTTTGGTGTTTAATACTCCCATCATGGCGTCACAGTGGTGTTTATTTGTGTTAACTTATTTCATTCGTACCGTTTTGAACTAGATACAAATACCTCAAGTTACCTGAGAAATAAATAACTTTTGGCAAATGCGCATCATTCTAAAAATATAAATTAATGCGCAGTTCTGTAGTATTGCTTGTACATATGGTTCCCGCAGCAAATGCTTTACAGTATACCAGGGTTAACATTTTAAAATAATAGTGGCTGTTACTTGTGTTTTAATTTACTTCTACAATTGTTTACGAGATCCATGAAGGCGGTAATTACGGCGATGAGAAGCAGGATATGTTACGTATCTCGTTTATGTGGATTTTAACGCCACTTGACGTAAAATCTGTTTTTGACACTTACGTATATGGGTCCGTCCGTCCGTCCGTCCGTACGTGTGTAGCAGCACTTGTGGGTTGAGTTGCCAGTACATCCGTCCGTCCGTCCGTCCGTCCGTCCGTCCGTCCGTCCGTCCGTCCGTCACACTTTGGTTTCCGTGCAATAACTAAAGAATGTCTGAATCAAATCTTTGAAATTTTAATACAATGTTTATTATGACAAAACACAGGCTAAGTTCGATTTTCCGGGTTGTGACTTTTGGCATTGTCAAGGTGTGCCCCTTTGATTTGTGAAAAATCTTCACAATTTGGTTTCCGTGCAGTAACGAATGTTTTGAAATTCTAATACAATGTTTAATATAACAAATCAGGCTAAGTTCGATTTTATCAATCGGTTTATTTGGAACGTGTTTATAAGCACGTCTCTGTGTGTGTGTGTGTGTGTGTGTGTGTGTGTGTGTGTGTGTGTGTGGTGTGTGTGTGTGTGTGTGTGGGAACTCTCGTGTACCTTCCAATGCCTATTTTTCCAGATGCATCATTTTTCACAAACCGAAGATAAGTCAATATATGCATGTGCACGTAAGCGTGTATGTGTGGTAAAGTAGGCCTGACAGTGTTATGATTAATAATGTTGTACCAATTAATAAGTTGTTGTAGTTGTATGGTGTTTAGCGTCGCTTTCAACAATTTTTCAGTCATATCGCGACGGTGTCTACTTGAGACAGTATTCTAAGCGCTGTCACACTGAAGTATCATGCCGCAGACACGTGGTATGATACCCCACCCAGTCACATTATACTGACACCGGGCCGACCAGACCTAGAACTCTCCTCTAAATGCTGAGCGTCAAGCGAGGAAGCTTCTAGTACCATTTTTAAAGTCTTTGGTATGACCCGGCCGGGGATTGAACCCACGACCTTCCGCATGCGAGGCGGACGCTCTACCACTAGACCACGCCGCGGTCTACCAATTAATAAAAAGACCACCAACTCTTTATGTATTTTTCGGATGTAAAATCAACACATTTCAGCTAATACTCATAATATGCTAGTGAAAATGTTACATAGTGAAGTCACTTAGTTTAAATATATCTATGTTACTTCGATTGTGAAAAAGGTTATTACAACTTAGACAAATCACGCTCAAAGTATTCCTAGGCAAAACAAGTACTAAGCATATGCTGAAAAGTATCTTGCCCAAGAACACCACATGTAGCCGTGAAGGAGGATCGAACCCAGAACCGTCCGATCCTCGGGTTCGTGCTCTATCAATGAATATCGCGCTTCACAAAAAGTTATTTCACTAACTGACAATGCATGCAACACCCAGCGTCATACGGCATTCTGGAGTTTATAAAATGTCATTATACTAAATGCATAATAATATGTACACATGTTGATGTGTGCGTATCACTCGTTGATGGATGCGTATCACACGTTGATGTGTGCGTATCACATGTTGATAAATGCGTATCACACGTCGATGTGTGCGTATCACATGTTTATGGATGCGTACCACATACTATTGGATGCATACCACATGTCGATGTGTGTGTATTACACGTTGGTGGATGCGTATCACACGTCGATGTGTTTATGGATGCGTACCACGTCGATGTGTGCGTATTGACAGGCTTACACGCGTACAGTATGTTACATGTCTTTAATTATTTAGAAGCGCACTGCGTGTTCTTATATGTACATACACCTATACTTTATGCAGCTATGTATACTCCGTACCTCTATGTCAAATATACATCTATTGTTAAAACTTTCCTTTGCCAAAGTCGATATAGGTAAGACAAGGAAATATAGAAGATACGATTCCTTGGGTAAGATAAAATTAAAAGAAGTCATTTAAAGTGGAGCGGTAGTGTAGTGGATAGGGTGTTGGTCGCTTAGAGCATGTGTAACAATGCAGGACTCGGGGTCAGCATTTTAATATTAAGGATGACAATGCAAATACTAACAGGCTATACTTCACACACCTTGTCTAGTGTTCTGTATTTCGAACTTTGCCTATTTTGGCAATGGAATAACGTGATCCGATATACCTTGGCATCAACTACATATAGTACATGCAATCCTATGAAAATGTAGGCGTTCTTGGGGTGGTAGGTGATCACGATACAGGCTGTCATTGCGTCTGTTTGTTTACAATTAGCACAGTAATTAACACTACTTGGGGATGGTTCAATCAGCTGTAAATACTATACTTGTGTGTCGTCAATGTGATTATGTGCACGTGTCTGCTGGGGTTATACAAACCAGACATGTGTAATACAGTGTGGTGTGCCATGTCATATCACATGTTGAAACAAAAGACACAAGATAATGTAAGCTGATTAGTTCGTTGTATCTTCAGATTATTATATCCAGGGTTATATACGTCAGTCAAGTGGAGGGGCATGACCATGCAAATTTGGAACGGTTGTTTGTTCTAGATAATTTAAAGATACAAATATCGCAATATTGGGTCTGGTTAGCTCAGACGGTAGCGCTTCAGGCTATCAATCTGGGGTTCGCGAGTTTGAATTCACGCAAAGCCAATCTCCATGGTGGTTGATATACGACATTGCTTCTCATTGTCATTTGTCGCTCACTTCTGATTAAAGTGGGAAAGTTATGCTACTGGAAGAGATGGGTGTATTTTAGTACTGGTTACCCTTTCATGATCCCAGGATATAGCGATTGGGTAAACTAAATGTCTGCTAGTCATCGAAGACAAATAATGACGCTAAATATTAAAACAAAATTTATTTATTCCAATAGTGATACAAATTCTTACAACTTCCTATGTAGAACCATTACTAAGCATATGCGGATAAAGTGTCTTGTTAAAGGACACTTCACATAGCCATGATGGATGATCGAACCCACGACCCTCCTATCCTGGGTCTAATGATCTACCACTGGACCAAGCGTTCCACATATGTATTACTGACACATACTAAACTAATCGCATAAGCAGAGACAATTACAATAACCAATCTCCTAGCACGTATTCTTCTTTTACAAGAATTATCCCCCTTTGCACTGTCAAATTGCATTGTAATCCACATCCACTCAATAACTCGAACAAAATGTTGGATTTTTTTTAAATGTGTACTAACGGTTGCTTGTTGTAAGACCTTGCATGCTATTAAATATTAGCTCTGCATATATTAATCAAACCCTTTTTCTAACATAAATTCATATAAGAAATGTTTTTAAATTTACATAATGGTTGATAAAGGTGGCTTTATCAAGACGGAGCACATAAGGTGATAAGGATGCCGACGTAAGAATGCAAGTCTTTGATATTACAAAGAAAGTCGACGGATATGAAGAATTAATGGAGACCAGCGATTGCAATGAACATTTAAATTCAGTCATTTTGGTGCAGTTGGAAACTAACTACAGTTTTCAATATATCTAGGCACCAGATGTGCATTATTCTTATTACCAATTCCAATATCAACATCACTACTCGTTTATTGTTTATATCATGTTTCCATATTTCCATATCACAACATTTCATTACAATCAAACTGAAAATACTAATCGAGGAACTAGTCTAATATCAAATATCTGCACAAATAATAAAACTTCAAGAGAAAACATGTTTGTTGGTTTGAACATTCAACATATGTTTTTGCCATTGATGGCAAACAGACGATCAGTCTAACCCCTCTGTATTCCTACATGGTTAACCAGTACTCAAGCACACCCTCTCTGCAAGTACATGTAATTGATAATGAATGACAATGCTGAGGCTGGGAAGGGATTTGAACTAACGACCCCTAAAATGATAGTCAGGCGCACTACTGAATGAGCTAATCGGGTCAGTCCAAGAGAAACAAACTGTTGATTTAACCATTCAATATGTTCTGCATAAATCATAAATAACAAAGTCATAAAAATTAATAAAATTCTCAATCTATGTTCTTCTGATTCTCCTAAATTTGAGATTGTTTTGTTTAAATTGTGAATTATGTGTAACTCATAACAACATGACTATGGTATGAGGTTGACCTAGACTGGGGAATACTTACTTGGTTAACATCATTTTAAAATACTTAGGAAAGTCTATTTTGCCTAAAAATTAGGGGGAAACATTTCAACAGTTTATGCAGTCTTCTGTTAATTTGAAACAAGATGTGTTATTATGCCAACCAATTATATTTAATGGTGATCACAAAGACGATCTGATGTAAGGAACATCAAAGACAAATCCATGTGATATATATATTTTAACTAGCAATATTGAAAGGAACATGTCTAAATATATCTGGATATTGGATCCTCCAAATAAAAGAGATGACAATAAAGAACAGATGCTTTACAGACCTCCATGCAATGCTACATGCAAAATATCTAAAGTTTAGGCCTTGAACTTTCAGAGAAACTGTTTTTTAAAATTTCGCTTAAAATGTGCTTATATAGAGAAAATGTTGTAGCAAGCATAATTATCTGTAATAAATACCTCAAATCATTCCAAAAATCCTTGTATTACTTGTATTGTCTTTCAGTTCTTATAGCCTACCATTTCATTAAGAGTCAAACTCATATATGCAATGAATTACACACGGTTCCATGTACGTTTTTTTTGGCGATTGATAATTTATACACTCAATTTTTAACATTAAAGCATACTTGACCAAACTTTTGGCATATTTACGTAAGGCTCCACCCACCCCCAAATAAAAAAGGTTGTGTTTTTGGTGGCCTGGCTGACCGCAATTTTTCACTGCTGACCATAATTTTTTTATGGCTTCATCCCGAACACAAAAAAATATAATAAAAAAAATCCCTCAAGGTCATAAAGAAATAAGAAAATGAACTTCGCATTACCCTTTGCATAATTTCTGCTGACAGCATCAAAAAGTTATTTCAACACTTCTGTATTAGATAGTACCATGTATAGAACTATGTACATGTGGATGTTTCTTTGCTGAGATTTGTTGTTAAAATTAGATTCATTATTTTGTAAACAAAAAAGAAATGAGAAAGCGAAACATTTAAGACACATTTGAGATTATTTCAGTTACTCACCACACTCTTTCATTAAAATGTCAATTTCTAGTCACTATAAGAGATGTCTTCTTTTTTAAAACATGCTCATTCTTATCTTATGTGAGAAATGCATTTAACCCTTAACTTCATATAGACGCCTTTGGACACCTCTAATATAGACGCCTTTGGACACCTCTAATATAGACGCCTTTGGACACCTAATAGAGACGCCTTTGGACACCTCTAATATAGATGCCTTTGGACACCTCTAATAAAGACGCCTTTGGACACCTCTAATATAGAAGGCTTTTGAATTATTGGATGAATTATGTTTATATTAACTGACAGAGTGGAAAACAGTGCAGGAAGTGTTCAGATTGTTCGTTTCAAGCAATCTGAACTCTTCCTGCACTGTTTTCAAAGGCCTTCTGTGATTGGTGCGAGAAAACACGTACCTATGGAGTAAAGTAATAAATATGTATAGATGTCTTCTTGTCACATAAAAACAGAGTTTGATTATAAAGAACAAAGATTTTTCGTTGAAATGCTGTTTTTGAAATATCCCCTTACAATAAAAAGATATATGCAATGTGGAGGTAGGGGTATTAAAACAAAGATTTACCATTTAGTTTCTTATTTTATCAAATATTAATCAAACCATTAACACAAGGACTGTAAAGTGGTGTTACAATGTGGCAAATATGACATGACAATATTGATATTTTAAATAATATATACAGTAAAATGTACATGAACAGATAATGTTTCCAAAAATAAAAAAGTATCAACCTACAGATCCTGTTTTTTTGCCTCAAAAAACGCATTACCATGAATAAAAATGCCCTCCACCCCTCTGGCCATTTTTTTTTCATTTTTCTTAAAGTGACATCATTAGACAAAAAAAACGTAAACTGTCAAAATTTAAGGTCATTGCAATGTGTATTTATATTCTCAAAGAAGACAAATTTCTAAAAAAAATATTTTTTCAATTGTTTTTCTCAGCCGCATATAAAGGCCCCATACCACCACACCCCACCCCACCATCCTTCCATTTATTCAAGAAAATACAGCATTGATGTCATCTTGAGTTACAACTGCTAGCTTTCGATATTGATGAAATGACAACCTGGTGAGTTAAACCACAGAGACATATAAACAATTCAATAGTAAGTCACTGTTTGATATAAATTCATATGAATCTATGTGACATTTATATATTTTTGTTAAATTCCCATGAGATTCATGTTTAATATGTATTAAAGATAAGCAATGATAGTCACGTAAAATCATGAACAATATAAAACCTGTAGATTCATTTGACTTATTGACATCACATAATTAACACTTGATTTCCATATGAAAGTGCTTTTATATTAATCAATGACTTATATAGAGAAGGAAAGGCAACTGATTTGTATTTTGTGAACGCATTCATGCAAAATCTGGCAATATCTAGGGTTCAATTATCTTAACTTCCATTCATCAATCAAAATGACACAAATCAAAATTCTTACATTGCGGAATGAAATTCTCATCAAAACGATACCATTCTCAGCAAAATTGTTCAAGTACTTCTGATTTCAAAATTTGTATACTGCAGCTAAAATAGCAACAAATTACGAGAAATTTTACTTCAAACCATAATATCTTTAATTCAAAACTATCTATCATGACTGAAACATTTTAATTCATCTAAGATTACATACAACTTACACTCAATGCACAAGAAATCAGTTGCCTGTAATTTTTGAACGAATATTTAGCAAATAAGAAATCCTTTGTGTGCTATTTTATCAACATTTAGTCAGGAGATGCAAGTTTCCTATTCTTCTTTATAAGTCCTTGTATAAACTCATACAACAGACAACCAATGTATTATATAAACTATCCATAATACATAACAACAGTTTACATATTAAAACATAGATCCATTCAATAACAATAGGAACAAGAGTTGTCAAAAGACAACAAAGCTTGCCCCTGGGTATCTAAGTCCAAAAAGGGCCATTAATGTGCCAAAATGCAATCCAGAGTTATGGTTCTTGTCTCTGTGTGTTCCATCGATGATGGTGAACACACATGCGAAGATTCATTCACATACAATGAGTGGTTGCATAGATATCTTAAACTTAAAGGCAACAGTTTAACCTGGGTGTCTACAGACGATGACACCGACAACGCCAGGTTCATGGCAATAGCTCTTCTTGGACTTCGTCCTGGCGAGCTAATAAATAATTAATGAATTAATGATATTATCTTTAGATTAAGGTAAGCTCTCATTTTTAGACTGAGCATTGTTCCATGCAAGACAATCATATTCCTGGTGACTATCTTTACACACCAAGAGTGAGCTCCCCTTCCATATGATCAAAAGTAAATATAGTAATGATTGATTGAATATTAAACGTCATTTATATGCCATCGAGGGCTAACAGATGATCAGTTTACTAAACCATTGTTTCCTGGGATCCTGAAAGGTCAACCAGTACTGGAGCACACCCCATCTCCGCAAGTTACTGATAACTTCCCTATAGATTTGAATCAGCAGGGGGAGACGAATGATAATGAGACACAATGACATATATCAATAATTACAGAGACTGTTGCCGGGCGGGGATTCAAACTCATGACCCCTGGATTGATAGCTGGACGCATAACCGACTGAGCTTATCGGGGCCCGGCAAATATAACTATGTTTTAATAAACATGTAGGACAGTATTTCGAATGCATTCCTCTTCCTCTCAAGATTTCTTCATTATCTATTTGAAAATAGTTTTACTAGATTTTTAACCATATTAATTTAATTTATTATTGTCATCATTACATTCATTAACTTTTTCATGCACAAAAATACCTATTTATGTGTTGATGTGCCAAAAAACACAATTCATTCATTCATTCATTCTCTCTCTCTCAAAATATCCCTCTCTCCCCTACCCCAAGTCTCTCAAAGGTTACAATTCAGAGCATCTACCTGTACATGTATAAATATCTTATAATAAAAATGTCACTTCATTGGTACTTAACCAGCACTGTTGATAAATATCTATTGTTCCCACTAACAAGCACTTATTGAAACCAGAAAATAATTTGCTCTCGCTGTCATTTTGGTCCATTATCTTTCTTGTAAGGTATCAGAAAGTCTTTGTTGACCACAACCCTTACTGAGCCATACGACTCAAATGGATTGGGCATCAAATCAGAATACATTTTCGATGTTCTAGATGTCAAATCTAGCTCAAATAAGTTACGACAGAGTTCTGTCCCTTCTTCCACCGTGGGATCATCACTTTCTCCTCCGAAAGCAAAAAGTTTATCGTGAAACAGAGTCAGACCGAAATTATACCGCTTGAATCCAGATATCTTTGCATATCTCTCAAACTGACCATTATTGGTATTGTATCTTATAACTTCTCCAGTTGGATACATGATAAACACATTTCCATCGATATTCTGAACACAGCGTGAAAATTTTGCTGGATCCGGCAAGCTGTCAACTATTGTACATTCATTTGTTACTGTGTCAAAACACTGAACGCAGGCAGCATGGTCGCAATCCTTTAACCAACCTCCAAAAACATAAATCTTTCCTTTATACGCTGCTGCAGACAATGCGTCCACTGCATTTGTCAGTTCACCTACCTCTTTCCAAGTTTCTTGTGCAATGTCATATTTCTCTACACTGTGATAGGTCACATCAGTGATTGGATCAAATCCACCGATAACATAGACGGAACTTCTCTCGGCAACCATGGCATGTCTAAGTCGCCCGAAATTCATAGATCTACAGTGGATCCAATCTCTTCTGGCAAGATGCAGCTTCAAGCAGGCAATTGGACGCTCCGTACCTCCCGAAACGTAAATGTAATCCCCATATACGCAACATGAGAAGTAGCGACCAATGTTGCTAGGTAATGGAGGCATGGTATACCACCTGCGTTCTTGTGGACTATAGCAGTATATCTCAATAAGCTTCTGCTCACGTCCCTGTGGAGTTTTTCCAATGAGAATTATGACCTGAAACAATAGGAAACAAAGCTGATTTAATACAATTTTTTAACACCAAGTCATTGTAATGATCTACTCAACATCATTAACACAATGATATATATAAAATCAGTGCAAAAACAGACTACCTTTATGTACTGGATATTTATGTTGGTAATCATTAATACATACAGTAGAACTTCGATAGCTTGAACTCGATTGGGCTGGACAAAATAATTTGAGTTAGGAGTTGTTCGAGCCAATTACATGTATATACACTGAAATAAGAATTTGTCTGGGACCAGATAAGTGGTCCAATTATATGTGGTGTTCCGGCCATCAATCCGAGTTCGAGCCAACAAAGTTCTACTGTATATGTAAACTGTTATTTATCATATTAGTATACAAACAGAGGTAATGATAAGTATTACTATTAACAATGGCCTATTTTTTTTAAAATACTAATAGTAAAATTTTAATATACATAATACAGAAACATTAGACTTTACACAGTTGCTTCTCTTGTATACAAGCTGGCCATTTGTCAGACTATTTCGGTGTGAACATATTATGACATTTTGGAGAAGTATTTTGATTTGATTTTTTGGAAAAATACAAAATGCGCCAAAATAAAAAAGCACACCAATAAATCCATTTCGAAAAAAAAAAACCACACCAATATTTAATACCATCAATATTAAGTGCTGTACTAGTACACAGAAAGAAAAAATACATCCAAAAACATATCAAAACTATTCAGTCTTTTTTTATTTAAAAGAAATTTTTTTAGGTTTACAAAGTTTTAGCAACTGTTTTACAAATGGTGACACTGATAGTATATCTCTCTTAAGAATTAAGTTTGTATAATACTATTATATCAAATAATTATACACATTCATTAAAATATTCAAGGTATCATAATTCCATTCATTCATAGAACACAATTCATTCACCCATTTAAAATAACTTATCATTCATTGTTATAAATCCCTCAGTCCTGATATATTCAAAGAAAGATAACTGTGTATTGACTGTTTTAGAACAGTTGGGTGTTATTTCCCTTCAAATATATATTTTTTTCATTATTTCAATAATTTTAACTTTAAATATCAAGTTATCATTAATTTTCTATCTTTTATTTTTTGATATTCTTTTATATTGTATTATTTTCTATTATTATTTCAAATATTAGTTATAATTTTTTTATATTAACTTTGTATTTAATATTATGTGAAGCAAAACACAGGATCATTTTAAAGTAATTTATCAACATTATTAGAAATAAGATTAAGTGTTTAATTTAATTTGAATTTATACTTTTAACAGAATTATGTTTTGAACATACACAACAGGATTTTACGTCCAATAGTCACTAAAAGATGTTTGCATAATTTAAAACCTCTGTCAACCAAGGAAATTCACAATTTGAAAGTTCAACATATACGACATTTTATCATGCCAATGCATTCATTTTTTATGATAAACTGCCTGGATGATAAAGATAGCTTTTTCACATCAATCAAGTTTATTAGGCACAGGACATCATTTTAAGCTCGCCGGGACGAAGTCAAAAGAGAGCTATTGCAATGTTCCCGGCGTCGGCGGGTTGTTGTCTGTAGACACCCAGGTTAAACTTTTGCGTTTAAGTTTCAGATATATATGCAACTACACATTGGATGTGAATGAAACTTTGTATGTGTGTTTACCATCATCAATGGAACACACACAGACAAGAACCATAACTCTGGATTGCATTTTGGCACAGTTATGGCCCTTTTTGGCCTTAGACACCCAGGGGCGAGCTTTGTTGTCTTCTGACAACTCTTGTTTTTTGCTAAGCCTCACCTGATAAAGTTGATAATATCAGACAGTAACATGATATTCTATATATATATATACATACTAATGACCAGGTATGATATGGAAATACAAACTTCAGCATGGCAGGTGAGTATGGAACTTTGTATCATGATGTAGAAATCCTGTAGAAATTGAATTGTATTTATATAAGGTATGGTTTGCTTAGTACTTTTTTGTAGTTTTCTCCCTTGAAATAATTTGCATATGTCAGAAAAAACATTTTTAAAAACAATTGTATAATACATGTTAACAGAATCTGAAAAAATCTTAAAAAGTCTGAGTGATTTTTAAGATCAAATATGTGATTTTAGGGACTGTGCTTATAAATTATTTGCATTACGATAACAAGTGCGTAGCTGCCTTTACTGGCTTGCACATTATTTTAACTTTATTCATCAATAGGGGTGAAGGACGGTGTGCTTGGATTGGGGGCCATGCACACAAACCCCCTATAATCTGATGGGCTTGCACATCATTTTAGGGTCAGCTACGCTGCTGATAACTAATTTGTTTTTTACATCTAGATACAGTGTCTTTTTCAGCCATTTTTATAGTTTTTATTGGGTCATATTCACAATGGCAAATAGTATATTTTTTTCCCAATTGAGTGGTAAAAATTCCCAATTAAAAGCTTCAATAATTGTAAATTGAAACTTGCCATAATTCCTTGATAAAATAAACAAACTTTTCCCCCATTCTGAATTGAGTATGACACTGATTCTTTAATTCAATTGCCAGAGAAGCAAATGTACACATTTTTATGAAGTTGAACAAATATATTTAATGCAAACATTTTCCCAATGTAAATGAAAATGCTGCTTAAATTCCCAATTCCAAGTGTATTGGTCATCTTCCCAAAATAGTGGAAAAAATCACTGAAATAATTTACCTCCATTTTGTTGCCAGATCTAAGTGGTATATTATACATCTCTCTTCTCTCTGGGTAGAGATGGTAATCTAGTGCCAACTTCACCAGTCCTGTACATGTTTCATTGTTTCTTACGGCAGGGTTGAAATCAACTTTCTCCAACAGATACTGTAGGCAGACCTGCTGTAGCCTTAAGTGATTAAACACATCTGCAAGAAATGTGATTCTGCATTCATCTTTTTCTAACCAACGAAACACTGCATCACAAACATTCTCCTCATTGGACACACAGAGATTATTGTTACTGATAATCGAAATCAGTTCTTCTTTCTCTAAAGCGACAAATTCTTCTAATTTGGAAATTACTTCAAACTCTTTTAGTATGAACTCCCAGGATGTTTCTTTCAGCTGTTGACAGTTTAGACTCTGGGCTAGACGCCAAATTCCGATGCAGTTCTCAGCTGTAGTTTGCTCAAGTAAAAAGTTCTCGCACCTGTCCTGTAGACATCTGATCTGAAGAAGAACCGACGCTCGCAGTAGATCTTCAGCATTTTCAATAGTTACACAATCATCACCAGAGTAAGCAAATGACAACACATTCTCGAAAATGCCAGAACTGATATCTTTAATGCAAACAACATTATTATGACTTTCTTTCATACCACTAGAAAACATGGCATGAAAGTAGTCAGAAAATGCCGACAGGATGACCTTGTGACATTTGAAAGTTTTCTTCTCGACTTGAATCTCAACATCTGTGTACAAGCCAGCTGTGTAGCTCTTGAAGATGCCCCCTTGCAGGCACTTCGCAGTACTGTCCTTCCAGTTGTGAGAAGTCATTTTGTGTCTTGGTTGCCAACTACATCTTCTGAAAAACATATGATGTATTTGAAATAATGCTCCGTCAATATAGCCATCTTTAAAAAAATGTTTGGTTTCTGTGTTCCAGTATTTTTAATGTGTGTAGGTAGCTTTTTTTTGCCAAATTTGAATTTAGCATAGTCATTTCAAGGTAGTTCCCGGTGCTCCTATCAGATTTTTTTACATCTAGGGTAAATTATCATGAATCTGTACATTTTTTTCTATGAAGTATCAGCTTTCGTTTTAGCTTTTTTTTTTTTAATTGTTCTGCAGAATCTTGTTTACTCGTTCGCAAATCTCCCTAGTGGTAACAATGTTTTGGATGATATTCACAGTTTTTCTTTTATAAAATGGTCAACATTAATTCAATTTTTTTCTATAACATTTCTAAATTATTTGTTTTATTTCCTATGATAATACTATAACTTTTATACAGACAAAGCACAAATTGTGTAATCTTTACATATAATCATTAAAACAGAGTTGATTTAAAAGTGGATTTAAAACCAACAAACTTAAAACATTCACATTTGATCAAATTATAAAATATTTAATAATTCAAAAGCTGTAACTCTGACAATAATTATTCAATTCATACAGTTTAAGATCTTGTCCTAGACAATTATGTTTATGTAACTTTTGTGTAAGTTTGACAAAAAAAATCAGATGAAAATGTGTGGGTGTTAAAGAGTGCTCACTCACATATCAAATAACTTTTGACAACTATGGGCCATAACTCTCAACATCAATTATCTGATTTGGCCTGTTTAAGAACTTATCCAAGATATTACGGTTATATAACTACTGTATAAGTTTGAAGAGGAACAAGTATAAGTCTGAAGAGGAACAAGAAAAATATGAGAATGTTTAAAAACATACATTTTATTTTTCTACACCTAAAATCACACTGGTAATCTCATTTTTTTGCAATATACAATTACCTTATCTGTTTTGAAATAGTCTGATACACTGACTCACTAAATCAAGTTGGACTTGGTACCAGATAACATACTTATGTGTTAAAAAGAAAAGTTGAAGGACATAATATAGTTCAATGACATTAAAGTGTAAAGATACTTGCTCCAATACCCAAAGTTCCCCAGTTCACTTCACAGTGGTGTCATATCCATCGGTTTCTTAATATATTCTCCCACAGTGCCTTTTTTAGAGCAAGGATTGGTGCTGTGAAATATGCAATCCTACAGAGTTTTAAAAATCAAAAATGTAAAACAGTTGGTCCTGTGTTTAGGGAGAATAAGCAATGATTCAAATGTAGTGGGACATATTGCACGTCTCTACAGAGTCTTTTCACATTTTTTATTTTTGCGTCTCCCGAGACAGCAGATTAGATATCCAAATAATAAAAAAGCTGTCCATCCACACCTTATCATATCAAGCTAATTCAAATGTTGTTAACATCTCTCAGAAATGAGATTTCCTATTATGATCAAATCAGATTGCTCAAATTACATGAAGAAGTAAAGAAAACAGCCCTTCTGAACATTGTCCTGTAGATCATTAGAGGATAAAACAGAGTATAACATGGCAACAAAGACAAACACTTTGACAAGTATAATGCAGTTGACAAATAACAACCAAACCACAGGGGCTAGTTACAAATTCAATATATATTCTAAATCCCAAGGAATTATATAGAGATGGAAATGCTACTGATTGAGATTGTGTGAACGCTTGCATATTCGTGAAAAATCTCGATTTTAATTATCTTAACTTCCATTCATGTCAGGAACACAAATCAAAATTCTTACACTGCAGAATGAAAGCCTCATCAAAACAATACCATTCCCAGAAATGTGTGGTTAAAATTGTTGAAGTACTTGAGATTACACAATTTGTATACTGCACCTTAAATAATGATAAATTTTCCTTCAAACCTCAATATCTTTAATTCAAGAGCATTTTGCGTGATCGAAACATGTTTAAACTTTTAAGATTACATACAACTTACAGGTTTTGTACAAGAAATCAGTTGCCTGTGAATTATGAATGATTTATAAATTTGCAAATTATGAATCCTTCATGTGCTGTTTCATCAACATTTAGTCAGGAGATGCAAGTTTCCTATCCTTCTTTACAAGTCTTTGTAAATCCCTAAATATATAATCATTAAGACTTTATAATTACCCCTTGTATACCTATGACTGTGAATGCCCATATAATGACATTCTGGTAAACATGCGCAAAGCTCCAACTTCTGTTAGAATTGGCATTTGTTTGCATTTCTTATCGTTGACTGTTTTTTACTTAGCACACTTAAGTAACCTTATTACTGTTTAGTATTAATGCCATTCTTTACATGGTTGAAATTTTTTTAGACTCGCGGTATTAGGTATGACCAGTATACTATATATTTGGGGAGTGTAGGGCAAAACACCTCCTGGACATAACACCTCACCCTCATTTTTGTATAGGAGGACAAAACACCTCCCAAGAATTTTACAAGGCAGACAAAACACCTCACGCAGATTTTACAAGGAGGATAAAAAACCTCCCATGAAATTTACAAGGTGGACATAATACCTAACATAATAAAAAATAAAAGTAAGACAAAGTACAAGTTTTAATATTTTATTAAAGATCCGTATTTTTTTTATTATGTATGCCATCAGTACATGCAAAAGAAAAATACAATGAATGCACAGTTTGATGATATTTACTATCAGTATACACCTGTACATTTTCATTGTATACACTTTGGTTGTTTTGTAAACAATCAATATTTCATCAAACTGTACATCTTTTGTATTATTCTTTTGCATGCATTGTCTTGACTTCATACATAATTATGTGTTTCTTTAAAAAGTGTGAAAAATGACTTTGTCTTACTGATATTATAGAAAGGTTTATGTCTGGGAGGCATTATGTCCACTATGTAAATTTCACGGGAGGTGTTTTATCCGCCTTGTAAAATTCATGGGAGGTGTTTTGTCCTCCTTGTAATATCTGTGTGAGGGGTTTTGTCCACCTTGTAAAATTCATTGGAGGTGTTTTGTTCTCCTATACAAAAATGAGGGTGAGGGGTTATGTCAGGGAGGTGTTTTTTCCGTCACCCATATTTGGGATATTGTAACTAGCCCCTCTGAACCAAACAAATACAGAGTCTGAGAGATTTGCAAATGACAGTTAACAAATAAGTGATAATTTAGCAATTTGGAACTACGTCATTATTAATTAATAAACTATCAACTATTAATCTTAATTAATGTCTGGAATGATTTAAAGACGTTTCAGTAAATAGTCAGTTTGGTAAATTGGATTTATACAGTTAGCTCATTGGACATTTCGGTAAAAAAGCAATTATATAGTAATTATATGGTAAAGTATATCACACCTCTTATGAATACAATAAATGATAAAATTACTGTGTAAGTTTTTATCGCCTTTCACTCGCTACACTGTGCTTCATTATGTATTGGGTATGATCTAAACTGGTAGGGGGTGGGGATAAATTACGAGTAAAATTGCGTCTGATATGGATATAACTCGAGTGACGTTTTAGTATTTCCGCATGACATCGGACATTTAGAGAAATAAGGAAGGAAGGAAGGACGGAAGGAAGAAAGGAATTGAACAAATATCATGTCAGCTAAGAGGGTCAGAGGGGAGAAAACAAACACATTTTTAGTTCATATAGTATCTATTACAAACCAAAACACCGTATATATATAACAAATTTGGGTCACCGGCTGGAAAAAGGACTCGTACGACATAAATTTTACTCGTAATTTATCCCCATCCCCTACCAGTTTAGACCATACCAAATATAATGCACAGTGGAGCAAGTGATAAAAACAAATTAATTTTATCATTTATTGTACATTCGCAAGAGGTGTGATATACCTTACCATATAATAACTATATAATTGCTTTTTTACCGAAACGTCCAATCAGTTTATAATATAAATCCAATTAACCGAACTGACTATTTACCGATACGTCCGGCACCCTCTGGAATGCGATAAATTATTCACCATTTATCCTCATCGTCTCTCAGATATCGGAATTAGGATGCCTAAAATGTGCCAACTTTACATTATGCAGCCAATGATATAACAAACAGTTAGTATAGTTAAGTAAACGAATGTCATTAAAATGAAAAAATGATTATTTAACTAACAAGTTGTGTTTTGATTAGTCATAAATTACCCCAATCATTCACTTAATATTGTGATGTTGTTGACATTTTGTCAAGAAGCTGCTCTGCGATGAAATTCGAAGATATCCGAAAACAAAAAAAAAAATCGGTATCGGTGAAACGTAAGAACTAAA
This sequence comes from Panopea generosa, assembly GCA_029582155.1. Taxonomy (NCBI): domain Eukaryota; kingdom Metazoa; phylum Mollusca; class Bivalvia; order Adapedonta; family Hiatellidae; genus Panopea; species Panopea generosa. The sequence goes on along the minus strand of CM055900.1, from coordinate 11,693,534 downwards.
TAATCATAAGAATAAGGTAAAACCTTTTGATTCACTCTGGAGTATTGTCATACTGTCTTGTTTCTAAGAGATGCTTACGCACATATAAACCACTGATAAGCAGAAAAATTCAATGTGATTTTAACGCACACAGTGTATGGCTCCCTCTGCAAAGTATGTAACACAAAAAACCCACTCCAAAGCATTGAACACTTTCATCAAGGAAAAAGAAGAACACAAAACACCTTCCTTTCACACGCCTTTTCATAAGAACGCACTGTAGAACTGTGGTTGAACAAAAATAGGGACGTGACTCCACCGATAATCAAACCGTGAGACTCTTGGTGTTTGTGCTACCCGGGTTCGTATTCACCAACCATTCATGAGAATATTCTTAGATCTGAGCTTGTAAATCCAAATTTCAACTTTACATATCTAATTTACCGTGACAGATAGAATAGCTGTGAGTATATATCAGGTGTTCCTACATGCTTGCAAATTTTGGTCTCAAATAATTGTCTCTAAGCGTGTTTTTCAAATTTTGTTCTTGAGTTCAAGTCTAAGAATATTCTTGAGAATGGTTGGTGAATACCACCCCTGATGTCCGTCAGCACTTTGTCCAGTAAATTAAGGCCACGCTACTGATTTTCTTTATTAACTAGATCTATATAAATTTACTGACCCTCTAAATCGTCCAAAGGACCAGGTTCACGAAGCCCCAATATCGGCCATATTAAATGCATTCAGGTTTTTAATACTTATTTATTTTCAGCAAAGCATGGTGTGTTGGTATCAAATATACTTTATTCTTATATTTTATTTTTTTTAATTTTATGTTTTTCTATTCATAGAATGGCTCCAAAGAGGGTAAGAATAAGGAAAAAGCTCATTTAATCCATTTTTGTCCTATTTTTGTATTAAATATTTTTTATTATGAAGGTAATCTTGCTACACAAAGGTATTTAGTATACTCATTGTATGGTACACGCCGAGTAATATATGTAAATATTGTCTTAAGCCTTAGTGCGTTCACCGTTAAAAACAAGATATATTTACCTAAAATGGCTTAAAATATTTTCACTGTGCATGTACACTGAGTTGTAAGCCATCCATTGATTTTGTTCTTTATTTTATAGTCAATAAAATAATGAGTTTGCATGCTTGTCATTCATAGAGAGACTCAAATGAAAAAGTAAAAGTTACATTTTATTCTTTGTCAACCTCTGCACTACCAAAATATGATAAGAAAAGTAGGCAGCAATTTGTCATTGAAGAGATGGGTTTTTTTCTGCTCAGTGTGTACACTGTTGACAACGTGAAACTTGGTTTTACTCCACGCCTCCTCCCTCACCGCTCGTTTTAACCCTTTACTTCATATCTATAGACGCCTTTGGACACCTTATATAGAAGGCTTTTGAATTATTGGGTGAATTATGTTTATATTAACTTACAGAGTGGAAAACAGTGCTGGAAGTGTTCAGATTGCTCGTTACGAGCAATCTGAACTCTTCCTGCACTGTTTTCAAAGGCCTTCTGTGATTGGTGCGGGAAAACGCGTATCTATTGAGTAAAGGGTTAAACTCGTTCACCGTCAATAATTAGCCCAGCAGGTAAGGCATAGAGGATATTTGTTTGTTTTGGTGTAAGATCGAATTACATTTCATAAAATGATCATCAAAAGCCACTCGTGAGAATATCATTTCTGGTGATCACGAGGTGAAATATCATTTGATCTTTAACCAAAACAAACACATTTCAATTTGCCATTAGATATTGGATTAACAAAAATATTAAAGTACTTTTTTTATTTCTTTTTTTCTTCTTCTTTTTTCTTTGTTTTCTTTTTTTAAATATTTTTTTAAAATTTATATGCAAGGTAATAAAACAAATGTCTTCATAATTTCACTGTTTGAAACAGTGGATTATCATAAATAATATAGATAATCCACTGAGAAATATCTATAATTCATAAAAAAGCATAAAATAAAAACGTATCTTCAGTTTATACTGACGGATTCATACTAAAATGAACAATGTTCAATAACAACAAAAATCAATGACCCAAAAAACGGGATTTCATATACCCCCATAGACATGTATATGTGGCCTTGATGGTATATGTGTATCATTGACTCTTTGTAATAGTGAATATATGTGTATACGGAACAAAAAAGAAACTTCCGCAATGTTTAAGTACAAATATATAAAAACAAAGTTTAGATTATGTTTATATGTATGGCAAGAGTATTCAAAGGTGCATTTGTATTTGTTATTTGTTATTCGAGAAAAGGGTGAAATTATTAATTAAATGTGGCTTGAAAACAAAAAATCATAGCTGCATTTAAACATAGCGAAAGTTTCTCTTTATTTTTTGTTCAGTAAGGCACATTCAAGTAAACTTAGTGGAATTATAGGCATTTTTTTATTAAAAACTCTGAACAAATTTCAATGTTTTCAATGTTCTTTGCTTATTGGCAATAAAATCTATAAAATCGAATTAAAAGTAAGATTTTGACAATCATGGAACATACTGGTCCGTAAACACGGAATTGACTGGTCCGCAAACACGGAACATACTGGTCCGTGCATGCAGGTTTTTTTAGTATATTATAATGTGTAAGCTGTTCATTTTTTGTGAAAATGAATATTTTGAAAATACAGCTGAAAACGACTGGAAGAAGGCTAATGTAACGTTGAATACTGCACCATAACATAATAGTACACAGTCTCCTTATTTAGATTAGTTACCGGTCCTGGTTTTAATTTAGTGTTCAAAATATCACATTGTCTTTATTTGGAAACCAGTCATATACACATCCATCCATGGCTGCATTGGGGTTCTTTGTGTATATTCCTGTATATCCGTCATTTTATTCCGGTACAAAAGAGAGAGAGAGAGAGAGAGAGAGAGAGAGAGAGAGAAAAAGAGAGAGAGAGAGAGAGAGAGAGAGAGAGAGAAGAGAGAAGGTAGATAAGAGAGAAAGAGAGAGAGAGAGAGAGAGATGCGTGCATATATAGAGAGAGAGCGCGTGCGCGCGAGAGAGAGAGACAGAGAGACAGAGAGAGACAGAGATTATGGCAATATACATATATACAGAGGGAAAAGAGAGAGATAAATAGAGAGAGAGAACTGATAGAAAAGAGAGAGATATGCATGCATACAGAGGAGTTGGAGGTATAGTATTAAATAATTGAATAATACATGTTATTATTTGTATTTTATTATTTTTTATCATTTTACATATTTGATGCATTTTACAAAAAAATATTTATAAACATTACACTAACTTTAAGATTACATTTACTTCTGAAATATGTTGCTAAATGCTTTGTAATGAGGTACATTAACGTATAAAATTATAATCAAACCAATCAAGTATCCACAATCAACAATCTCACTCTTGTTAACAAATATCAATGGAATGTAGGAGCATGTGTAAGAAAAAAGTCTGAATACGTTTATTTACACTGTTTCGCCACATGATATGATGACGGGGAAAGAGCGAGTCTGGGTGGTGGGTCTGTAAACCAAATGTACAATACGCAGTGGCGCCAGTTGTTACTGACCGTTCAGGCGATATAGAAGAATTCCCAAAGTATTATGCATTCATTCTTATACCTGTTCTGTTATTTTATATCAACTTTATTGTCATCACGTGGTATTGAGAAATAAAACACTGGTATGTTTAACTAAAATTGGTGGTCTCTGTTGTCATTCCTTATCTTTTTATGCACACTTAATTGTAATTGGTTTCTCAATTTAAATATATTTATATTATATATACATTTATATCAAAGCGGAGCGGTAGTCTAATTGATAGAGTGTTGGCCACTTACGCCAGAGCTTGTGGGTTCGATCCCCAGCTCGACCCGATGCCTCTCATAAAACAACACTCAGTACTGGTTCTACACAGGAAGAGGACTCGAGAGCGGTTCATATAAGCTCTGAGCTTTCATTGCAATCGAGCTAAAATAAATCAGTAGATACTAAATACTTTTATACAATAAAGCAAATATATATAATAACAGAGAAAGGGTTAGACCGGAAGCATAGTGCTTATGATGTTTTTTGTTCCTGAGTATACTGTAATTTTCAATTATCGTGTACATAATATAATACTATTTAACTAGTTTAAACTTATCTATTTTACTTCGATTGTGGAAGTAATTAAAACTTAGACAAATCACGCTGGTCTTCCTGGGTCGAACCAGTACTAAGCATATGCGGAAAAAAGTGTCTTGCTAAAAGACACCAAACATAACCGTGGCGAAGGATCGAACCCACAATCATCCGATCATGGACTCGTTGCTCTACCACTGCTCTACCACTGCTAAACGTGCTCCACACTATTTAACTGATAACAACAGTTGCAATTGGTTACAATGACATTTAAAGCATACAAGTATCAAGTGAACAGAATTGTAATTCTGCCTTCCAATTCCTTGTGTAACTGCCCTTTCAGTTGACGCCACATCTTCTGCTGATTATGCCCTTTTTTGTGTCAAATCGCGGTTTCGACTTCTAAAAATGTCAATTGAAATTGCTAATAAATAGTTTTTGTCATATTAGAATACTAGGGCCTAAAGTGCAAGTTCGTGGTACCGTTATTGACGCAAATATAATAAATGATTGTTACGTGCTCATTATTGTACGTAAAATACGATCGTCAACACAAACATGAGGTGGCCAACACAAATATACGATGGGAAATATCGTCGTCAAAATAAACAAAAAATACCGAAATTGTAATGTGTCCTTAAAATGTTAGACAAATTAATGAATGTTTTGTTAGTAGTAATAGAAACACACGATGAAATAAGTATTATCCATAATGTGATATGCGTGTTGTTTCTATTCTCGTCTGAAACTGATTTGTATATTTGTGAATCAAATGAGAAGTCGCGAAGTAAAAAACAAATAACTCTCTAAACATTTTAAAATTGTTCAAAATTTATAACAACTTACAATAGCAATGTCCATTATGCAGCTCATTTGTCGCATGTATATACGCTATGGTACTTCTGTTGCTATTCAAATTAATACTAGTTTTCATAAAAAAAAATTTTTTAAAAAAAGTTACCTATACAGTTTTTAAACACCAACAGTTCGTATCTGTAAGTTAAACATAATCTTCCTTTAAGTCCATATTCCTTAAATGATGCTATAAAATATAACAAATGCTATACAACATAAACAACAGCATTTCTCGCTTTATTGCGTATTATGTTAGTTCGAAGTTCAATGAAAAATGGCACTATATGTTGTGTATGATTGTCTCATTTCTGAACACTTGACGGATAGTTCTGCTGTTTTTGTCTATTTTTTTATATATATAACTATTGTATTGGAGGCAGAATATTTCTTTTGTGTCCTTCACACTTTTTCGTGCACTTATGTTTTAACGAGCACATACAGCTACGGTAAAGCGAGACCTCTTTAGACTTTTTGCTCTTCTTTCCAAATGGCCGCTTCTTGCTGTCGCGTTCCCACATATTATAAAACGACGTCATATCGCTTCCTTTAAGACACGATTTTCCCCATTGTACCGGGCCCAGAGGTTCTTCTGGTTCCCTTCTGGGCGTTGACAAGGCCCCACTTTCGTCGTACGGCGTCGCGTTCATGCTCGTTGTACCCGGTTCTTCCTTAGAGAGTTTACTCAGTATCGTTGGTAAATCTGGCACAGATGTGCTATTTATAGAATTTAATTCCGAAAGTTTGATCACTTTTACTCCACTTTCTGCTGATTTTGGTCGCGACGCGTCAAGATCTGCTATTTTTCTGATTACGGTATCACTTCTGTCAGAAAGTGGATGTATATCCTTGAGTGGGGAATACCGTAAGCTGTTAAGATTGTGTTCACCTGTATTCCTCAACTTTAAAAGCTTTTTTCGTTTCGGCTTCGTGACAGATGGCCCCGTTACACTGGGCGGAAGTATCTTTCTACTACATTTTGGTCTTGGAGGCAATGTTGACAGTATATTACGAATTTCCGGATCTCGCAGTTGCGATTCACTCTCTTCAGGAATGTTTTCAAGTTCGTCTTCAAACACATCACACTCGTCTATCGAGGATTTTATTGATTTCTTCCGTGATAAGGGTGTGTCCGATCGTTCAAACGAGCTTTCCATCGAGTTCAGATTTAAGTGAAACGTTTCATTGTCTAAATATTCATTCGACGTACTAAGCACTTCGACACTAACCGGCGTCATCTCCTGGTCACATCTCAGGGAACTAAACGAATTTAACGAATTTTCTCTCTCCATCTCTTCCATTGTTTCGCTTATCGGTGTGAGTCTACCCTTCTTCCGGTGACCACCTTGTTGTACTGTCTGACCAGTCCGCGCCTTTTGTCGTAAAGACGCCAACGGTACGTCCGTTATTTGGACGGTAAATCTTCCCGAGTCGTTGTCGGGTCTCCGACTTCGAAAATCTCCAGTTTCCACGCATCCAACCATGACTATCTATTTATATATATAATTGCCGTACCGTCTGTCTTAGTTTTGGTTCGCTCACTGATTATTTGTTATATGTTATATTTTTATAATTATATCGACTACTAATAAACACTTTTCTCAATATGTTTTCTCTTCAACTAAAAATGTTTTTCTGGCGGTCGGGTATCGTTTAGTATTATTTATACCAATCGTAGAACGTGAGTAATTAAATACCGCGAAGATACGCCCTTACGTCATTAAGAAGTAACAGACCAAACATATTCAATAATCCCCATCTGGACGGTCTCCAAACTCGGTTCATTACATTTCAACTCGCCTTACAACTGGTAGTACGATAGGAAACGCGCATTCAGGTTTTAGTCATACCAAAAAATTTATTTGGGTGCAGGTAAGTTCACGGCCTCCGTAACAAAAGCTGCGTAAGACAATAATAACAATAAATCTTTGTTTTTATGCCTTTGTTGTGGTATCGTACACTAATCAGTTAGGTATAACCTTACGTTAATTGGAGATTATTTATAAAGCAGGTGCCAATCTAATGTCATGCCAAATTGAGTACAAATCTATATCAGGCTAAGATGTGCTTCGAGTCAAACAGAGATACCACCAATAAGCACATAACATGAACGTTGTCTTATCCAACACACCCCGAATGCACCATGGTTTAAACTTATTTAGTTTACATCGATTGTGAAACAAGTCATTAGTTTACAACTTATACAATTCACACTCGAGGTCTTCCTGTGTAGAACCAGTACTAAGCACGTGCGGACAAAGTGTTTTGCCCAAGGACACCACACATAGCCGCCGTGGAGAATCGAACCTACTACCCTTCGATCATGGTGGTCAGTAAACAGCAATCTTCATTCATTAACGATACCGTTTACGCATACTAATAATTCCAATGTTAGGTTACCTGGATGTTTTCTGTGATGCGTTGTACAACTTTTTAGTGTGTTCAGTTATTATAATTAAAATTATATTTTCCATCCGTACAAAAAAAGCTCAATAGATATGTCCAGCAGCTGTACCAAAGAAGGAAATGAGTCAAGTACCTTGTGATATGTTTTGGTTGTCGTTGGTTTTGTCAGTCTTTATATTACCATACACTACACTGATATTTGGCAGTGTAGGGTGGTTGGGGGGAGAAAAAAAAAGATAATTAATTTTTATCAAAACAGTCAGTGTGTAAGGAAATAGTTTATCTTTATATATTGTTTGTGGTATGCCCATTGTTAGTCCATTACACGGGTATATTGAGATATAGATCTACGTATGTCCATTTGATATCTGGGTAAGATGCTTCAAACTGGGAGTTTGTTAATGTTGTTATTTAGTAATTCTGTGGTGGAAACTGCCACTTCGATTATTTTGTCAGCCGGTGTCTGTCTGAGACTATCAGCTTCATGGATATTTGAACATTACTGTTTCACTCAGTACCGAAACAATAACAAAATCAAAGGAAAGATCCTGGCATTCCCACTGGTACCCCGCAACCTGACATTTACCCCGCCCACACACACAACGCACTCAGCGGTGAAACATGCAAGATGGTTACATAAAAGATATAAAACCTGTACACGTAATCGTCTGTATAAAT